>PVHY01000460.1:0-233231 GCA_004024945.1 Uropsilus gracilis | reverse complement strand
TTCTGGAGATTGTCCTTTCTTTGTTGGTGATGGATTACTTCCTGTAGGGCTTGCTTGTATGTTTAAAGTTTTTCTCCTTACTGTGTTTTGCTTTCGAACCTGTTCTACATATTGAGAAACCATGGATCTTGTGTTGGTTGGCATGTTGGTGGGAGTGTATTCCAGGTTGAAAGTAGATCTGTATTTTAGTTTGGTTTAGGGTCTGGATCCAGCACCAATGACCTTCAGCAGCCAGCTAACCTGGGTGTAGGCAAGGTGGGCGGGTTTCCGGAGCAGCCTGGAGGCGGGGCTTGGCTCCAGGGGTGGCGGAGGTGGCGTGCGGTGAGGGGGTCCCTCCCAGGGGTCTGGAACCGGGGCCAATTCCAGACATTTTGAATGGTGTGTCTTCTTTGTCATTCGTTTCAAAGAAGGTTTTCATTTCTTCTTTAATTTCCTCAATTACCCAGTCTTCATTTAGTAACATGTTATTCAGTCTCCATGTGTTGGGCATTCTTCTTGCTTTCTTTTCATTGTTGATTTCTAGTTTGATGCCTTTATGATCGGATAGTTGTACTATTTTAAACTTTGTATATCTGTTAATATTTTCCTTATGTCCTAATATCTGGTTGATTTTTGAGAATGATTCATGTGCATTTGAAAAGAATGTATATTCCTTTCTTTGGGGGTGCAGTGTCCTGTAGATATCTATTAGGTCTATATGGTCTAGATCTTCATTTATAGCTTTTGTGTCTTTGTTTAGTTTTTGTCTTGTTGATCTGTCCTTTGGTGAGAGTGGTGTGCTGAAATCATCTTCCACATATGTATTTTCGCTGATGTCTGTTTTCAGTGCTGTTAGTAGTTTTTTGATGAGTTTTGGTGCTCCCCCATTTGGTGAGTATATGTTAATAATTGTTATGTCTTTGCTAAGTATTGACTCTTTTACCAGTATATAGTATCCTTCTTGATCTCTTGTCACTTTTTTTTTTAGCTTAAAGTCTACTTTATCTGCTATTAGTGTGGTTACCCCTGCTTTCTTCTGGGGCCGTTTGCTTGCAGGACTTTTTTCCAGCCCTTTTCTTTTAGTTTGTGCTTATCTTTTGTGTGTAATTGTGTTTCCTGCAGGCAGCAGAATGTTGGGTTTTGTTTTTTGATCCATTCTGCTACTGTGTTTCTTTTGATTGCTGAATTTACACAATTGACATTTAGGGTGTTGATTGATACTTGCTGTTCTGGTGTTGACTTTTTGGAGGGTCATTTTGAGGTTAGGGTTTCTTTTTTTGTTTTTTGCTATTACTGATATTTGAGATTCTGAAGTCGGTTTTTTTGGTTGTTATTTTGAGGTTCTCATTAGCTTCCTTGTTTTGATCTTTCTGTTAATTTTTCTGTTGATTTTAATCTGAGAGCTTCTTGTGAGATTTCTTGGAGTGGTGGTTTAGTGGTAGCAAATTTCTGGAGCTTTTACTTGTCTGAGAACATTTTTATTCTTCCTTCCTTCCTAGAGGAAAGAAAGCTTTTCAGGGTAGAATAATCTTGGCTGAAATTTTTTATCTTGGGATTTTTTTTAAAGATATGACTCCATGTTCTTGCTGGAGTATCTCTTCAGAGAAATCTGAGGTCAGTCGAATGGGTTTTCTTTTGTATGTTTTCTGTTTCTTTTCTCTAGTCAATTTCATTATTTTTCCTTATCTTGGACTCTTGGGAGTTTTAAGATGATGTGTCTTGCTGTGGTTTCTCTTTCGTTGATGTAGTTTGGTGTTATTTTGGCTTTCTACATGTCAGCTTTTATTTCTTTCTTCAGGATTGGGAAGATTTCCTCCATTATTTCTTTTAATAGCCTTTCAGTACCGATGTGCCTCTCTTCTCCTTCTGGGACTCTCACAACTCTTATGTTTCTTTTCCTTAAGGAACTGGACAGATCTCTGAGTTTTTCTTCTATTTTATTAGATTGTGTCTCTCTTTCTCTGTTTTCTTCTTCCTCTCAATTTTGGTGTCCTCTGGGGTACTTATTCATTCTTCAATTTCATCCAGTCTGCTTTTGTAACTTTTCCCTGCATTTTTGAGCTCTTCTCTTTCTTCTTTTAGATCCTGAGTTTCTTTCTGATTATTGTTTAGGTATTCAATTTTATTCTTCAACTCTTCAATTATTTTATCTTTGTTGATGTTTTCTTAATTTTTTTGCATTTCTTCTAACTTGTTCAGTTTCTCTTCCATACTCACTTCTTTTCCTTTTTGTTTTTCTAATTCTTCCCTTAGCTCTTTGTATACTTGAAACCTGAGTAGTTTCAGTTCCTTATCTGGGAGGTGGTACATTTCTTCAATGCTATATTTGTTGGTTTCTAGAGTTTGTCTTTCCTTCGTTTGTGTATTGGTTTCTGTGGCATTTGCTGGGATGTTTGCCTTTTTCCTCTTTCATGTGCTTTGCTTTCACACTTCCTCCACATATTGAGCAACTATGGCTCTAGTGTTGGCTGGCATGATGATTGGAGATTTCTAGTAGTTTGTAGTTGATTCTATCTTTTTGTCTATATAGCCAAGGTGAGTTATTTTTTTGTTTCCTTTGGCTGATTTGGATGGCATTTCCTTTTCCTTGAGCATGCATGATAGATGGATGTGGTTGCAATGGGACACTTTGTCTTCTTTTATTCTATTTTTTGTCTTTAAGGCTGGTGGGACAACATGTCAATCTACATTCTATTAAGAGGGGCATTGGTTAGTAGATACTATAAAGCTTCTTCTGTGTTTTTTTTTTTTTTGGAGGAGGAGTATAGATGTATTTTTATGTTGTTCTTTTTGTCTTTAGTCCTTCTGTTGGGTTATTTTGTCTGGCCTCTCTCAGGGTCACTAGGCTGCTGAGTGAAGGTGATGCTTTCCTGGTGGTTAGGCTCTTTTTCCTCAGTGCAGTCTCTAGACTACACCACTCCCCTGGTTGCTAGGGTTACAGGACCAGTTTTACAGCTCATATTTTGCTTGATAACGACAGGGGGTCTGTTTCTGGCCTCTCTCAGGGTCACTAGGCTGCTGAGTGAAGCCCCTGCCCCCACCTGGGGACTGGTTTGAAGGTTGATTTTAATATTCTTATGGAAAATTTATGTCCACATATTTTACTTCTTTCTTCAATTTACAAGGATTTATGATTTTAAGAATTGACCCATTTCTTTTAGATTTTTCCATTGAAAAACTATCTATACTTGCTTTGTTTGCAGAGGAAATAACGCATTTAAATAAATTTGCAAGTATCTATTTTATTTTCTGAATTGGGGATTTTTTGAACTGTAATAAATTGGATTTATCTAAAACATATCAGTAGTACTTAATCTAAGTATTAGAGAAATTATTTTTACAATTCTACTAACAATAAGAAAGTGAATTTTTTGCCTCACAATTATAAGGGAAAAATCTCAAGATTTTAATCAGAAAAGGAATGATATCAAAATAATTGATTTGATTTTCCATTGGCATAGAAACTCATATTCCAAATGTTATGTATAACATACATGCATAGGTGGGTAAGTAGGTAGATAGGTAGGTATGTAACTAAACATACATAGCAAGAAAGATTCTGTAAACATATAGATTCATAGTTACCCAGAGAAGAAAATATTTAACTTTTAATTGTTCTCATCAAGAAGGGCAGGTAAGAAAACTTGGAAGCTATATACATATAGGCAGTTAGAATAATATCAGAGAGAGATTTTTTGATCATTTTACACATTGGAGACCCAAGATTTGATCAAATTTTAAGAGGTGTTATAGGGGCAGAAAAAATAGGCCTAAAACCTTGTTTGCTAAGGAGAAAAGCACATAAAAATTCTCGAATTACCTTCATTTTGACACATGGTCTTGCTTTACTTTGCTTCATGTAAGATCACTTCATTAGTATCTTAACAAGCAATATGTCATGACCTGTTTTTAAAAATTAGAATGCACCAGTTTACATTCCTACCAGCAGTTCCTTTTTCTCCACATCTCCACCAGCACTTGTTGCTGCCTGTTTTTTTTTGTTGTTGTTTGTTTGTTTGTTTGTTTGTTTGTTTTTGATATGGGCTGGTGTGGGGTGGTATCTCACTGTGGTTTTGATTTGCTTTTCTCTGATTGCTAGTAAGGTTGAGCATTTTTTCATGTTGGTCATTTGCATTTCCTCTTTGTAGAACAACTGCAAACAGAGGGAGAAGAGTGGAACTGGGCCTACCACCAAATGGAATTGACCTCCATTAAATGACCTCTCTACCACAAAAGGTTGAATGTTGGAGCCCAGCCTCAGATGCCAGAACCATAAGGACTGGAAATAACAACACAGAACAAATGCTGGAATGGAGGAGAAAACCAAAATGAATGAGGTGATGTGAATCCCTGTGATCACACAGGTCTGGAGAATAGGAGAATCACATCCATCGTAGAAAGCTTTACAACAGAGGAAACAGGAACAAAGGACAATGCAACTGACTTTCAACTGACCTACAAAGGTTCGTACATGATTAGAACAAATACTCACTGCTAAGACATCCATGGAAATTGAAGCAGCATGGGCCATGAAGTCCCAGGAGAACAGGTCATCACCCAGGAAAAAGACATTGCACCAGTAAAGAGAAAAGCTCAACATGCCAAACACCAATGACTTGAAACAAAAAGGAGGTGGAGACATTGGAGGGGGAGTGGGGGGAAGGGAAAATTAAAGGGTTTTAACAATACATATAGAAATAGATCTATAGAAAAATTGAAAAAAAATCCTCTTTGGAGAAATGTCTTTTTAGTTTCTCTCCCCATTTTTTTGACTGGGCTTCTTGGTTTGTTTTTGCTAAGTTGGGTGAGTTCCTTATGGATCTTTGTTATCAATCCCTTATCAGTTTTGTGGAGGGTAAAAATTTTCTTCCACTCATCTGGCTTTCTTTTTATTTTGTCCATTGTCTCTTTTGCTGTACAGAAGCTCTTTAGTTTGATGTGGTCCCACCTGCTTGTTTCCTTCATTTTTTTGTTGGCTATAGATGTATCAATAAATAGATTTGTTAAACTATAACTCATGGAGGATTTTGCCCAAGTTTTCCTCTATGTATTTAATGGTTTCAAGTCTTACATACAAGTCTTTTATCCATTTTGAGTTGGTTTTTGTACATGGTGTTAGAGAGGTGTCTTGATTCATTTTCTTCCATGTCTTGATCCAGTTTTCCCAGGACCATTTATTGAAGAGGCTGTCCTTTGTAAGTTTTTCACTCCCTTGTCAAAGATTAGATGACTATTTGTTTGGCTTTAATTCAGGGTACTCAGTTCTGCTCCGTTGGTCTGATTGTTTTTGTAACAGTACCAAGCTGTTTTAATTACTATGGCTTTGTAGTATAATTTGATGTCTGGGAAAGTAACACCTCTGTTTTCTCTTTTTTTGGTCAGTAGTCTTTTTTGTATTCGAGGTCTTTTGTTATTCCATATAAATCTCAATTTTTTCTATCTCTTTAAAGAATGTCATTAGGATTTTTAAGGATTGCATTGAATCTGTAGATTTTTTTTGGTAGGATGGCCATTTTGATTATATTAATTTTCCAATCCATGTGCAGGAAATGTCTTTCCATTTCCTTATGTCTTCTTCTATCACTTTCAGCAGCGTTTTAAAGGGTTTTTTTTTTTAGCATAGTTCTTTCATATGTTTTGTTAGGTTTATTCCCAGGTATTTAGCATTTTTTTTGTGCAATGGTAAGTGGGATTTTTTAAAACTTCTTCTTCTGTTTGATTTTTTGTGTATAGGAAAGCTACTGACTTCTGTGTGGTGTTGATTTTGTAACTGGCTACCTTACTGAACTAGTTTATTGATTCAGGAATGTAAACTGGTCCAGCCACTATGGAAAGCAGTGTGGAAGACCCTCAAACTAATAAAAATGGACTTACCGTTCAACCCAGCAATTGCTCTTTTGGGAATCAACCCAAAGGAGACCTCAATGTATGTACAAAGGCATGTCTGTACTCAGATGTTTTTGGCAACACTATTAATAATTGCAAGGACATAGAAACAACACAAATGTCCAAAAACAGATGAATGAATGAAAACAATATGGAATATATACACAATGTAATATTACTCACCAATTAAAAAAGACAAATTTGATGATCTTATAATAACATGGATGTACTTAGAAGAAATCGTATTAACAGAAATAAGTCAGAAAGAAAAAAACAGAAACCAAATTGTTCCTCTAATATATGGGACATAGGAAAAATATGCAAAAGGCCAGGAGGAAAAGGCAAAACAAGCTAACAACGAAACTGAAATACATAATTGGGGGTGGGTGGGTGAGGGAGGGAATGATCAGGGAAGGGAGAACCTCGGGGATTACAAAGATGTGAAATAATTATCTATATAATAAAGTCTTAAATAAATAAATGAAAATAAATAGAAAAAAATATTGACAACTTGGAATTAAATGTCCCCTTTATCATTATATTATTTTATTCTTTATTTTATATATTATATGCTTTAGTAAAAAATAATACATTTAATTAAAATATTTTATAATAGAAAAGTAAAAAATTAGAATGGCTCTGCTTCAGAGGAATATGTATGGTGTAATTGCTATGTTTCAGGCAATTCTGAGAATAAGAGAGGAATAAGACTTTTCAAGGACACATAGGACTAGAACTTATGTCTCTTAATGGAAAGATCAAGTTTCTATTCAGCCAATCCAGCTCTTTTCCTTAGCAAAATGGGTGAGTTAAGTTATAATCCAATCTGATTTTCTTAATATCTATATACTGGAGAATTCCTTTAACAAAAGCTGCTTGGCTCTTCTCTCTAGCTTCAGGACCGGTGCCAACCTTGCACTGCTTAGAAAGTTCCCAGACCTGTCTGTGGCTTTGACTAAGTTACTTAGTAGCTCAAGAAAAGGGACTGGTGAATCCCTTGTGATGACTGGGATTTCCAACAAATCTGGAAGTCCTACTGGAATGCTTGCTCCTAGCTCACCCTGGGAGGAAATAAGTGGAAAAATGAAGAAAATAGAGGAGGGAGGCAACAGGGACAGAGTTGCCTTCCTCCAATAGTCTCTCCTTACCAACAGCAGGTGAATAATACCATAAGATCCAGCACTTATGGCCTAGGGAGGCAGGAATCTGAGTATTTCTTGCTGGTTATTTCCTCATTCTCCCCTTTTCCTCTCCTCTTGTTCTTGGTTATGGTGAACTGCAATATCTCCCACAGTGAGTCCTGAGACAGCAGTATCTGAGAACAAATCACAGGGCAGCAACAGTATTCCCCACCCTCTGAAAAAGAGGTACACAAAATCTGGTGGGAAAAAAACTGGTGCATTCTGTCCACCCTACTTCTAAGACAGCTGGGGAGTGGAATAGTAGGTTTGGGGTAATCATGACCTTGTGTTCATTGATATTATCTGATGATGGTTTTAGTTGCATTCAGGGTAGTAAAAATCATGTAAAAATGAAGCTAATAAAATTGCTTGGCTAGGGAATGGGCACAGGCTATGGACACACATAGAACTTTGGCTTGGGTGTCTCATCATTCTATAAATGTGCTGATTTACTCCAGACTACTGACAAATGACAGAAATAAATCTGCTTTGGTGGCTTATATTAATAGAAACCTTAGCTAACTTTGTAAAAGAAAGACAGGAGCACAAGAAATAACTTGAATATTGACATCCATTATTGCAGTACTGAGGTGGTTTTCCTTCCAGGCAATATTTATTCTGTCTAGGCTGGAAGAGTAAGGGTGCTTCTATCAGTCTGCTTACCATGAGATTCTTTTAAAAAAATTATATATATGTTTCACATCTTTGTATTCCCTGGGGTTCACCCACCACCTTCCCTCACTGACCCTTCCAACTCATCCCCTCCTCATTGTGTGCTTTAGTTTGGTTGTTAGCTAGTTTTGACTTTTCCTCCTTGCCTTTTGCTTGTTTTTACTATGCCCCATATAATAGTGAAACCACTTGGCTTCTGTCTTTTTCTTCCTGACTTGTTTCTGCTAATATCATTTCTTCTAGGTACATCCATGTTATCTCAAAGTTATCAAATTTGTCATTTTAAATTTGATTTAATTGTAGCTTCTCTACAGCAAAAGAGACAGTACATATAACAAAAGGAAACTCAGCTGGATGACAGAAAATGTTTGCCTTCTGCAAAAGTGATAAGGGTTTGATAACAAAGATTCACAAAGATCTCACACAACAGAAACAAAACAAGAAGCCCAGTCAAAAAATGGGGAGAAGTAAAAAGACACTTCTCCAAAGAAGAAATACAAATGGCCAAAAGGCACATGAAAAATTGCTTAACATCACTAGCAATCAGGGAAATACAAATTAAAACCACAATGAGATATCACCATATACCAGTAAGAATGACCCACATCAAAAAAAGGGAGGGGCAACAACAAGTGCTGGCGTGGATGTGGAAAGGAACACCCTTATATTGTTGGTGGGAATGCAAACTGGTCCAGTCACTATGGGAAGCTGTGTGGAGCACCTTCAAACCAATGAAAATGGAACTACCATTTGACCCTGAAATCACTCTTCTGGGAATCTACCCAAAGGAGATCTCAATACTTAAACAAAGGGACACCTGTACGCAGATGTTTATTGCTTACCAGGAGATTCTAAGAAAAATAGTGATAGTTAATCCTATCAGAAACTAGTGGCATCAGTATGAAAATAAATAAAGCAGCTTGTTCATTAACATCTGGTCCAGAAGGAAAGAAACCTTATTCTGTCTGGCAAATACTGAAAGGCTCAGAGATCCATAATGTATGAATGAAAACAGGAGCTACAGTGCCTGTACCTGCTACTTTATTACATGGGATAAGACATGAAAGCTAAAAGAATTCTTAGTGTGCTATACATCTGATATTTGTGAGAATCTCATAGGCTACTAGCCTGAGTCCATAATTTCAACTAGCTTGTGATATATTCCTTTATATGGATGCCACAAGTGGAAGTAACCTGTATATGCTTCCTCACCTCCAACACATATGGTAGTCTATGTATGTATGAGACAAGAAGGGAACACTTTTCACAAAAAAAGAAATGAATAAAGTGGAAACAGACTTTCCCAGAAATAGTTATAGTGACAAAAGCATGATTTGGAGTGAGACAGCTAATGTCCTGATCCCATTACCTTTTAAGTATATGTTTCTGAATTCTCGTATCACCTCCCTCTCAGTCTTGGTTTTCTCATCTGTAATTTGGTTATACAACCTCTGAAATGAGATGACTAATGTCATTTTTTTTGAAATCTGTCCAGAATATGCTCAGCATTTAACAAATTCTAGTGCACCCTCCACCATTACAGTATTTACCAAAATCTAGACTTTTAGTTCAAGTCGATAGATTTTAAGTTAGGTAAGTTGACTATATGGTTACAAAGGGTGGAATGGAGAATGGAAATCTGGAGGCATGACAGAGTCCCATAAGTGAAGGTTCCCATAGCTATTTATATCCCCAGGAGGAAAGTGAAAAGGAGAGAGAAAGGGACAGTAGAGAGATAAAAGCTAAGTGTCAGGAAATCCAGTTGAATCATAAATGGACAGTACTTATAAGGTGGATATAAGGGACACTTTCTGTTTCAGTATAGAAGGTATTAGTAATGGGGAGATTATAATTTATGTCCTCTCAGTTATCTTGAACATTCTTCTAGCTGCAGCTATCTCCTTTCCACATTCACTTGAGAATAGCTTTCTTTCTGATAATTTTCCCCTACCCTGATATCCATCTTATCTTCAATCTGGCAGGCTTCACTTGTAATATATAGCTTGCTTCATTTGTATAATATATAAACCAGCTGACTCAAGGCCTAGATTACTCTAGAACAAAAGTCTAGTAGTGTTATAATCATGGGATTTACTGTATCTGCCCTGTAGTAACTAGCAGGAGAGTCAGAATTGAATTAAATTCATTTAACACTTACTGAGAAATTCCAGTAACACTTTAATATTATTTTGATTGCAGAAAGGGAAAGTTAGGATCATAGATAAAAAGTAACTCATCCACTGTTATCTGGTGGTGGCGGGACCAGTACTGCAATTCAGGTTTTTCTGTAATGAAAAGTTCTTATGTAATATCCAAAGGGATTTTTCCATATGGAATTAATAAGTTAGAACAACATAAATGAACTTTGCCTTTCAATGACTGACTCCCTATGCCCTTGTTTATGGCCTTTACTTTGGCCAGAGTTTTGGT
Source organism: Uropsilus gracilis (assembly GCA_004024945.1). NCBI lineage: Eukaryota > Metazoa > Chordata > Mammalia > Eulipotyphla > Talpidae > Uropsilus > Uropsilus gracilis. Next base: position 223,083 of record PVHY01000460.1, on the reverse strand, counting down.
GGGCAAAGTCAGGGTCTCTTGCACTGAGGAGAATCTATCTCTTGCACTGAGTCACATGTACCCTGGTAGGTTTGGATGCACCACCAGAGTTCTAATTACAACTGCCACCCGGGTAGCTTTTGCATCTCTAATTTGTATACTATATCCTATTCAGTTCCTATGCCCATTGTTTCTTACAACTCATGTTATTCCCAGATACCTGCCCCACTCTATTTTCCATTATTCTCTCATTTAATTACACCTTTAACTAACATAGTCTTTTCGCACAAGTTCACTTTTTCAGCCTTTCTCTTTAAAACTTTTGTCAAGTGACACTCTTGGCCTTTCCAATTTTCACCATAAACTCACTCAGTACCAAACTGTATGTGCCCCTCTGTTTGTTGATTTATCTTCCTTCTTTTCCTCCATCTAGGCTGGAATTATCAGGAACCTTCTCACTATCAGTGCATTATGGAATTCTTGGATTAGAATAAAGCTCAATGACTTTATTATATTTTAAGGACATTAGTGTGCTTACTTCAAATATGCTAAAACATTAAACGTGCAACCTAAAGACGCCCCACAATCTATCAGTGTACAGGAAAGATGATATTCTGCAAAATATCATAAGGGATAAGGAAGTCTACTTCTTTTTCCTTGGGACACTAAAAACAGACATATGGAACTGAACCTGTGGCTGATTCTCAGGTTATAGTGGAAGTAGAAGGTGGCAATTACTGCAGTCAGAGGTGTATGTTGGAATTATGCTTTGAAATGAAATATTTCTGTGACATTTTTCTCCCATTTCCAATAAAATTAGCTTTGGGATATAAATGCTATAACCTTCAAAAGATACAGTCTAAGCCCGGAAGTATTTGTCTATGCACTAGAATAAAGCTTATAAATTAGAATCTGTCAGTCATAATTCCTCATGGAAAGGTTATGCTGTACCTAAAAATCATGTACTGATAATTAACTTCACTTTTGATTCTGACTCTAGAAGCAAGATAATATAATGGGGGAGGATATCAGCTAAGATGTTCACTTGATGTTAAACTTTGATTTCTTTATTATTCATTTGCAAGAATTTCAGTCCCCACCCCAACTATGGTAACATGGGTCTGGGAGGGGATAAAAATAGCCCACAGAAAGACTATACTGACTGCAATGATAGAACCCAGAAGATACAGGGAGACTGGTCAGGACAATAGAAGGCAGGGGAGAATTGCAGGTTATTCCACTCACTGTGTGTAGGCAATATCTTACTGTGGGTAACAGATAGGAGAAGTGGGAAGTATAGGAGTGGAATCTGCCTTCAAGGGAGAAAGACTGAAGTGGGAAGTTGCTATGAACAAATGTTCAGAGGCCAAAACCTACAGCTGAACAAAGCAGTTAGTTAGGTAATTAGGCAGAAAGCCAACTTTTGCACTGAAAAGGTTTGAGATGAAGGGAGAGAAAATTGAAATTTGAGGGCAGCATGGATGTCCAGGTCTTATACCTCACTCACTAGATGTCAGATTTAATTAGCAGCAAAATGAACTTGGGGGTGGGGGGGTGTACATAGTATTAGGCCCCAGATGTGAAGATGTAACAACTTGTTCCAGGATGCATTGATAGGAAGGGATAAGAATCTTAAGATTATTTCTGTCTTGATCAAGATTGTCTGAGAACCTGGAGCAAAATGAGACCTAATGAAGAGATCAAGAGTGTAGAAAAAAATGGCTGAAAATTTTGGCAGGCAGGAGGCCGGTGCTTATATTCTCCTCATACCCATTCTTCACTATATTCTTAATCTCAGGTCTTAGAGTAGGTACTAATCATTCCCCATCAGGTAGAATGATAATTACCATAGACTTTGGAACCAGACACCAACCTTAATTTTGCATCTTCCTAGAATGCAATTTTTAGTCATGTCTCCTTCTTTCTTCCTCCTCACCTTTTAGTTCAATTTCCTTGTCTGTAAAATGGGGATAATTACCCCTTCTCTCATATCAACATTGTTGTGAAGAGTCAATGAAATGATGAATAACAAACTCAACCATAATATCTGACACATGTGGTTATTCTATAAATATTTGTTGAATTGGAATATTTGAGGCAAGGTTTGAAATTTATTTGAGTTACAAATTAACCTTAATACAATTTAAAGTTTACTGCATTCTTTGAATGGTTTTGTGCATACACATAGCAAAAATTGATCAGAGCTTAAAACATAGGGCCTAGGAAATTTCAGAGTTGAAGACTAAGGGAAAGTAAATAGGGAGAGAATATAAGATTGGAGACAGAATGAAAGAGACTGAACTGACAGAAAATGATAGAGTAATAGAAATTAGAAAGAAAAATAGTATCAAGAGATAGAAAATTAAGAAAATAAATCAAGGTAGAGAAGGAAAAATGGATAGTAATAATGAAAAGAGATGAAAGAAACACAAGCAGAAGAGAGGCAGAAAGCACAACTAAGAAGGAAAAGGACAGAAATAGGAAAGAGTCAGAATGAGAGAAAAGCTAAAAACGGAAAAAGAAAATGAATGAGGTCTTGCAATCAAATTTAATTGTCATTTGGACTTATGTTATCTTGAGATCCGGAAATTAGTGGGTGGAAAGTGAATCATAAAGGAGATTTAGGTAAACAGTATATTGTAGTTTTCTTATCTATCCTGTAATTGTATGGTAGCAAAATTTCTTCTCAAGTCCTAGCTTTCTTATATCTAATGCTAATCTAACCAGAAAACCAGATTTTGTGTGGGAGGGCTTCCAATGCTCTTGACTGTAGTTTCTCATTACTTCTAAAAACCCCTTTTTTGTCAAAGTTGTTCTACCAACTAGTCCCCATTTTTTCTTTCTAAAATCCCAGTGGTTGATTTTATGAGTGGGAATTGAAGCTATCACGATTCTTAATCCCCCAAATAGGAATGTCATACATTCCTTTAGAGATTGAGGTGACAAGTTTTAGTATACTTGGTCCCCAAGTCCAAACACTGATGAAGCAGGTATAGGGTAAAAACTGGACACACACACTGAAATTAACAATATATCTCCTGCTGACACAAAATAACCCATTTTCATCGTCCTTGTCAGTTAAAACTAGCACAATTACCAGATCTTAAAAGGGAATTCTATTAAGATGAGCAAACCCTGACGGTGCAAAATCTTTGAGTTACTCTCTGTTGACTTTTTAGATTATAGACTGTTAGACTTTGCTTCAGCAGTACAGATAATGTTCCTCTGCTAATAATAGGAGTATGTAAGTGCCAGAACTTGCTTTACTACTGAATATATTATCTACTTGAATAAACTGTCTATGGACGTCAAATAAGAAAGGCCCAGTGTAGTAGACCATTTATATCCTTCTCCTCTCACCTTGGTGATTTTTTCACCAATTGCCTTTGTTTAGCACTTTGTGCTTCCCTTTGTCATAAAACTGTACTCTATTTATTAAAATTATGAATTTCTTAAAGTTTTATATTGCATCTTCTGTCTCCTTAACAGTCAACACAAAGTCCAAAACATGACTACTTTTGATAAGTAATTCGTATAAGTTCTCACTGAATTATGTACCTAGCATATCAAATGAAATATCAGTTTATCAAAAGGGGAAGGCACCATTTCAGTTTTTTAGATAACTGCTAATCTGAGGCATTGTGAATTCATTACTATTTATTTTTAATTCAAAATGCAACATCCATTACTGATAATAACAGATTCTATGCTATCTTGGCAATAGGGCAGGGAGCAGGAATACAAATTGATTATCTAATACACTTAGTGGAAAAATTTATTTGTAAACACAGGGCATAATGTTTGACATACTCTAGGCATACATCTCCTCCAATGAAATTGTCTTGCAAGTATTATTAATGACATTTGTATTGTCAGAGTCAATGCATACTTTTATTTCTAATCTTGACATAGGTACACAGTAAATATTTGTTTAATGAGTACATGAAGATAGTTTCTGTAGCAGGAACTAATTTAAGAAGGATGCAGAGACAGTAAAGTTTTGAAAGATGCAGAGTTGGTCAAGTGGGTAACAAGTCCTTGTAGGTGAATATAACAAATTAGACTAAGTGATTTGGAGCTGAAGACTTTTATTTTCAAAACTAAATACAATCAACTCTCTAGTTCCAGATGCCAATTTACAGAAAACACAAAGCACAGAGAACTTCTTAAACTGTACATGAGGAAGCAAACAATTAAATCAAATATGTTACTATTTAAAAATAATATAAAAATAATATTTAGCAATAAATTTAACAAAGTGGGTGCAAGGAATTTGTACTGAAAAGCTACAGAAGATTGATGGAGAAAAGAAATTCAGAGCTAATAAATGGTAAAATGTTCCATGGATTAGAAAACTAAATATGGTTAGAATGACAATACTTGTTAATAGACACATACACTCAGGGAAATGCCTATAAAAATTCTACTTGCCATTTTCTCTTAAATTGGCACAGTGAGCAAAATTCATATGAAATTGAAAAAAAAAACAACCTAAAACAATCCAAACAATCTTGAGCAAATACTGATAAATTAAGAGAATTCAAATTTTCCAATTTGAATATTAACTACAAAATTACAGTAATCAATGGAATGTGCTATTTGCATAAGTACAAATAGAGAAATGAAATAGAGAAATGAGAACTCAGAAACAACTGTATATACTGAGTGTCACTTGACATATATATCCCTTTAGTCCATTTTACCATTAAGTGTCAATTAATTTTTGAAAAAAAATTTAAAAAACTTAATGAGAAAATAATAGTATTTCCAGAAAATGGTGCTAGGACAATCAGATATTCACTTGCTAAAGAATGAAGTTGTATCCCCATCCAATGCCATATATAAAAACCAAATCAGAATGGATTCAAGATATAAGTCTAACAGTTAAAGCTATAAATATTTATAACTTTGGATTAGGTAACCATTTCTTAGAAGTGACAACAAAGAAAAAACCAACAGAAGAAGTAGTAGATAAAATGAATACAATTCAAAATGAAGAATTTTTGCACTTCAAAGGGCACCATCCTCCAAAATGGGGGGACATTTTTGCAAATCAGGTATTTGGCCAGTGTTTTATTTTATGTTTTATCTATCATAGTTATACCCGTTATTATTTTTGTTAATTATTTGGTACTAATTGACAGTTTTTTATTAAATATTTTAGTATATAATTATTTCATATCTTTGTAATCCCTGGGGCTCTCACCTCCCTCACCTTCTCCCCCCAAGTCATGAACTTCAGTTGTTTTTTTAGCTTGTTTTGATTTTTTCTCTGGCCTTTGTTTGTTTTCCTATGTCCCATATATTAGTGAAACCATTTAGATTTTGTCTTTTTCTTTCTGACTTGTTTCTGATAATATGATTTCTTCTAGGTATATCCATGTTATCATAAAATCAAATTTGTGACTTTTAATTGGTGAGTAATATTCCATTGTGTACATATACCACATCTTTCTCATCCATTCATCTGTTTTGGGACATTGGGGCTGCTTCCATGTCTTTGCAATTATAAATAGTGCTGCCAAAATCATCTGAGTACAGGAACTAAAAAGACACTTCTCCAAAGAGGAAATACAAATGGCCAATAGGCACATGAAAAACTGCTCAACTTCACTAGCAATCAGATAAATGCAAATCAAAACCACAATGAGATACCGCCTCACACCAGTAAGGATAGCCCATATTAAAAAAAAACAGGCAGCAACAAGTGCTGGCAGGGATGTGGAGAGAAAGGCACACTCTTACACTGCTGGTTGGAATGTAAACTGGTCCAGTCACAATGGAAAGCAGTGTGGAAGACCCTCAAACTAATGAAATTGGAAGTACCATTCAACCCAGCAATTACTCCTTTTGGGAATCTACACAAAGGAGACCTCAATGTGACCAGTGTCTTATATCTAGAATATATAATGAATATTATACCTCAAAAATAGATAAGTACATTTGGAAATGGGCAACTTATCTGAATGGATATTTCTTCAAAGAATACAGATAATTGGCTAATGTGGATATGAAAAAGTGTAACATAATTTGCCACCTAGGAAATCCAAAGCAAAATAGCTACAAGTTATTAATATAAACCCACCAAAATAATGTTCATCCAAAAGACTAGCAATGTTTGGTGAAAATATGGAGAACCTGAAGCTTTCATATACTGTTGATGGAAATGTGTACTCTTTTAGCAACCATGGAAAACATGGTTCCTCAAAATGTTAAATCAGAGAGTTTCCATACAACATATCAATTCCACTCTTACCTATATATCCAAGGGTAGTGAAAGCAGATGGCTATTTAAAATCTTATACAGAAGTGTTAATAGCAGTATTACTTATAATAATCAGAAAAAGTACAAATAATCTAATTGTTGACTGACAAGTGGCTAAACAAATTCAGATGTACACAACATGAAAAAAATTGTTGTGTTGATTAAGGGAAATTACATACTGATTAAGTTCCTGAATTTTGAAAATATTATGCTAAGTAAAAAGCAGTATATATAATTTATGACTCCATCGATGGGATGTACATAATAGGTAAATGTTTAGAGAAAATTATAGCTTGCTTAGGGCTGGAGAAAGGGTATATGTGGAAATTGGAGATTAATAGTGGAGAGGTCTTGGATTTTCTTTGTAGCAATGAAAATGTTCAAAAACTGACTATGACAATGGATGCACAACAGACAGAAATTAAACATTTCATATGGACATTTTCTCTCTACATAATTGATTAAAAGAATAACAAATCTCATACAATAAACTAGATTTTATACAGAGGCTATAATGTTATGACACTTGGCCTAACAAGTGAATCATTTTTTTAAAATGTCATACACATGCTTATAAAAAGCATGCATTCTAAGCTCAGTATGCTGAAAATAATGCAAACCCTCAAACAAGGTTTCAAGGTTTCCAAGGTCCTGGTAAGCATTGAACCCTGGACATTCTGACAAGAAACCTAGCCTGGTCACTCATTATCACAGCCCCTTTCCCTCATCACTTTGCCCTTCTACACTGCCACCAGCTCACCACAGATGATAGCATATCAATGAATTCATAGTTGACAATGATTCCAGTATGTGTAAAGTCTGGTTTGTGAGTGATAGTATTTCTTGAACCATCTTCCCTTCCATCTTGGGTACCCCTAGTACCAGAGTGTAATGATAGGCATGGGCTGGGAATATACTTTATGTGGGCAATGAGGCCCAGAGCAAGAGAGGCATTCTCACCTTGAAGTATCCCATTGAACAAGGTATCATCATCAATTGAGATGACATTGAGATAATCTGGCAGCGCCACACATTCTATAATGAGCTGCATGTGACTCCTGAGGAATATCCCATGCTCCTTGACTATCAAAGCAACCATGAGAATGTGACACAGATTATATTCAAAACCTCCAGCATTTCAGTCATGTACATGGTCATCTAGGCTGTGCTATCCCTATATGCCTCTGGTCATATCACTGGAATTTTGATTGATTCCAGTGACAGGATCACTTACACAGTACTCATTTATGAGGGATATGCCCTCCCTCATGACGTCCTGATTCTGGACCTGGCTTACATGGCCATGAAAGACTTCCTTATGAAGATACACATAGCGCTTGGTTATAGCTTCACCATCACAGTTGAATGGAAAATGATAGATGAAAATGCTAATTTCTGTTATATAGTTCTGCACTTAGAATAGACATGGCTACTGTGACCTCTAACTCCTCACTGGAGGAGAGCTACAAGCTCCCAAAGGTCAGGTAATCACCATCAACAATGAGTGGTTATGCTGCCTTGAGGCTCTTTTCCAGCTCTCCTTCCCAGGTGTGGAATTCTGTGGTATCCATGAAAGTATCTTCCACTCGATCATGAAGTGTGATGCTGACATCCATGAGAATCTCTATGTTAACATAATGTTGTTGGGTGGAATCTCATTGTACCGTTGTTTTGCTGACAGGATACAGAAAGAGATCACTACGTTGACTCACAGTTTGATTGCTACGGACCGGCCGGGCGAAGGCGCAGGCCGGAGGACCAGGGCTTAGCTGGGCAGGAAAGACACAGGGCCGGCGAAAATGGCGAACAGACGCACACACTCAAGGGGTGGTGAATCTGCTGCGATTTATTTGAGATTTTTATGGATATATATAGTGTTTTTGGCAATCAGCATTTTATGAGTTTATGCAATTAACATATTAACAGATTATCGCCTTTTCCTAGGTGTATCTGCACAAAGGATTAGCATTTTTTTATGTTAGTTGTTTTAGAAGTATGTTTGTTGCCTTAGATGGAGGCATCATTTTGTGCATTTTTTTTTTTAATTGAGAAAGAAAATTTTGATATGTTTTCTCATTGGATTGCTTAATTTTTGAGAGTGTACTACTTTTAATTCTTGGAGGGGCAAGATTTTTTTATGCTATGATTGCATTTTGAGTAATTGCTTTTAGGATTTTATGTGGAATAGAGACTTGTGAGTTAGGAACAGTATAGTTTTTTGTTCCTAAAAGCATATCTATGTTTGGTTTTGGGCCCCTCTTTTGTGAAAACTTAGTTATTGTTTGTTTAGACAAATCCTTATAGTTGGTTCTCCAGAGGACATAGTCTCTGGGACTTAAGGTGGCTTTAGCTGTTTGATGCTAATCATGAGGTGTTAGCTAATGAGATGCTACCATATCTAACACCTGGACAGTATAGGGAGCAGAAGCACCAAACGTTTTTACGGCTGTTTGTAGCTCCTTAAGAATTTTTAAAGGTAACGGTTTCTAAATAGGGGAGTTCTCATTTGTTTTTTTGACTACTGGGTAGAAGAAAGAAAGATCTCCCTCCTTTTTAGCTTCTGCCAGGGCTGCATTAAAGCTCACTGGTGGCAGTGGATTTGTATGTTGATTTGTAGGTTTAGAGAGACTAGGTTTGGGAAAAGCAAATTTGGGAGGATTTAGATCTTTAGACATTTGACATTTTACTATTTTATTATCTAATTTTTACTCCTCTAAATTGCTGGGAGTGACCTTCATAGTATTTTGCCTATTTTTTGTTAAATTAGAACTATATGCATCTTTTGGAATGTTACCTAGTTTAGATTTTTGCTTGTTTTTTTTAGAAGCGGTCTTATGAACTAAACTTTTAAAATTTGTAGATTTTTTTAAAATTTTTTTTTATTTGCAACTAAAATAGATAGGCACAAGAAGGCAATACACTTTTACCATATTCTTGGGCATAAAGTTTCATTTTACGTCCTACTTTTTTTTAACTTGACAAAGTAAAACCTTTGTCTTTTAAAGACTAAGGGCTAATTTTTTTAACAAACTTAAAGAAATTTTTTAATGTGTTTTTTAACACCTTAATAACTTTGCTAGCTATTATATGTTTAAAAACCGAGAGACAGATTTTTTTATTTTTTGAAGCAGTTAGTCCCATGATTATTATAGATTACTTACACTTAACCGATGATTTTTTATTGGCGGAGCTGCAGACTCCTGGTAAGATCCGGCCTGTTGTCTTGAGAGAAAGAAAGAAAGAAAGAAAATTACTTGTCTAGAGTCCCTGTTCGGGCGCCAGCTGCTACGGACCGGCCGGGCGAAGGCGCAGGCCGGAGGACCAGGGCTTAGCTGGGCAGGAAAGACACAGGGCCGGCGAAAATGGCGAACAGACGCACACACTCAAGGGGTGGTGAATCTGCTGCGATTTATTTGAGATTTTTATGGATATATATAGTGTTTTTGGCAATCAGCATTTTATGAGTTTATGCAATTAACATATTAACAGATTATCGCCTTTTCCTAGGTGTATCTAACATAATTTTTTTTAAAGCAATTTTCTTATTTTGCTACTAAGAATTAACACATCAACTTAAGTATTTTAACTAACAATATAACTTCCTAAAAAGTATTTAGAAGCAACCTTTTACTTTGCCGCCTGCGAGACTTAACACATCAACTTTAAGTATTTGTATCTTAACAATATAGGCTTTCTAAAATAGCCTACAGCGATCTATCGCTTTGTTACTGGGACTTCACATCAATGGGCTGCAGACTGGGACTTTACATCAATGGGCTGCAGACTTTATCTTAGGTGCAACTAAAGATATTTTAATTAGCAATATGACTTGCCTTTCCGCTGAGAGTTTAGCAGGACAATTTTAGGTTTGCTAGGAACTTATTCTTAGGGAAATATATCTTAGCCACTGGGCTGCTTAAAATTATTTACTGAGTTAAAAAATAACCTCGAAAAGCCTCTTTGCCTGGAGTCTAAGGGCTTTATCCTTTATAAAAGTTAATTTTCAAAAACACCCCTTCTGTGAGAACTGAGAGCTACGCCCATAGACACTGTCACCCATGGGTGTTTTTACCGCATGGGTGATGTATCACATAGGTCCCCTGGTCAAGCCAGGTCAGCTCCCAATATTTGATTGCACTGAATATAAGGATTCCTGTAGATCATTGGGTCACAGTCTACCTTCCAGCAATGTGGATCAGCAAGCAGGAGTATGATTAATCTTTCCCTTCCATTCCTTTTAGACTGCTAATTGGTTATATGCTTTCTTGAGAAAACCTCACTTGCATAGACAATAAAAGATAAAGCTGGCACTGGTTTATTTGGTTGTTTATTTGTATTTTGCTTTGATATATATGATACATATTTGATATATATATATTTAGTGATTCCAGAAAATCCTTGGAACATTGTTATAAGAAATCCTTTTCATTCCAAAATGCCTCTTCACTTGTTTCTAAGAAGGGTCAGTCCTTGTTCAAGTCCACATAGTAGGGAGTAATAGCATTATTTTGTGTAAATTATACCCATTTTTAAAATGTTCGCATCATCAGTTAATGTTTTGCTTTATTTTAGATGGTCAACCATCTTGGCCACTTTTGTCTTCTTAGATATATGAAATCTTTGGGCCTTCCTGAGGAAGGAAGGAGGTCAGGGTTTACCTCTATACTGACATGAGACCAGATCAGTAAAATACACACTGTAAATTAAAAAAAAAAAAAACTTAGAATCCTGGTCCAACAAAATGAGAGCAGAGCCATACCCAGCAGAAATCACACCCAGAACTACATGTCTATGAAAGGAAAAATTAAAAAAACAAAACAAAACACATAAATGGCCACAAGTATCCTTAGGAAATACTAAATCACAGAAAGAGAAAAAAATATTCAGAACTCAATCAGAAAGACATGGAAGATTTGTTTTTCCTATTTGATACAGATCAAATATGTCATGATGAAGAAATTTAAAAGAAACACAGAGAAAATATGAAGAAGCAGATCAAAAATGTACAAGAAAATCCAGCAAAACAAATCAATGTCCTGAGAAATAAAACTAATGACCAGAAGACAAAAAATGATAGAGGAAATAAGAAAATAAAATTTGTAGAATATACAAAGATCAACATAGGAACTAAACATACTTTATAAAACTACTGAAGTAGAGTAAACAAAATTTAAGAGAGGATCAGTGAAGTTTAGGATTGGAATGCACAAAAAAGATAGGAAGAATAAAATGAGAAATGAAACAAAAAGGTAAAAAGAACACTTCGAGAACTGACTCCATATGGAAAGGTATTATAAGAATAATGGGTATACCAGAGAAGAAGAAATAAAGGAACAGAGAACTTATCTAAAGGAATGTAAGAAAAAAATTTCCTTAACCTGGAGATGAAAATTAATATACAATATTTGAAGTCAATGAACTCCAGAATACCTTAAAAATGAGAACTACACCAATGAAGAGAGTAGTGAAATTTACAAGCTGTCAATACAAAGGAAGAATATAGATGTTGGTGAGGGAGAAGAAGCAGATGATCTTATAAAGAAAACCCAATTATGATAACTTCATTCTTCTCTTAAGGAGCACTGTGGACTAGGAGAAAATGGAGTGATGTGATTAAAAAATGTAAAGATAAAAACTGTCAGCAGAGAATATGCTACCCTGCAGGGCTCTTATTTTTATATGAGGAAGAAATAAAGGTCTTCTCAGACAAAAAAAAAACACCTGAGTTTTCAAAAACTAATCCTCCAAGAAATATCAAAAGGAGCTGTACCATCTAAGTCAAGAAAGCCTCACATACAAAGAATAAAATACAGGGTATTTTAGAAATACTAGTATTTACTTCATAGAAGGTATTTGGTAAATTAGTATTTCTAAAAAATCCCTTATTTCATTTGACCCAGCAGTCACACTTCTGGGAATCTAACCAAAGGAGACCTCAATATGGGTACAAAAGGACACCTGTGCTTGGATGTTTATTGCAGCACTATTTATAATTGCAAGGACATGGAAACAACCCAAATGCCCCAGAACAGATGAATGGATGAAAAAGATGTGATATATATATATATATATATATATACAATGGAGTATTACTCATCAATTAAAAATGACAAATTTGATGAATTTATGGACACCTGGATGTACCTAGAAGAAATCATTCTATTCTAGCAGAAACGAGCCAGATAGAAAGGGACAGAATCCAAATGGTTTCACTACTATATGGTCAATCAAATGAAACTACACAAGGGGAGAGTGGGGACTAGATGGAGCAGGCGGGGAGGGAGGTGGTGGGTGACCCTCAGGGACTGAAATGATGCGAAATATATATAAATAAATTATTTTTTAAAAAGAAGGTATTTGGTAGCTTTCCTTCCTTTTCAGTTTGTTGAAAGATTTTTAACAGTACCAGTGTTAGTTCCTCTTGGAAAGTTTGGTATAATTCATTTTTGAAACCATCTGGACCTGGGCTCTTGTTTTTAGGGAGAGTTCTGATGACTGCCTCAATTTCACTGCTTGTGATTGACCTGTTTAAGTTTTCTATTTCTTCTTTGTTCAATTTTGCATGACTGTATTGTTTTAGGAAATTGTCCATCTCTTCCATGTTGCTGTATTTGTTTGTATATAGATGTTCGTAGCAGTCTCTAATTATCTTTTGGATTTCTGCTGAGTCTGTTTTACTATCTCCCTTTTCATCTATGATCCTGTTTATTTGAGTTTTATCTCTTTTCTTTGTAAGCTTTGCAAGGGATTTATCAGTTTTATTTATTTTTTTAAAAGAGCCAGATTTTGGCTTTGTTTATCTTCTCGATGGTGTTTTTGGTTTCTATTTCATTAATCTATGCTTTTATTTTTGTTATTTCTTGTCTTCTTCTGGGGTTTGGGTTTTTTGTTGCTCTTTTTCTAGGTCCTCAAGTTGGGAGATTAGAGTATTTCTTTGGGCTGTTTCAATTCTTTTTATTTGGGCCTGTATTGCTATGAACTTTCCTCTTAATATTGCTTTTGCTGTGTCCCACACATTTTGGAACATTGTTGTTTGCCTCCATGTAGGATTTAATTTCTTCTTTGATTTCCTCTTTTACCCAGTGATCTTCCAGAAGCCTGCTGTTCAGTCTCCATGTAGTGTTTACTCTCTTTATTTCTTCATTGTTGATTTCTAATTTGATGCCTTTTTGATGGGAGAAAAAGGTTGGTATTATTTTAATCTTTGTGTATTTTTTCAGGTTTGTCTTGTGGCCTAATAAATGGCCAATTTTAGAGAATGAACCATGTGCATTTTATTTAAATTAAAAAAAGAGCAACCATCACAGAGATAGTTGACATTCTCTGTGGATATCTCTTTTATCCTATTCCCCATTATGCATTCTGAGAAATAATAATCAGTACACTGGATTTGATGTTTGCCATTTCAGTGATATTTGAAACTTTTAAATCACACATCAGTAAATAATTTACTATTTTCCATGGTTGTAATTTCATAATTATGGTATTGTAATATGTATACCTATCTATGTAACTTGCTTTTTCCCCACAAAAAATTATAAAAATTATTTTTAAAAAATCCCCTAACTAGGATATTGGAGAACATCCCCATTTGTTACTCCTATTATTGCATCCAAATTTCAAGTTGTCTTAAAGTTTTAAAACTTGTAATATTTGTCATATTGATATCTTGTATCTTAATTTTCTTTTATAGATATGTTTTAAGCCTGAAGTAAACTGTATAGTTCAAAAATACTAATAAAGGAAAAAATGACAGGGATATACTTTCATTTAAAGAGCTAGGATGCGGGGCACAAGCAAGGACAATGAGAGAGATTGCTCAGCTGCAGAGGCTGAGGGCTGATTGGAAAGCATGGATCAAATCACAATTTTAATGTGCTTTACAAATCCTTTTTTAGGTTCCAGATAAGGGATAAAAGTGGCTCAGGCAAAATCAGATTAGGCAAAACATTATTTCCTGTGGGATACTTGGGGGCAGGGGATTCACTTATGTACTTGCTGTAATCTTCTAAGGAAGGTCTCTTAGGGTAAATATTGGAGGAAGGGAGACACTGCTGCCCCACTGCTGCCCACCAGAAGTCAATCATGCAATTCCATCTTCAGTGTTCAGAAGACAGGACAGCACAATTCCTGACTGGTCTTAGCTCACAACCTCTGGCACTTTCACATATCAATAATGATTGCCATAGCTAAGACTAAAACCACCATTGGAAAGACACAAAGTATATGATTGGATTGGGAAATAAAATCCAAATTTCTTCTGTCTCTGAGAAATACACCTGTGCTCCAAATATAAAAATAGATTGAAAGTAGAAGGTTGAAGAAAACTGTATGTTCAAATGGGACATTATAGAAGGTAAGAAGAGCTATACTGACATCAGAAGAAATAGATTTCCTTTTAATTGGTAACAGGAATGAACACAATATAATGACTATAGGGAAAATATATCAGGAAGACAACACTCATCAATATATACTCACCAAAGAAGCACCAAAATATATTAAATCACTACTATCAACTATAAAATAAAACAAACATTGGTAAAGCATATTTGTGGTAGGAGACTACAATACACTTCTCTCACCAATAGACAGATCAATGAGATGGAAAGTGAATATGGACACACTAGCCTTAAAGAAGAATTTGACTGCATAAATCTACAAAATAAGAATACACAGTTTTTTCAAGTGTATATGGGACACTCTGGAGGACTGAATAAATATTGAGTCACAAGCTAAGTATCAACAAATTCATGAAGATTGTTATCATGTCAAACATATTTTCTGACTATAAAAGTGCCAAGCTAGAAAACAACTACAAAAAGAATGCTGGGAAATACTCTAATACCAAAGAAGAGATTATTGAAAAAGACTACTAGGCTAATGAGGATATCAAATATAAAATAAAAAAATAACTTAAATGATATGATAATGGGTGCAAAACAATCTAGAACAATTAAAATATGTTTTTAACTTTTTAAATTGATTGTACTTGTATATATTTTTACATCGTTGTTTTGCCTATCCACATATCACCTGTGAACCATCATCTTAATCTCTTTTGCTCATCCCTCCCCCACTTTTACCCTCCCTTTACCTCTCATGCTTTATACTTTAGTTCTGCTGCCATTTTGTTAGTTTTCATTTTTTCTTGTTTGTTTTCCCTATATCCTTCAAATAGGTAAGATCATTCAGTATTTCTTTTTCTTTCTAGCTTATTTCCGCTAGCATGATTCCTTATAGGTCCATTCATGTTATCACAAATGCATCAAATTTTTGAGATTGCTAAATAATATTCCATTGTGTAAATATGCCACAGTTTTCTGTTTGGGGGCATTTGAGTGCTTTCCATAATCTGGTATTGTAAAGAGTGTCACAGTAAACATACAAGTACAAGTGTCCTTTTGAATTAGTGTTTTGGTGTCTTTGGGGTAGATTCCCCAAAGTGAGATTGCTCAATTGAATGATAGTTCCATTTTTTGTAATTTGAGGGTTCTCCACAGCTTTCCAGAGTGACTGGACAAGTTTGCATTCCAACCATCGGTGTAAAAGTATTCCTTTTTCTCCACATCCATGTCAGTACATTTTTTTGCCCACTTTTTAGATATAGGCCATTCTTACTGGTGTTAGGTCTCGCTGTAATTTTGGTTTGTATTTCCCAGATTATTAGTGATGTTGATCATTTTTTCATATGCCTACTGGCCATTTGTATTTCCTCTTTGGAGAAGTGTCTTTTTAGCTCTTCTCCCAAATTTTTGACTGGGATTTTGGCTGTGTTTGTTGTTGGGTGAGTTCTTTGTGGATTCTTGTCAGCTGAGTGGTGTGCAAAAATATTTGCCCATATGTTTTGGTGTCTCTTTGTTTTGATTATGTCACATTTTTTCCTTTTTTTAAAAAAAGATTATTACACACATATACACACACATACACACCACACGCACGTACATGTATAATACATCATTGTATACCCCGAGCTTCTACCATCATCTTGTATCCTGTACACCATCTTAATCTCTTGTGCTTCCCCCATTTTCACCCTCCTCCTCCCTTGATCTATGCTTCAGTTCTGTTGGCAGTTTAAAAATTTTCTTGTCTATTATTTTTGTTTTCACTATATTCCTCATTTAAGTGAGATCATTCCCTATTTCTCTTTTTCTTTCTGACTTGTTTTCACTAACATGATTCCTTCTAGCTCCATCCATGTTGCTTGAATTATATCAATTTTCCTTCTTTGATTGATGGATAATATTCCATTGTGTAAATAACCTACATCTTTTTCAGTCATTCATCAGTTTGGGGGGGCATTTGGGTTGTTTCTATATCCTGGCTATTGTAAATAGTGCTTCAATAACCACCCTAGTACAGATGTTCTTTTGAATTAGTGTTTTTGCATCCTTTGGGTAGGTTTGAAGGAGTGGGTTGCTGTATCGAATGGTAGTTCCATTTTCAGTTGTTTGAGGATTCTCCAGCTTTCAATAATGATTGAAACTGCATTCCCACTAGTACTATCAGAGTATTCCTTTCTCTCTACATCCATGCCACACTTGTTGTTGCCCAGTTTTTTGATTTGGGCCATTTTCACTGGTGCAACACGGTATCTCATTGTGGTTTTGCTTTGCATTTCCCTGATTATTAGTGATATTGAACATTTTATTCATATATCTATTGGCCGTTTGTACTTCCTCTTCAGAGAAGAGACTTTCTAGTTCTTCCCAATAATTGATTGGGCTTTTTGCTCTAAGTTTGCTAAGTTGTGTGAGTTCTTTGTGGATCTTTGTTAGTACACTCATCACTTGTATGGAGAGCAAAAACTTTTTCCCATTTGGTTGTATTTCTTTTTCCTTTGGCTATTGTTTCTTTTGGTGTACAGAAACTTTTTCATTTGATGTAGTCCCAGTGTTTATGCTTTCCTTCATTTTTTAGCACCTGTAGATGTGTCCTGAAATAGATTTCTGAAGTGTAGGTCTTCAATGTGTTACCCATATTATCTCCTATGTTTTAAAGCTTCAGGTCTTTTCCAAGTTTTTAATCCATTTTGAGTTGATTTTTGTATATGGTTGTCTTTGTTTATTTTTTGCATATAGTGATTTAGTTTTCCCAGCACCATTTATTGAAGAGGTTGTCCTTGTTCCAATGTATGTTTGTTGTCCCTTTGTAAAAGATTAGTTGACAATATATTTCTTTCTTTTGTTTTATTTCTGGGTACTAAATTGTGTTCCATTGGTTTGACTGTTTTTATACCAGTGTCATGCTGTTTTGATTATTATGGCTTTGTAGTATAATTTGAAGTCTGGGATTGTAATATATACATTCTCTCTTTTTTTGGTCAGGAGGATTTTTGAAATTCGAGGTATTTTGTTATTCCATTTTAATTTCAGTGATTTTTATTCTATCTCTTTAGAAATGTCATGGGGATTTTTATTGGCATTGCATTAAATCTGTAGATTGCTTTTGGTAGAATGGTCATTTTGATAAAGTTAATTCTTCCAATTCATGAGCAGGGAACTACTTTCCATTTTTTATGCCTTCCTCTAATTCGCTTAAGAATGTTTTGAGGTATTTTTGTTATTGCAGATGAATTTAAGTGGTTTTTATTCTATCTCTTTAAAAATATCATTGGGACTTTTATTGGCATTGCATTAAATCTCTAGATTGCCTTTGGTAGAATGGTCATTTTAATAATGATAATTCTTCCAATCTATGAGCAGGGAATTACTTTCCATTTTTGTGCCTTCCTCTAATTCTTTTAAGAATGTTTTGTGGTTTTCTTTGTATACATTGTTCACTTCTTTTTATGTTTAATCCCAGGTATTCAATTTTCAGTGGTATAATGGTAAATGGAGTAGTTTTTATTTTTTTAATTTCTTCTTCTGACTGAGTTTTTGCATATAAGAAGGCCACTGATTCCTGTGTGTTAATTTTATATCCAGCTACCTTTCTGAACTGGTTTTTATTTCAATTAATTTTTCTGTTTTTTTTTTTGGGGGGGGTTCTACATAGATTATCATTAACATCTGTAGACGTATCCTGAAAGAGGTTTCTGAGGTATAACTCTTGGAATATTTTGCATATATTATCTTTTATATATGTTATAGTTTCAGGTCTTGCCTCCAAATCTTTTATATGTATTTTGAGTTGGATTCTGTACATGCTGTCAGGGGGGTAATCTAGAGTTTTTTGGGGGGGCATTCAGTTGTTCAGTTTCCTCAGCAACATATTTTGAAGAGACTATCCCTGTTCTAATGTATATTCTTTGCACCTTTGTCAAAGATTAGCTACCCATATATTTGGGACTTCATTTCTGGGTTTTCAATTCTGTTCCATTGGTCTGTGTGTTTGCTTTTTGTTCCATGTTCTAATTATTATTACTTTTAGTACAATTTAAATTCTAGGAGTGTCATACCTTCATTCTGTCTCCACTTAATCAGGAGAGCTTTGGATATTCAAGGCTTTTTATTGTTCAAATGAAATTTAGTAATATTTGTCTTATTTCTTTGAAGAATGACATTGAGGTTTTTATTGGAATTGCATTCAATATGTAAATTTCTTTTGGTAGAATGGCCATTTTGATAATGTTAGTTTTATTCCATCAGCAGGGGATATGTTTCCAGTTTGAGTCTTCTATTTTTTTTTAAACAATGCTTTGCAACTTTCTTTGTTATAAGTTTTTCACATCCTTTGTTCAGCACATTCCCTAGTATTTAATTTTTATTAGTACAATTGTGACTGGGGTAGTTTTCTTTATCTCTTCTTCAGACTGATTTTTGTATATAAGAAGAGAAGGCTACTGATCTTTGTGCAATGACTTTGTAGCCTGCAACTTTACTCAACTGGTTTATTATTTTCCGTACGCTTTCTGTAGAATTCTTAGGATTCTCTGTATATATTATCATATCATCTGCAAACAGTGATCATTTTACTTCTCCTTCCCCTATTTGTATGTCCTTTTTTTGCTTAATTGCTCTAGCTAAGACTTGTAGAACTATATCGAAAAACAGTGGGGAAAGTGGACAGCCTTGTGTTTTTCTTGATCTCAAAGGGAAGAATTTGAATTTTTCTCCATTTAGGATGATATTAGCTCTGGATTTGCCCTATGTTGCTTTCATTATATAAAGATATTTTCCTTCTATTCCAGGAATTTTGAGAACCTTCATCATAAATGGATGTTGTATTTTATCAAATGATTTCTCAGCATCTATTGCTATGATAATGTAGTTTTTTTTCTTGTTGTTGATTGTTTGCCTTACATTAATTGATTTTCTGGTGTTGAACTCTCCTTGTTTCCCTGGGATAAATCTTGACTGGTCATAGTATATTTTCATTTTGATGCATTGGTGGTTGCTATTTGCTAGGATTGTTTTGGAGAATTTTTGCCTCTGTGCTCATTGGAGAGATTGTCCTCTAATTTTCTTTTTTGTGTTAGCTTTGTTTTGTTTTGGTATTAGGGTGATGTTGGCTCCATAGAATGTATATTGTAGTATTCCTTGTTTCTCTATTTTTTGAAAGAGTTTTTGTAAGATAGGCACTATTCATTAATGAAAATCTGGTAAATCCATCTGTTCTAGGGCTTATTTTGGGGGTATGCATTTGATTACTGTTTTAATTTTGCCCCTTGATTGGCTTATTTTAGTGTTCTGTATCTTCTTTAGCTAGTTTTGGATATATGTATACTTCTAAAAATTTGTCCACTCGTTGAGATTGCTGAACTTGCTTGCATATAGATGCTTGTGGTAATCTCGAATTATCCTCTGTATTTTTGTTTTGTCTGTTTTATTTTTCATCTATCATTTATAATTCTATTTATTTGAGTTTTCTCCCTTTTCTTCTTTGTGAACTTGGCTAGAGGTTTATCTATTTTGTTTATCTTTTCAAAGAACCAGATTTTGTTTTATTGATCTTTTAAATTGACTTCTTTATTTCTTTCATTTTTTTCTGCTTGAAATTTTATTATCGCCTTCCTTTTACATTCTAGTTCTCTTGGATGTGAGATTATGTTGTTTCTTTGGTAATTTTTTGTTTTTTGATGTGGGGCTGCCTTGCTAAGAGTTCCCTCTTATTACTGCTTTTGTAGAATCCCATTTGTTCTGTCCTTCTTGTCATTCATCTTGAAATATTTTTATAATTTATACTTTGATTTCCCTGTTGATCCAGTGGTTTTCTATTAATGAGAGGTACAGTCTCCATGAGGTGACTTCCTTTATTTTCTTGCTTGATTTCAATTTGATAGCTTTATGGTCAGAGAAAATTGCTGCTATGACTTCATTCCTTGTGAATTTGTGAATTTGCTGATGCTGGTCCTGTGGCCCAATACATAATTGATCTTAGAGAAAGATTCATGTGCCCTTGAAAAATTTGTGTGGTCCTTCTTTTTGAGGTGCCACGTTCTGTAGATGTCTATTAGGTCCATTTGATTTAGGCATTTGTTTAGGGTTACTTTGTCTTTGTTTATTTTTTGCCTTGGTGAGAGTTGGGAGTTGAAGTCTCCTACTACATATATATTTTCTTTAATGTCTTTTTCAGAGATGTTAGTAATTATCTGATGTATTTTGTTGCTCCTTCATTTGCATATATATTTATAAGTACATATATATTTAGAAGTGTTATGTCTTCCTGGTATATTGTCCCCATGATCATTACATAGTGGTTATCTTGTCTCTTATTACATTTTTTCATCTGAAGTCTATTTTATCTGAGATGTTGGTGTTTCTAGGCTGGAGCTCTGTCCTCGCTGGAACGTACTGCTTATATGCTTCATGAGTTGGTCTTCCTGGACCAGCCAGCCAATGCTGGCTGCCAATGGACTCCTCTATTTAGTTCTCTTTTTGGTTCCTGGGTGTCCTGGAGAAGTGCTTAAGTTCTTAAACTGGTTTAGGCCTTCTGTTGCTAAGAGTTCATACTCAGATCCTTTTTTAGAACTTGGGTTGATATTATCCTCTTTATTCCTCCATGCTGTAGGTGGGCTTCATCTACATATTGCTTACATTGGGAGTGCCATTTAGCTATCTAATAAGAAGATGGTGGTTTTGAAACAAAACTCACTGTCAGTTGAGAAATTCAGGGAAAATACCTTGGCTTTGGCTTTTAGCTGATTCTAAATATGCAGAAAATATCTTCTTAGGCAGGAATGTATGAGGGAATTTCATCCAAAGGGTACAACATGTACTCTTGTAAAATGTTTTGCTCTATTTTCAAAGAGAATCTGGTCTTCTTATATATTAGTTTTTATCCAGTGGTATAACCTGTAGTGTAGTTCCTGACCTACAGAATTAAAAAAGTTTAAAATGCCCCACCTTAGAGACTCCTCAAATAGTCTCAATTGCCCACATTTATTCTGGATAGACTATAGGTGTAACCAGGTGTTTGGCAAATATGAAAACTTTTAGGTACAGATCAATTCAAGGAACATTACTATAAATATACTCCTACCAAGAATGACAGATGTACATGAATGGTAGGTATGCTGACATACTGTGGAGTGGCAGCTGGGCACAAGCAATGCTTACTAGGTGTGTAATCAAGGAAACTTATGGCTAGGCATTTGTGAGTACAACTAACTTTAGTATTTTCCATGACATAAATTCTAAAGTGTAGGCATAATATTATAGGCATCAGCATATTATAAAGCTGTTAATTCTCCATCTGAAAAAATTCTGGTTTTAAATAAAAATTTCACAAAATCGGAGGAAGGCATGTTATTTCTGAAAGAAGCTAGCAGATTCCTTTTCTTCCTTGCTCTAACATATGAGGAAGATTCAGAAAGAGAAAGGGACATGCTAAATTTTACCTGCAGAAGCTGTTGTCTTGATTACTTATTCAATATTCTTTCCCTCTGCCTGCCCTTCTAGAAAAATAAGATCTAGAAAAACAGCATGTCTGGACATCCAGAGAAATGCTGTATTCTAAATACAGTTAACCAATGACAAGAAAGAAAAGCAAGACACTTGGTAAGATAATTGAGAAGACTAGGTCTGAAGAACACTTTTCTTTTTCACAGAAGAATTATCTGAAGTTTCTGCAGAAGGTGGCTGCTCTGTAGAAATCAAGGACTTAGGTTTAAGCCTTATTATTTAAAAGGAATTTTGAATATAGAGAAACCAAGGGTTAGGAAAAAGACAAAGCTGCAAGCTGACCATAGATCTGAGGTATACAGCATGGGAAGGGAAAAGGGATGAGTCAAAAGAAGGAAGGCATCACAAGGAACAAAGATGATGGTTCATGGGTGATTTGGTGGCAGGTTAAATATGGGGATTACAATTGAAGAGAGAAATCAAGTATTATTCAAAATTAACAATTATCAAAGAAGATAGATAAGTAAATTTAAAAAAAAATAAATATGGGGATTACAATTGAAGAGAGAAATCAAGTATTGTTCAAAATTAACAATTATCAAAGAAGATAGATAAGTAAATTAATAAATGATAGATGTATTACTTTTGCAATATAAAAATAATAAAAATTGAATGGTACTTTGAGTCAGAAATATTATTTCAAAGCCTTTGTCTATATAATGGCAGGAACTATGCTCAACTCATAGGGTTTGTGTGAAGACTGCTTAAAGCACAAATATAAATTTTCCCATTTTCTGGTACATATTAAGGGTGTAATTCATTTTATTGTTATTGCTGTATTTTATTTTGCTTGAGTCAATCTCTTTATCACCCTCTATTAGATTTTATACAATATATATTATTATAGGCTCCAACTCCCCAAATTACACTACAGCTTTGCAAAAGTATCCTTAGTTATCTCTTCTGATGTTCTGTAAAGAGTTGTGTGGTACGGCAAGTAATTTGTTGATACTATCTTAAATATTGAAGTTAGTAGATAATTTTCTTTAAAAATGTAGTAAGGGAGGTTCAATTTTTTTCTTAAAGCTTTACTTGCATTTGTCATAGCTTTCTTAAGTGAGAGACAAAGGGGCTAAATGATAGCTGTGTATCAGGAATTACATACAACCCTGGAAGCTCCCTTACACTCATATGGCCACTATTTTTCATGTGTAGCAATTGATAATTACTGGCCTACTGAAGAAATTCAACTTCTTAGCAGGAAAAAGGCCTTTCAAATTAGGCCTTAGTCCAGAGTCATCTCCAGTTCCTATGCCCCGCTATCCCCTATTTGCTTTGTTCCAAAGTGGAGTGTCCTGGTAAAATAGGTTCTACTAGTAATTCATTAGTAAGTGATAGAGGAGAATAAAGTGGTGAAGTAAATAATAGCCCTTGATGCAACAATTTCCTCTAGTACTTGGCTAATATTTTAATTTGGAAATCAGTAAGTAAAATTGCCATTAGGAACTTGGAGAAACTATTCTAATCTGATTGTTGTTTTTTAGCATTATATGTACTTTTTTTTTACTGAATTCAATGTCTTGTTTAAAAGAGAATTGTCTATTGTCAGATCAAATACATTTTCTTTTCTTATATAAAATTATCTAATATCAATTTATCTCATAGTATTATCCTGTAGAAATTATTTTTTAGAATTTCAAATTATCTTTCATCTTATATTTTTGTATCCTCAGTTTGTATTCTCAAGTCAATTACTGAATATCACTTTTTTGTTTTAATAATATTTTTATCATTTTTTCTATAATATTCACTCCACCAATACTGACTTGCTATCATAGTTTATAATACAGATATCATACTAAAACAAAACAAATTGGAAGCATAATCTTTCTTGCCTCTTGGATTCATGCTAATTCCTCTGCTGTGATTGGCTACTCATTTACCTTTTATGCCTCTAGAATGTCATCTATTGCTCAGAGCCTGAGTCAGAAGTCACCTCTACTAAGATAGTGGAAGTCTTTTTTATTTCAACATTTTCCTTGACTTTCTGTTTGAAGGACTTTACACTCCTAGAACAACAATTTAGCTGACTTCCTACAGCCTGCTTTACCCCTTAAGATGATGCCAATACTCCTCTCTGAGATGCCCTGCCTGCCATATAAGAATCCCGCCAGATGGTCAGAAAGGAATGGAAGGTACAGGTGGGATAGTAAGCCATACATGCTATCACCATAGAGACCCTTGAACAAGTTCTAAGAATTGCACCAGATTCTGGTGTCTTTGTTATATAATGAGAGACATGTAATCAATAATCAAGAGATTCAGGCCTTCTAGTTTACTTAGGGCTACTGATCATGATAGCACAGTCTTTGGGTCAATCTCTTTGCCATCTTTATCTGTTTCCATGTCTGAAAAATTGGCTTGAACTTTCTTGCCTATCTCCTCAGGATGCGATAAGGTTCAGATGAGATCTTGTGTTCTGCAAAATGAAATGCTGGTAAAGATTTCTATGTCTGCCTTTTAGTCATGGGGTAAAAGATCATATTATTGTGACACTAATGTCCTCAGTGGCTTTGCTTGCACCTCATTTTTACCCTCATTTTTCATAAACACACCCTTTAAACAAACTTTTCCTTAAACTATTTGTAGTCTCCCTTAAAAGTCTTCAATGTTTTTCATGAAGAATGCCCTTTTCTCCACCTCAGTTCCATCTTCATTCAACCTGGGTTACACTCTAGAATTGTCTAGTTGTTTCCCTTGATCTTACCTGGACTGGGCTAGGCATCCTACTTCTGCACTCTAACAGAACCTTGAGCTTCTCTTACCATAGGACCATTATATTACAATTGTCTATGTATTTGTCTGCCCACTCCACCAAAGTGGGAGTTCATGAGGAAAAACTTTGTGTTTTGCTCAAATATATGGTACATAATGGTTGCACAAATAGTTGCTGAATAAACTAAACGAAAAGGTGTATGACTGATTATTGTAGTCATCTTAAAAGCCCCCGCAGTCTCTTGAGGTAGTGTTAGTACAAACCTGATGTTATCCACTCGGCACTGTATACAAGCATCAAAAGGACCTATCTATCTATCTATCTATCTATCTATCTATCTATCTATCTATCTATCTATCTATCTATCTATCTATCTATCTATCTATCTATCTATCTATCTATCTATCTATCTATCTATCATCTATCCATCCATCCATCCATCCATCCATCCATCCATCCATCCATCCATCCATCCATCCATCCATCCATCCATCCATCCATCTATCTGTATCTGCCTGCTCTGTTGTTGACCCCTGTTGACCTGCTTTATTGTCTGAGATTTGAAGTGCCCCAACGGGTACTGGGGGATGTTTGCCTAGTCTGATTTTAACCAGTATTCGGGGGTCAATTTTTGCTGGTTGGCAGCCAGATCAAGTTTCCCAAATGATTTTCTCCTTGTTTTAAGCACCCTCAGAAAAAAGTTGAAGGAAGAAGGGATTGGGTGATTTGAAAATATAGAGAAGAAGAGTCTCAGGGTTTGAATCATCTACACTTGCCTGCTAACTCTTACCTTTTTCTTACTTCTGTATGTCCTTTAGGTAGTTCTCATCAGTTCAACAGTCTCTACTCTAACTTCCCCAAACATTTTTCTCCTTTCACCCTACCCTAGTGGCATGTAGAAAACTTTTGGATTGGTTGGTAAATAGAATAGGTGCTATGATTGGAATAAAGATCTTTGGGCTATATGTGGGGGAACGAAAACAGGATGTGAAGCCTTACACATTAGGGTTCTGAACCAAAGTGCAAGAAAATGGTAGTTCTCAGGTGCCATACAACACATCCACACACTAAGTAAGGAGACTGTTAGGGTTACTAACTGTAGGTGTTAAGAGGACAGAAACTAAGCAATGGTGGTCAGAGGGGCTCTTCTACAGGCAGAGATTAATTAATACACAAAGGCTACAAACATACATATTTAATCTTACTAGATACTAATAATATTTTTCTCCTTTCTGAGGACTGTTATTAGAAAAAAATTGACAAATTCATTCACTCTGAGGTCACATTTGCCGACTCCGGTGATCAATGACAAACATGGATCAATGTGGAATTCCTTACTGGGTGTCCTGTAATATTAATAGAGAACAAAACCAAACAAATATATTCCTGGATGGGTCATATACATTGTCACTTTATCTTCAACTTATCCTAATAAAGAGGCACTGTGACAACCCCTACTACAGGCGTGGACACTAAAGCATAGGGAAATCATTTTTCCCATATCACTTTGACATCTATCACACCTCACTGATGGCTTTTATTTCAGCCTCAGAAATTCAGTTTGATGGTATCTCATTGTGGTTTTGATTTGATTTTCCCTGATTGCTAGTGATGTTGAGCTTTTTTTCATGTGCCTGTTGACCATTTGTATTTACTTGTTGGAGAAGTGTCTTTTTAATTCTTCTCCCATTTTTTTAAACTAGGGTTTTTGCTTTGCTTTTGTTGTGTGAGTTCTTTGTGGATCTTTGTTATCAAACCCTTATCACTTGTATGAAGGGCAAAAATTTTTTCCCACTCAGCTGGATTTCCTTTTGTTTTCTCTATCGTTTCTGTTGCTGTACAGAAACTTTTTAGTTTGATGTGGTCCCAGCTGTTTATGTGTTCCTTCATTTTTTTTTACCTGCTATAGGTGTATACAGGAATGAATTTCTGGATTGTAACTCATGGAGGGCTTTGCCCACATTGTACTCTATGTATATTATTGTTTCCAGCCTTATATCCAAATTTTTCATCCATTTTGAATTGACTTTTGTACATGGTATGAGGGAGCTGTCTTGGTCCATTTTTTTTGCACATTTGGACCAGTTTTCCCAGCACCATTTACTGAAGAGGCTGTCCTAATTGCAAGGACATGGAAGCAACCAAAATGTCCAAAAAATAGATGAATGGATAAAAAAGATGTGGTATATGTACACTATGGAATATTACTCATCAATTAAAAATGACAAACTGGATGATTTTATGATAACATGGATGTACTTAGAAGAAATCATATTAGCAGAAAACAAGTCAAAAAGAGACAAAAATCAAATGATTTCACTATTACATGGCACATAGGGAAAAAAGCCATGAGGAAAAGTCAAAATAAGCTAACAACCAAATTGAAGTACACAACTCAGAGAGGGGGTAGAAGCAGGTGGGTACAGTCAGGGAGGGTGGGGTTTGAACCCTGGGGTTACAAAGATGTGAAATTTATGTATAAATAAAGTACTAAAAAATTCAGTTTGAAATATCAAGCATTCACATTGAGAGAAAGACAAGCTTTGTTTGAACTTTTGGAAAAAAAAGAAAACAACTGGCTTGAAATTTACCTGATTGGTGAAGTACAATATGACCCGGAAAAACACAACATGAATGTGTCACTTTCTTACCTGAAGTTTGGTGAGAACTAGAATGCAAAGCCCCGATTTAAGTTGCATGACAATGAGGGTGAACAGTTAGGTTTTTGGTGGCTTTCTCCTGGTTGACAATCTGTGTTTTTTGATAAGCATATATAATAAGTAACCATCTGTGCTTACCACAGTGCAAACATAGACCCTGTGCAAAGATGTTTATAAACTGTGAAACTTAAATGAAAAATATATTTGAAATTTATATATTTATATAAAAACATAAGAAAAAAGTAGTGTAAATGGCTACAGGGCCAAAGATATTGAAAGCTAATTAAAAGAACCCTGATGGCATTCATTTGAAATCTTAAATTGTTTTATGTTTTAAGAAATGAACAATGGTGATAAGACATTAGCAGATTTTCTTGCACCTCGTTTTTTTTATACTAACTTGAACCTTGAACCACAACAGGGGCTGTAACCAAGTTTTGGCTGACAGGTTAGAAAGCTAATAGCTTATCCAATATATGACATTTCTGAAAAGAGACAGACAAGCCAAGAGTCAGACATGTGTTCCAACAAACAAGTTTCTGTAATTTTTAATTGTATTTAGAGCACAAAATATTGCAAGATTACAAAAGATAACAGAACAATAGAGCTTGGAGCTGGTCTTGTTACCCAGTGGAGGCCAAGCTCCCCTGTGAGAACAGAAGCCCCATCAAAAGAAGTTTCAAGCAAAAGCAGCATTTCTTTTTAAAAATATTTGTATGAAGCATTGACTTTTTCCACTTTTCCTTCAACATGAAAAATTAATTCTTACATCTGGTTACATTGTCTGCTCCCCTTTGCTGCCAAATTTATCTCAAGGACAGCACAAGAATGTCATACGCAAAGCACTCCCTAATATCCCAGTCTAGGGGAATGATGAAAGGTGTCACTGAGTATATTCTTCCTTAGTTTGTGTCATTTAATGGTAGCTACTCCTCAGCACCTGAGTGGCTTGTGGGATATGACAACCCCATAGGCATTTCACAACAGGACAATAAGCATCAAGGGCTAAGGTTGGAAGAGACTGCAGCCCTGGCCCATGTGCTATGCAAGGAACAGAGTCCCACAATGGGAAGCAACAGTCAGCGAAGGCACCACCAGAGAAGCAGCAACATTTCAGAATTATCTTTCCTTTGGGGTATGTGTGTGTGTGTTCCAGTTTTTAATAGTCAATGGAATCTGCATGATATCCTTGTTAAGTAGCACATGTGGTAACTATTTTAGGCCACAAGGGCCTTTCTGTCCATAGCTTCTCATTTAATTCCATAAAAGGCTGAGATAAGTGAAGTGAAGGGAATCACTACCCTTGCTATACTGAATTGTTCAGTTCCAACTGAGCTGTTGAAAATCAATTAATGCATATTACTGACCTATCACCAAATCAAATGGAGAAAAATTAAACCTAAGTCAAAGGCTAATTTCACCTTTAAATCTCTAGCTGCTGAATTCAAATACCACTCTTTTAGGGGGGTGGAAACAGTCCAACTGATTTGTTATGTCACCTGAAGTATCTGAAAAGGAGTGGCTAATGTATATCTCTGCCTTCACCTAGAAATGGTTGAGGTTTGGGAGGCTCTGGGCAACAGACCCTGGTGTCAATCTCTTACTTGAAGAAAAATACCTCTACATTGTGGGGAGAGATGGACCTAGAAATACAACTTCTTTTCATTGAAATTTTTTTTTTTACAAAGAAACCCATATTGTCATGTCAGAGTCTTTACAGAACACATCTAAAACCAGAATTAGAGCGCATAGACACCAGTAGCAAGAACACCTCAATCGCAGGTAAGTGAGTTGTGTGAAAGATAGAACACTTGCTCCAGGTTCCCAAATGCAGGAAACTGCCTTTTTCTCACACAGATGGTGAAGAACAAAGAATACCTTTCCTTCTTTCCACTGATCAGGTCCCTTGATGGGGGCCAATGGCCACTCATGTGGGTGGGTTTTTGAGCCCAAGTTTGAGTTTTCTCCATGGTAAAGACCAAGTAGTTACAATGATCTTCGCCACTCTTTACACATTCATCTGCCTTGGCATAGTAAAGTGCAATACATTATGTACCTTACCTTATTCCCCCCTTTGAATCTAAGGGCTCTGTGTAAGGACCCAATAGGGGCAGAGATGTCTTAGTCATCTGATCAACCCAGGAAATCTTTTCTATTTTGAGAGAGCTTCTAAATGTAACTGCAGCATTTCTCATAAGTACATGGTATCAACTATTATCTGGAACCAAATATAAAGGTGCAGCAAAAGGTAAAAATATCAGAATCCATCCATCCATCCATCCATCCATCCATCCATCCATCCATCCATCCATCCATCCATCCATCCATCCATCCATCCATCCATCCATCCATCCAATTTTGAAACATAGATACAAATACTCATTTACAATGTATTTAAAATGTCTAACTTAAGCCACAAAACTTTTTGTGCTGTCCAAAGTGGGCAGAAATGAGAGTTTTTCCCTGTTGTCACTCAGTGCAAAATCTTATGATTTTAATGATCTCCTCAGCAAGGGCTGAATTCTTCTCTTTGGAGAAGCCAAGATAGGCACTAACAGACACTGTGACTGAGATAGCTCCAGTTCAAACCAAGCACTGATGGAGTGTAAAGAATTTGTTAAGCAACTAACAGAAAAAAAAGCTAACTTTACCTATGAAGTCACTTACTGAGGACTTACAATCTTATTTCCTTCCCAAAATTATCTTCCTCTCTCCTAAAAAAGTATATTGTGTGTGTGTGTGGAAACTCCACAAAAGTTAGTCACCAGCAGTCCTTTAGTCTCCATAGAAGTTAGTCAGCAGCAGTCCTTTAGTCTGTCTTTGGTTAGCTTACTGAAGAGGCACAAATGCTTACTTCCTCCCTGCCCTTAAAAAATTTTGGTAGTTTAGCAGATACAGTATAATCTTTGGTTACATAATATGATGCTTTCATCTTTGTCTTTTTTTAACTGCTTTCAAAGATGTTCAAAGAGATTAGTGGTGAGAACAAACCTGCCTATAAAAGGCAGCAGGGGTAGAAACTTCCTTTTACAAGAAATTACACATGCTAAATGACTTCTTTTGAATTTAAGATTAAGATTTGATCCTGCACTTTAGCACTCCTGGTTCCCATGACCTTCTACAGGGGTCAAACATGAAGACAGCTACAATGGCTCATTGCCCTCTCACCTGGGGAAGTGGCACAGGGTAATTAGTCTGCCACTTGTTTTCTCAGGGTCATGCAGGGACCATGCAAGGATAGTTACTGGGCTGTCTGGAGCAAGTCTCAGAAAGTGAAGCCCTTACACTGAAAAGGGGTAGAGGGAGTGACGGGCTTTTTTACCCTTCTGATTATGAAGGGAGTAAAGGGGGTGAGGCCACATCTGTGCTGTGCCTAATGAACTAACACTTAAAAGCTACTTGAAGGACTAAGTTAGGTCACTTGTGTAGTACCAGTATCATGTGGGTGGTAGGCCTATTTTCTCTTAAAATATGAATAGAAAACTTCTTGCTATATATGCATATATGTAGTTAGAAGTAGTATATGGACAAAAAGGAACTCCAGCATTAACATATATTTTTTTCTCCCAATTTGGACAATCAACTCAGCAACTACCCAAAGGACAGAGAGAAGCTCTTTTTTTCCTATTATACTGCTGGTGAATATACAAAAAATATGTAAATATGTATTACTGGTTTTCTTTTTCAAAGATACAAAACAGAATTCTTCCAAAAATCTTTCTTACTAAAAAAAAAAAAAAAATAGCTCTCCAAGAACAATGATACTGTCTGTGGCATAGAAAAACTATGAAACAAATTACCCAAGTCTCATTTTAGCTCAGAGGCCAAACCTGGGAGAATTGCTCAATAAACAAGAGTTAAAATGGCCACACAACTCTCTTCTGTGACCACAGAGTTTGTGATCACAGCAGCTATCTGCTGTCCAGCATATAAGGGGCCTATTCTCTGTGCTTCTTTTTCTCTTCCTCACTCACCAAACCACTAAACATTGCAAACCCCTCTGAAGATGGTCCTTGTAATTGTCTTGTGAGTGATCCTCATTTTCTAGCTCAACAGGTGAATGAGTTTGTGTAGCTGATCCTTCACAGTTGAGCAGTCTACCATACACATCAAATGTATGCAAAATGAGACTTCTGTTAATTGCACAGACTGGAACATCAATGGTCAAAAAGAAACAAACTTCCTTTCATCTCTGAGAGTTAGACTAAAATTTCCTTTGCTCACTGAAAACCCAGTGTAAAAACAATAGGCCTGAAGCTTTATTTAGGGCATTTTCCCTTAGTCTTGCTTTTTGGAAATTCGGAGTAATCCAGTTGTTGCTGTTTATAATTACACTGCTATTTCACTGAATTTTAGCTTTCACAAATGAAAAACATATTCATAAAGACAAGCACAATTGGGTAATCCATAAAGATGAAAATTTTGATATTCTGAAAAATGTAAAGGGAAACCTTAATTATTTACAAGGAGATGTATTAGAATGATTTAATCGAACCCATGTACCATGAAAGATGAAAAACATTCCAAAACAGATGCAAAGGAATCACTAACATCTAACCTAGTTTAAATAGAGTGGCAGAATTTTTTGTATAAACATCTAAAAGTGATTCAGTGAGCTTGTCTAAGTCAAATGATGGCATATCAAAGAAAATCAAAATTTGTCTATTTTACCCTAGAATGAGAACCAGTCCATTTTAGTTATCTCCAGCAGTCTTGGATTGGTATCATCAATCTTGGGTTCATCTTTTCCTTATTATTTAAAGAAACTGTTTTTTTTTTTTTGCAAGTTTCTCTGGCTATTAAGATCAACACATAAATCAGGGAAGGGTATCATGTAGATCATACCACATCACTCAAAACTATCTTCTTGACAAGTAGAATGAACCAACTGAAATGGCATCTTTGTTGACTGGCCCCTTATTTCTTGATTTTAGCAGGTAAAAAGCTAAGTGTGAAGGGAGTGGTCAAGATGACAAAGTAGGTGAACATTCCTCTACACTCAGGATTGGGAAACAAAGTCAAGAGGACAGAGGTGTGCTTAATTTCCCAAGAACACACCTGAGTTCACGGGTGGCCCACTGGAGCCACACTAACCAGACTCTTAGAGAGGAGGTGATGGTTCTGGGTTCTCAATATTTCAGTCTCCCTCTGACTTGAGAGGCAGCAATAAACTTGGGCAATCTGAGTAAGCAGGGTCAGAGTCCAGAATCAACAGCAAACGAGAAGGATGAGTAAACACATCAGATGTTGCCATCTGGTTTGAAAATTTGCTTCTGAAGACCTGTTTATAGTAGGCAGTGTCTCCTCTTGGTTTCTTTTCTCTTTTTCTCATGACTTCCAGAAGTTGACATGCTTGGTGGCAAGGGAAGCATTTACAGTGTCTGATTCTAATGCCTTCATTCTTCCCACCCTGGTAATTGACTTTTTTCTTCAATCATGATCTGGTTAACTCCTTTAGTTTCACTGAAGGAGGAAGTGGAAATCTGTCCACTTGGTGAGAAGGTACTGTCTTTGGAGGACAAGGTTAAGATTGTCCAGCTTGTTCAATCCTGTTAATGCCTTCTTTTCAGTTTGTCTAAAGGCTCTAGAGGTCCAATAGTTTATGATACAATTGTTAAGTCTTCAATCTGCTGGCATCTGGAGATTAACATCAGTAACATTGTTTTGCTAACCTTCTTGGTGGTGAGGGCTCTTAGCAGAGTCTATGAAAACACCCAAAGATGTAAACGAGCTTCCCCTCCATGGCTGACATGCAGCCTGGGAGGTTCAGGCCCAAAGGACACTGAAGGTAGCACTGTAGCTCGTAGCTGTGTGTAGTCAGGCAGAAAACATTCAGGTCTTCTATAGGTGGGGTTAGAAGGAGATCAAATACTCAAAGTCCTGAAAAGGAAAACAGTCAAGCCACCAGTTTCTTTCCTTCTGACTTTTCTCAAGGTCCTCCCTGGCCCACATAAGAGAAAGCAAACCTGGATGCAAATGGAGTTTTTCAAAGGGTCAGATATCTCCTCTCCTTCTCATTGGTCTGATTCTTCAGTGGAAGTGGCCAAATTTTGGTTAAAGAGAACATTCAGTTCAAAGCTCTTAGAAAAAATATTGAAAGTCAATTTGTGGGTGGAGGCAGAGGGTGAGAGAGAAAAGGGAGGGGGAGAGCATTCATATATAGACAAGTTTTCAAACAAGAAGCATATTTTCAGTACAATGAATTACACTGCAGATGAATAGTTTAGCCCTCAGGGGCCAAGGCTGTGGTACTAGTGATCCATCTGTCCTCTTTGTCCTCTCTTAAATCTGTCCTCTCCCACCCTCTCTCAACTCAGCTCCGGGGTCACCCTGTCCTCTAATGGCAATAGCCACTGGCAGAAAATAAAGTCTCCCAGGAAGGGAGGGTTTGGGGGAAAAAAACAGTCCGACACACCATAGGCCTGCAAATTTTTGCCTTATTCTATTCATGGTTGGCCTCTTTGAGGATTTCTGTTTGTTTTTTATATATTTTTAAGAGAAAAATCCTTAGCAAGGCCTCCCCCCCCAGATACTCTCAGCTCTCTAAACTTCCTGTGGTGTTAGGTGAGTGAACGTTTATGTGGCTGGCACACAGCGCAGTGCTATAAACAAGCACAACTTGACACTGGGCCACATGTAGATTATCACAGATTTAAAGACGTACAACACCATTCAAAGCACAGTGAGGGTCATGACAGGGAGCAAATTTTGAAGGTGCCAGGGTCACGTAAGAAGAGGGGAAAAATAAGAAAAGAGAAAAAAACCCAGCAAATAAAACTTAGGAACATCTTCATGACAGATTGTACATCAATAGAGGAAATCTTTCAAGGCACTGCAGAGAAGTAAAGCAGAGTTATAACAGGCAGACATTATTTGAAAAGGAGAGTAGGACAGAGTAGGAGAATGAGGGCTTCCAAAAGCTTCACTGGGTGTGGAAATAGATAGGCTTGACTTTTCCAGAAAGGATCTTGGGCACTTGCACAGAGATGATCTCTGCCATCATTTCTGGAAAGTCCACGCTCACCATGTGGGACTTGATAAGCAGATCAAAAGTGAACTGATGCAGCTCTCTTGCAATCTGTAAAGAAATAATAAGAAATGGATAAAACATCATTGGCAGGAGTTGGCTTCTGTCAGGCTCTCCCTACTTCCCGGCCTACCATCTCTGATTTCCTCCTTTTTCCCTACGTGCATATGTAAGTTGTATGCATATGTACCCTTGTGCACTAAATGATTTCTAGGGAGCTACAGAGGGTTTCCAAGTAATTTCTTATAGTATTTCAAGGTCCCTGAGCCAAGACAGGCTGTTCCTCTTCCCTGATGGGCACACACATGCGCGCGCACACACACACACATACATACACACACACACACTCAAGAAGAGGGGAAAAAACATCCAGGCCTGTTTTGTCTTCCCAGACAAATTATCTGCTGTAAGCCACTTCTCTTGAGTTCCAATTGCTTTGTTCTCAACTCCTCCACTTCTTTCATAATATCTAGCTGGGACACTGTGACCTGTGTTCCTTTCTTTTCTACTGTATTTTCTTCCTGGACCACACTCAAAGTCAGAGGGGAATGAAAGTACCTCCCAACAGGTGGTACCAGACCCTAGAAGAGCATATTATCACTTGGATTTATCAAACTGCTCTCCTTGACAAAGCACCCTCCATCATTTGCTTACAGGCTGCACAGAATCCAGGAGCTTGGTGAGCTGGTAGAAGCGTCTTGAGCAGGATGTGGGATTTTTTCTCTTGCATGCAATGATACGATCAAGTTCCTTGATGTAGTTCATTCGAAGTTCATCAAAGAATTTTTGATTTTTTAGCCCATCCACTGGAACTGATGTGGGATGAAGACAGAATAGGGAAGGGAGGCATGCCCACGAGGGACTATTAGACAAAACACCAAGTTTTCTGACCACAAACTTGACTCCCACCCCCACAGGGAAGGAACCAAGTACTTGACTTCCTATTAGTTGAAGTTTAATGTCTAAAGCCTTGAGTCTGCCACATGGGTCTTAGGGAAAAGGCTAGTTGGGCTCCCTCTGAAAGGTATCAAGTAAATAAAATATTCTGAACCTTTTCTTTTTCTAGTCTTCTGATCTATACAATTCTTAGGATCTATGGTTTTCTATTTGTCAACGGTACACCTCTGATTTGGACAATTAAAACATACCTGTTTGGATATCAAATTTTGCATTCTTTCTCCTTCACAAAATCTAAGGCAACACACTGTTTAGAAGAGTTATTAAAGAAATGTTCCTTGTCTGACAAATAAATTTTGCATGATTTGCTTACATAGATCTCTTCCTGTTCTCAGAAGAGGAAATTCTTTCCAGGAGGCAATCCTCCAGTCCTACAAGAAATTATAAGATGATCCTTGTCTGTTTCTATGGTAGAAGCTATGGAACAATTCAAAGACCAGCTACAACTAACCAAGAAATGTTCTTGTCCCGAGACAGTCTGGGGGAAAAGGAAGATCTAATAGATTTCTAGCAAAAGAAATCTAGCCATAACATAAATTCTTAGTAGGAAAAGGGATGCTAAGGTACAGTGATATGGGAGAATGAAATAAAAAGGCAATATCCAGGAGTTGATTTGGAATTGATTAACTCTTTAATGGCAGAAAGCAGCTCTCCTCCAAACCCTTTGCCCTTAAAGGGGATTCCCTGCCCATCTGAGCACTTACTAATGCTGAAGAGCAGCAGTGCCTTCATGCACAGGAACTCCTGGGGAGTAATCTGGAGCCACCCAAATTCTTGAGAGAGGTGCCTCATTCGGACACACTGGCTGTACATCCGAGACTTGTGCATGCGGTACCTGGGGAAGAGACACACGAAGGAAGAAGCATAAAAGAGGACTTAAAAAATCTCTTCTTGCCCTCTGCTTCTTAGGTTCTCTGAGAAAAGTTTGGTTTTTGTTTTGTTGGTGTTTCAGTGATAAGTAACAAAGATGTTCTTTATTTCCCAAAATTCTGACATGATGATAACTACTTAACTTCCCTCTCTGACTAGGATATGGATTAGCATATGGAATTTCCAAGTCCCCATGCCCCTCCTGTTAGCTGAGACAGGGACAGGAAAGCCTAACCAAATGAACACAATGAACAAATGAACACAATCCCTCACTACAATTCTAATATCTTGGTTACAGTCAGTCAGAACCTACCTTCTAAGCATCTTAGTTTGGAAGATTTCTAGCATACAGGCCTTAGCAGTCAATTCCTAATATAAGAATACCAATATTCCCAAATCCCTGCAGATGTTCATTCTGTCAATTTTTATCTCTTGGTTTGACTATCATTGGTCAACTTCTCAGGGAGAAAGGAAAAGGCAGTGAGGATGGAAACTAATTCTCTGTTCCACAACTGACCATGGCATCATTCTAAAAGAAAACATTTATAACATCTTCTTGCTAGTGGGCCTTTAGAGGTGTGTGTGTGTGTGTATGTATGTGTGTGTGTGTGTAGAAATTGATTACTTTTATTTTCTTGTGAAAAGAGAAGGGAATTTGAGATCCAACATGTGCTTAGGGAAAAGACCTCCCAGATTGGGCCTGAAGGCTGTGGTTTGTCCCTTTGATCCCAGGATACTAGTCTTGTCCATAGACTGATCAGGCCTGATACTGACTGGACAGAATAGCACTCTATCTCAGAGACATCTTAGTTGGCATGGTAAAAGGTGAAAGATGGACAAATGTGTAAATTTATTCAATCCAGACTTGAATTCATTTGGAAATAGGAATTTGCTGGATATTATCAGAAATCAACTGACCAAAACAGTGTTACTCTAAATTATTTCATCCTAGAGAACTTTTGAATAAGATCTTCTGGGGTTTAGCTTACTCTGGTCATATTATATTTCTAAGAACCCATTGATGATAACACAGAAATCATGGTCCTGACATGCAGACTTTCTATAATATTGGTATAGGACCTGGAGATAGAGAAGGTGGAGAAAGGAACAGAGAAAGGCAAGAAACATAATTTGGAGAGGAAGGGAACAAGAAGTAGAGAGAAAGGACAAAACAATATGGATGGGAATAAGAAGAAGGGAAGGCAGAGAATGGAACGTAGAAAGTAAGTGGCAGGGATGGAATTTAGTAGGACAGCAGAAGTAGATGGGAATAAAAGAAAGTTATGGGGGGAATAAAAGAAAGTGGGTAAGAAGGGAGAGGGAAATTGAAAAATACTAATGATAGTGGCTGGCACATACTAGGTACTCAATAAATAGCATGTAAGAATGTGTCATTATGATATTATTCACCATTCTACAGATGAGGAGTTTGAAGTTCAGGGAAGTTCAATAATTTATCCAAGGTCATACAGTTAGAATTCAAGACCATTTTCCCCACAACATACAACTCTCCACAAAGAAGAGAGGGGACAAGGCAAGGCTGGTGATGTCCTTTTGTGTCAGAGAGATTAGCAAGTGAGCTGGTCTAGAGTCCCTATTTTTCTCTCTGAGTCTGGGCCTCAGTGTACCTTAACAAGACTAACAGCAACTAGTGATTTTCAACTAAAGAGGTATTACATCCCTTGTGAGTGTTAGAAATGTGTATGGGCAGTTTGGGCTGTCATGGTGACTGAGATCTTAATTGTTATTTATTGGGAGATGTTAGGGATGGTAAATATATTTCAATATTCAGAAACATCTTATGCAGTGAAAAATTATTCCTCCCAAAGTATCAACAGCACCTCTGTTAGAAAACATTGTTTTAGCTGTGTCTAGGGACCCCAATTGCTCTAACAAAGTGATATCTTGCAAACAGGAAAGGAAAGTCTATTATTCCAGGAATCCTGGGCATCATGGGTACCTGATACTCAATGGGAGGGGGGGGATGGGTCTTGTGTTCCCTGCGTACATAAGGTACATAAGGAGTGCCAGAACGCTTAGTAGGGTATCAAATTCTTATTTAGAGACATAGAAGGAAATGAGGAGTTGCAAAATAGCCAATTATCACTTAGAAAATGTTCTGGGGTCTAAATGGGGAGGGTACTGTATATGTTGAGGGAGTTGATTCAGTCATTACAGGGTAGCAGGACCTGGAAGCAGGAAGTTAATAGGAAAAGAGATTTGTAAGCCTGCCCTATAAGACAGGTAACTCTATGGAGATCTGGAAAGCACAAGGCAGGTTGTACCAAAAAACAAAGATTATTCTTAGCTTCTGGCTACCAGGATGAACTTGGAAGAGGACAGTTAGGAACACTCATTCTTCCCCACATGACACAGCTACCCTGGAATACCCTGAGCTGTAGATTCTAAGGCTCTTCTGTGTTTGAGGGATAGAGGGTAGAAAAGGTCAATTCCTGCATTAACCAAAGGGATTCTCTGTGGCAAGATTAATTTAATGGCCATGGGAAGACTTTTCTGGCCAGCTGCATTCACAGTGGCATCAAGGGACCTCAAATAGCAAACATAGTATAGAGAAAATGCCTATTAGGGAAAGATGGTATCATAAATGTTCTTATTTTCTTAAACTCTTGTTGGTCAGACATTTCACATTTGTTAGTTCCTATTTCAGTAGTCATAAAGTATTAAAAAAATTCTGCCTAACAAGAGGAAACTAAGTAGCAAAACTATTAAGAATCTTGCTAAAGAAATGATATAGGAAACAACAGAATGGCGATTTACTTATAAAGTATCTAAAAACTAAACCTTGGTTAAATAATGAGGAGTAAGTACAGCTGGTGGCAGAGCAAGTATTAGTTAAACCTGTTTTTAAGAGAGAGGAAGTAGCTGGGTCAAGGTCACATAGCCAAAGAATAGTGAAGTTACTCTCCCCATCACTTACCACCATGAGGTGTAAGAACTGGGAGTTATACAAATATACTTGGATGAGTCATTTTACTGGGTCTAATTTTTGCTATTCATCAAAAAAATTTCTATAAAATGGAGGAAATCACATTATCAAGAGGACTCAAAAAACTGTGTTTGAGAAAGTGTCTAGTATAGCCTGGGATAAATGGTGACTTGTAGTTGGCCTCAGTGGTGGCAAACTGATCAAAGAAACATTAGCCCTCAGAACTATTATCTCCAAGCTGCTCAGATTTCAGGAGAGGGACCTTGACACGGGGTTCTGAAATATACTACAAAACAAGTCAGAGAAAGAGCTAAAATAGCAGGGTTGGGTCTTGGGTGGGAAAAAAATGGCTTCAGTACTAACCCCCTTTCCTTCCATCAGTTGACTTTCAATCATTAGAGCATAGCTGGCTCATAGTCAGCAAATTTGTTGGAGCCTCTACTGCCTTACCTTTAAGGCGAATGGGTTAATTCCCACTTTTACTACCATTACCATCATCACCATCAACCAATCTAGACAGAATCAACCCTGATTTATGTGAGCACTGGGCCCATGAGCACTTACTCATTGAAAACCAGGTCAGGGGCGAAGTAAAGCATCCTGGAGTTGACGTTAGTGAAGGACCGCCAGCCCATGGCAAACACCATAAGGCCCATCCAGGAGTACTGAATAACAGCCATCTGGTCGTCCACATGCAAGTTGCGGAAGCCTGGAAGTGGGTAGGGGCAGTGATCAGACTGGGCATTGATGATTTGAGCTAAATCTGGGCTTTTATTGGACTGAGACTCTTTGGTAATATGATAGCTTCTGAGGGTCCCCAGAAACTATCAATGCTGGGGAACAGAGGAAGGAACTATATTGAGAGGACAAAGTTCCTTGCCTTTTCTGCTTCAGTGAGCTGCTCAAGTGATAAGGTGATGGAATAAAAAGGGCAGTGACAACTGGAAGAGAATAATAATTTAACACTGACTTCTTTTTATGAATGAACAGTTTTCTAAGCAATTGACTTGCATTTACTCATTTAATTTTCACAACAACACAGTATAGTAAGTACTATTATTTTCCCCATTTTGTGACTGCAAAAGAGAGTCACAGAAAGGATAAGGAACATATTATCTAAGATCATAAGGCTAGTAAATTGGCAAGACCAAGTTCCAAAGTCAAGCAATCTGACTCCAAAGTTCATGCTCTTCATCACTACACCTTTCTGAAGATACAGTTGAATAATTCATCTGACATGAACTGTACCTTACACCTTACAAAGACTTTTTCTAGTTATAACATGATTTGTCCTTTCCATTGACTCTGGGAGAATGTTATTATTACATACTAGTGTATGGTAGAATTGCCTTTGAAAGCCACTGTCTTTTCTATACCACTTTCAGGCTTTCTCTTCTCTTACACTCTTTCTTCCTCCCACTTCCTCTCCACTATTCTCTGTTCAACAACTACTTTACATCTGCTAGTTTCCTGCTCTATTACCACTCCTGCTTTACTATTATTATACACAAATAGGTTCTTTATATTCTCCTTAAACTAATGTCTTGCTACTTGTTATTTTGAACAATGTAA
Organism: Uropsilus gracilis; assembly: GCA_004024945.1. Lineage (NCBI taxonomy): Eukaryota > Metazoa > Chordata > Mammalia > Eulipotyphla > Talpidae > Uropsilus > Uropsilus gracilis. Next base: position 182,242 of record PVHY01000460.1, on the reverse strand, counting down.
CAGTGTGCCTAATGTACCTTTTTTCACCACTATAAAACTCTATTACCACTGCACAGGCAGTCATCTTTGTCTAGGATGCATTTCTCTGCCTCAAGTTTTCCATCTGATAAGTACTTAGTCATTCAAGTCTTCACTGACAGACGACAACCACTGAGAAGCTTTTTCCAACTCATCCATACAGAAGACCAAATTTTCTTTTTATTTTCTCACTCAATTATAGCACTCACTACACAGTTTTGGAATTTGTCTATCTACACATCTGTCTCCCACACAACACTTGTAGTTTCTTGAAGAAAGGGACTAGCTCTTCTTATTAATTTCCTCTTCTTAATATATAGCACAATTCATACATTCAAGTGAGCATTCAAGAATTATTAGTTAAATGGATTTAGGGACCTCAATTATTTGTCATTTTATAAAATAAAAATTAGATAACCTTCAAATTACTACCTGCAGGTTTAGAGAACAAAGGCTCCTAGATGATACTTCCACCATACTACACCACACCACACCACACCATACCACACCACACCATACCATACCATACCATACCTAAAGGATTGATATGGTTATGTTCTCCCAGAGGTTTCTAAATAGTTGGGTACTTAAAGCATCACCCCAGAGCTCATTCTTTACCAGTACTCCATTTCTTCTTATCCTAACAGATCAAGAATTATATGAAATTTTGTCTTGCTCTATCTCATTGAGATGTATTAATGCTAACATAATGTTTCCATTAATTTATGTAATGTTTCTAACTTTACTATTAATAACCTCATTTGATCCTTACCTTAGAAGATAATAAATGTCATTTTTTTGCCAACAAGGAACTTGAGGGTCAGATAAGTTAACTGACGTCTCCAATATCATACAGTTCATATGTAGCTAACTAGGACAAGAACCTAGATGTTTTAATTCTCTTTTCCAATATTCTTTCCACACTACTTCTTGAAGGTCACAGCTCAAGAACTACCAAGGTGGGTGTGGTAATGGTAACATACATATGAAGAGGTTTGATTTTATACCCCTAAATCATATACACTGTGGGAAATAAATGTCACCACAATAAAAATAAATACAATTAAAAAATAAAGAACTACCAGGTCATCAGCTTTTCTCACACATAAGATCTAGTCTAAAATGTATTCTATCAGGAACTCCAACTTGTGCTGTAGAGAGCTCACACCCCAGCAGCCCACAATGGCCAGCACCACTGCATGGCACTAGTGCAGACTAGAGAACCAAGGATACTCACTACCTAAGGGTGCCAAAACACCACAATCAAAAAGGTTTATACGACAAGCACAAGACACACTACTAAATAAAGACACTTGTTCTGGGAAATGAAAAACATTTAAGACCCATTAATCTAAAAGAAGAGAAACAATGAAAAAAGAAGACAGACTATACAATAATAACTACATCTACTCAACACATCCTCTGAGTGTAAAAGAACATGTTGCCCAAAATAGTCAACAGAAACAAGATATAACTACCACAAAAGCACATAGGCAGAATTAACCACAACTTGTTAGGCTTTATCATGCCATCTAATACTGCAGCAGTAGTTACTCAATACATAGAGCAAGCCTGAAGGGAAAACACGGGAAGAAAGAAGACAGCAAATACTCAAGCAAGCCCTAAGAAAAATAACTCACCACCAAAGGATAAACAATTTGCAAAAATGAACATAGATTACATGAAAGAAATGCTCTATATGTCATACAAAGAATTCAGAATCAATATAACAAAACATTCAAGAGTCAAGGGAAGATGGGAGAAAACCAGGAAAGCAAGAGTTTAGAAAATTTCAACGAGCTAAGATAAATGGTAGAAATATATATATATATAGAAAAGAATGCAGCAAAATGAAAGAAAACAATATCATTGATGAACAGAAGAATGAGATTGAAATCCTAAATAAGAAGCTGAATAAGAGGAAGTCTATAAGAGGAACAATAGAAGAGCTCAAAAATGCAGGAGAAATCCAGGAAAGCAGATAAGAAGAAATAGAAGAACGAATCAGTGCACTAGAGGATACAGAAGTAGAGAGGATGAAAAAAGAAAAAGAGAGAAAAAGTAATAAGACAGAAGAAAAAAAATCAAAGACCTGTCAGATATTCTAAAAAATACAGAGTAATTGGAATCCCAGAAGGAGAAGAGAAATACATAGGATCTGAAAGGCTTTTCAATGAAATAATGGAGGAGAATTTCTGAAATCTGAAGACATGAAAATAGACATAGAGGAAGCAAAAAGGACATGAAACTACTTTAATGAAAGAAAAAACCCAGCAAGACACATAGTAAAACTTTCAAGAGCCCAAGATAAAGAAAAAATGAGAATGACTAGAGGAAACAAATAACCTACAAAGGAAAACCCATTAAACTGACTTCAGATTTCTCAGAAGAGACACTCCAAGCAAGGAGAGAATGGGGCCACATCTTCAAAACACAAAGTGCCAGCAAGACAAAAAGTGCCAGCAAAGAATACTCTATCCAACAAAAGTGTCCTCTGACTTATGAAGGAAAAATTAGAACCTTCTCAGACAAACAAAACAAAAAGTCTCCAGAAATTTGCTACCACCAACTCCCCACTCCAAAGACTCCTGTAAGAAACCCCAAGACTGAAACCTACAGAAGAATAAAAAGAACAAATAAAAAAGAACCGAAAACAGAACCCCAAATGACCAGGGATTCAATGTTAGAACCTCAAACATCAATAATTACTCTAAATGGGCTAAACTCATCAAAATACACAGAGGTACAGACTGGATTAAAAGATAGAACCCAACATTCTGCTGCCTCCAAGAAACACATCTGATCCCAAAGGATAAGCATAGATGGAAGGTAAATGGATGAAAAACAATTCTACAAGCAAATCCCCTCCCCCCCCCAAAAAAAGGCAGGAGTAGCGTTCTTATAGCAGATGAAGCAGATTTCAAAATAAAAAAAAGTGACAAAGGATAAAGAAGGTCAATACCAAATGGTTTAAGAGTAAACCCTTCTAAAAGACATAACAATTATCAACTACTCACCAAACAAGGGAGCACCAAGATTTGTAAGACAGCTACTAAGAGAACTGAAAACAAATATTGGTGAAAACACATATGTAGTAGCAGATTTAACACCCCACTTTCAATAAAGGACAGATCAGAAAACAAAAATAAATGCTACACAAGGGTACAAAAGCATGAAAAGAAAACCTAGACAAAAATGGACCTAAAAGATATCTATAGGACACAACAACCACAAGGGAATGAATGAACCTTCTTCTCAAAAGCACACATCTAAAGTTGACCACATACTAGGCCATAAGGCAAACTTGAATAAATATGCAAAGATTAAAATAATATCATTTTTTTCTCAGACTATAAAGGTATCAAACTAGACATCAACAATTAAAAGAAAGCAAGAAGACCATCCAACATTTGGAGACTGAACAACATGCTACTACATGAAGAATTGAAGAAATTAGAGAAGAAATTAAAACCTACTTCAAAACAAACTACCAAGAACACACAGCATTCAAAAATACCTGAGATGCAGCAAAAGCATATCTAAGAGGAAGGTTCATAGCAATAAAAGCCCATATCAAAAACCAAGAAAATAACCAAAGAAATAATCTCCCAAATTGAAAAATTATAAAAGAGCAACAAAAAACCCCAAACCCAGCAGAAGACATGAAATAACAAAAGTAAAAGAAGAAATAAATAACCTAGAAACTACAAGGACTATCCAGAAGATCACCAAAACCAAAAGCTGGTTCTTTGAAAAAATAAATACAATTAATAAGATTGATAAGCCCCTTGCAAAGCTCACAAAGGAAAGAAGAGAGAAAATTAAAAAAAAAGAGAATCACAAATGAAAGAGGAGAAATTACAACAGATACAAAAGAAATTCAAAGGATAGTAAGATTACTATGAACAACATATGGAAATAAATACAACAACTTGGATGAGATGGACAGATACTTAGAAATATGAAACTATCCAAAATTGAACCAAGAAGATATAGAGAACTTAAATAAACAAATCACAAGCAGTGATATTGGAGCAGTCATCAAAACTGCCTAAAAACAAAAGCCCAGGACAGGATTGCTTTACAAATGAATTCAACCAGAAATTCAAAGATGAAATAACACCTGCACTGCTAAACTTTTCCAAAAAATTGAGAAAGAAGGAAAACTGCCAAACACATTCTATGAAGCAAACATCACTCTCATACCAAAACCAAATAAGGACAGCACCAAGAAATAAAACTATAGACCAATTTCCCTAAAGAACACAGATGTAAAAATTTTAAACAAAATCCTGGCAAATCGAATCCAATGATGTATAAAAAAGCATTATTCACTATGACCAAGTGGGATTTATCCCAGGGGCACAAGGATGGTTCAACATCCGGAAATCAATTAACATAATCCACCATATCAACAATGAGTAAAACAAAAACCACATGATCTTATCAATAGATGTAGAGAAAGCATTCCACAAAGTCCAGGAGCCATTCATGATGAAAACCCTTGAAAAACTAGGAAATAAAGGAGCATACCTCAGTATATAAAAGCTATCTATGACAAGCCTATGACAAACATCATCTTAAATGGGGAAAAACTAAAATCATTCCAATTAAGAGCTGGAGCTAGGCAGGGATGCCCACTCTCCCCATTATTTTTAACATTATACTGGAAATTCTAGGTAGGGTAATAAAGCAAGAGAAAGATATAAAAGGGATATAAGTAGGAAAAGAGGAACTGAAGCTATCATTATAGGCAGGTGGCATGTTTCTTTATGTAGATAACCTTTAAAAATTCACAGGAAAAAATACTTGAAATAATAAACCAGTTCAGTAAGGTAGCCAGATACAAAATCAACACACAGAAGTTGGTAGCTTTCCTATATGAAAAAAGCCAATTAGAAGAAGAAATCAGAAAAAAAAACATCCCATTTACCATCACACACACACAAAATTAAATACCTGGGAATAAACCTAACAAAACACATGAACGAACTATACAGAGAAAACTTTAAAATGCTGCTAAAAGAGATAGAAGAAAACATAAGGAAATGGAAAGACATTCCATGTACATGAATTGGAAGAAGAATTAACATCGTCAAAATGGCCATTCTACCAAAAACAATCTACAGATTCAACGCATTCCCTATAAAAATCCCAAAGATTTTGTTCTTTAAAGAGTTAGAACAAACATTACAGAAATTCATATGGAATAACAAAAGACCTTGAATATCAAAAAACCTCCTGACCAAAAAAAGGAGAACAGAGTTATTACAATTCCAAACTTCAAACTATACTACAAGGCCTTAGTAATTAAAACAGCTTGGTATTGGCACAAAAACAAACAGAACAATGTAACAGAATTGAGTGCCCTCAAACAAAACCACACATATATAGTCAGCTAATCTTCAACAAAGGAGTGAAACACACTGGAACAAGGACAGCCTCTTTAATAAATGGTACTGGGAAAACTGGTCCAAAACATGCAAAAAGGTGGATCTTGACAGCTCCCTCACACCATGTACAAAAATCAAATCAAAATGGATAAAAGACTTAGATGTAATACCAGAAACCATAATATACATAGAACAAAACGTGGGCAAAACCCTCCATGAGTTACAATCCAGAAATTCATTTCTGGAAACATCCACAGTGGGAAAAATGAAGGAAAGCATAAACAGCTGGAAGTACATCAAACTAAAATGCTTCTGTACAGCAAAAGAGACAGAGAAGACAAAAGAAACCCAACCAAGTGGGAAAAAATTTTTGCCCTCCATATAAGTGCTAAGGGTCTGATAACAAAGATCCACAAAGAACTCACAGAACTTAACAAAAACAAAGCAAAAAACCCAGTTAAAAACGGGGAGAAGTATTAAAAAGACACTTCTTCCAAGAGGAAATACAAATGGTCAACAGACTCATGAAAATGCTCAATGTCACTAGCAATCAGGGAAATGCAAATCAAAACCACATACCACCTTATGCCAGTAAGAATGTCCCACATCCAAAAAACAGGCAACAACAAGTGCTGGCATGGGTGTGGAGAGAAAGGAATACTTTTACACTGCTGGTGGGAATGCAAACTGGTTCAGCCACTATGGAGAGCTGTGTGGAGGACCCTCAAATGAATAGAAATGGAACTACCATTTGACCCAGCAATTGCTCTCTTGGGAATCTACCCAAAGGAGACCTCAATGCTTGTACAAAGGGACACCTATGCCCGGATGTTTACTGCAGTACTAGTTATAATTGCAATGATATGGAAGCATTCTAAATGTCCCAAATCGATGACTGGATGAAAAAGATGTGGTGTGTATACACAATGAAATTTTACTCATTAATTAAAAATGACAAATTTGATGACTTCATGATAACATGGATGTACTAGTAGAAATCATATTAGCAGAAACAAGTCAAAAAGAAAAAGACAGAAACCAAATGATTTCACTAATATATGTACTATAGAAAAAAATAAATAAAAGCCATGAGGAAAAGTCAAACAAGCTAAAAACCAAACTGAACTACACAACTCGGGGCAGGGGGGATAGGGTGGGAATGGTCAGGGAAGGTGGGGGGTTGGACCCCGGGGATTACAAAGATGTGAAAGTTACATATAAATAATTTAATTAAAAATTAAAATGTATCTATCAGACATATTTTCTGCTTGGTTGGTCCCTGACCAACTACACACCTCCATTTACCTTTTCTTTTACCTTTCCTTTTAGGTCCCAAGCCTCTCAGACATTAAGAATTCTAGGGTCCTTCATGACAATGCCTCTTGCTAAAATCTTAAGTTCCCAAGCCTGTGTTTTCCATGTTTACTTCACATAATCATATGCTAACACATTAGCCAGTGGCCTAGACTACAGATTATTTTCTGTTTGAAGCGTTTTTATAGCATAGAATGGTTGGGACTGACTCTTCCTAGCAAGAGAAAAAAAGCAAGATCTAAGCACAGAAAATCCAAGGATGTCTTGGGGAGAAAGCCTGAGAGCATGAACCTGGAAACTCTGGGGTAGGAGGCAATGGTAAGCAAGGAAAACCTTCTTTGTTGAATGTATTTAAGTGAGGGTACATAGAGGAGATGGACTTCAAACTATAAAACTACCTAAGAAGCTGTCCCCCCATACACAAGATTCCACAGACTAACAAAGAAGAGGAAAAATGGGAAGTTTATTTTGACTATAATGACAATGATCAGTCCTTAGTGAGAGCTGCTTAAAATTCAAGTCTGATTACCACGTACACATCAGCAACATTGCAGATTACTTTTCCTAGAGGTCTAATCTGATTACAATACCTGATTTTGTTCTCTAATGTCCAAATTTTGAAGTAACCTGGCCCAGATAGCATTGCTATCAAGGGATAAATGGAAGAAACAGTAGATGCAGCCAACAGATTTCCTTCTGCACACATTTGCCCAACACTTACTTGTTTTAGGTCTCTGGAGAAATAGAGAAGAGTCATTCTCAGAATTTGAAACACACCAAATAGGTTAAGGAGCAGAGACAGTTTCTTTGAGACTGTTAACTCATTAGAAATCAATTGCCATCATTTCTTAGATGTCTACAGTGGACAGTGTAGTCTCATGCCTAGTTTGGGAAAAGGTGCACAGAGTCATTAGGAATGACTTGTCTTTGGAACTTCTAGGGAAGACTGGTGACAACTTAAATCAATTTCAGTGATAGCAGTAGCTTAGCATTTAAGACTTATAATAATAACCCACCATTTGCAGAACATCTACTATGTTTCAGCTTCTACACTGGGTGGTTTTTATATATAATCTCAACGTTGATAACAATTTACAAAGTAGTGATTGTTTTACCATTTCTGCAAATGAAGAAAAAGAAGCACATGCAGACATGTGATTTTCTCAAGCTTACACAACTAGTGTATATAGCTAAGACTCCAAAACAGATATATATAGTTATAAGTATATTGTCCGCACACAAACTACTGACCTACTCTCAATATTTATCATATAATAGTGTACCAGACACTATATTAAGAAATTTACATATCACAAAAAACAATAAATTCATCTGAGTAGGTGCCTTAATACTAAGAAAATCAATCTGATGAATGAACAAATAACTTGAATTAGTATGTGATTATTGATAATATGAAAACAGTTCTTATATATGTGATAATGTGCTTTATTTTTGAAGCCATTATTCTAAATGATTCAGGGTTAGAAATCATTTTCTTGTGTAAACTAGACATTGTATTGCTACCTGCTTATAGAATTGTTAGTGTAGGAAAGGGTTTCAGTTGAAGAATGTCAGTGCCCACTCCCTCCAGTTATACAAATTCTGCCATGACAATTTGTACTAGATTGTTCTTAAGTGCACCAAACTAGAAATCAGAAGCTTAAATGACTAAATGATTTAAAGAAGTAAGTTAACTTCTCAGGGTCTTTCTTCTCTTTTGAAATGGAGAAAAGTCCTTGTTGATTCATAGGCGGTTAAGTGGAATCATATATATAGGACCCTCTAATATAGTACAAGTTAGGTACTTGACAACTGCTTGGAAAGATAAAACTAAATCTGTTATATATATATATATGACATCAAGACATCCAGCTGAATGAATAAGTGAAAACAAAGAAAGCAATTTTCTCTTTTTTTTTTTACCCCTCCTGCATGAATCCCTTATTTTGAGTCACTGCATACACAATTAAAGTTTGTGGGCCTTCATTCCAGTAATCTTACTATATGATCAACCTCAGCTTCCCAAGCAGGGCAGTTGTCAGGGATGGTATAATGGCTGCAACTAGACCTCATGAGCTGGAAAGATAAGATGAGAGGTTGATTGTCAACATGCATTGTCTTCAAAGGCAGCAAGTCTACATTGTTATCCAAGTGGCCTTGGCCTCTCACTGTAAAGCCCAAGACTACAGAACTGGCAGGGACTGCTAAACAAACCGTGGGTGAAGTGAATGAGAGGAGTAGGGGATTCAGAATCAGGAGAGGATGTGAGATAAAGCTCTAGTTGTGTCACTTTCTGGCTGTGTAAATGTAAGGCAAACGCACCATTTCTGAGAGCTTCAGGGACATTATCCAAAAAATACAGAAAAGAATTCCTACTTTTAAGAATCTTATGAGGATCAAATCAGGTAATACATATGGAATTACTCTGTTCATCATAAGTTTGCATTTCAATGGTAGTTATTATTACTCTGATTTCCTAAAAAGAAGCTTGGTTGTTGATGTTACAAAAGAATCTTTGAATCATAGAATTTCAGAATTAAACAATCCCATGAAGAACCAATGCTTCATTTGTTTCCAAACTGAATTCCTTACAGTTCTAAATTTCTGGAAAAATGACCCAAGACTTCTCTGAGGTAGTGAGGGAGAGGCACTTGTTTTGAATCATTCAAATCCATATATATATATATATATATATATATATATATATATATATATATATATTCATATATATGGAGTTGAATATATATTTTTGTAATATATGATATTATGTATACATATATATAAAATATGATATTTCTGAAAAATAGTTTTCTTATTAAAGTTAAGTATGAATTGTTGAGTAGAGGCTATCGGAGGATTATTTAACCTCTTTTGTTTTATTTTACTTTATTTACCTTTTATATTTTTCTTACATCACGATTAATTTTTGGACAATATTTGATTTCTCCCCTCAGGTGTAGTCCTGTAGTTAACCTACCACCAAAGCACTCGCGAATAATAATTATATCTGTTCAAACAGCAGACGGCATAAAAATGAAGTGAATTCCTTATCACTGAAGATGTCTAAACATGAGTTAGACAAAAATTATTTCTTTTACAATGACCTAATTTCCTTTACTATATTTCTTTTACTATGACTAATATTTCATCCTACTTTGATTCTTAATATAATTTACAAAGCACTGAGTTCCTGGAAGCAAAATTTTAAAACTGTCAATTTAGTGCAAACCACTTTTCACGCATCATACAGAAGGAGAAACTGGGACCCAGAAAGGAAGTTATCAGCAAGGTTAACACTAGAAACTAAATGTTCTGGCTCTCAACCACATGCATTTTCTACTATACTATATTATAAGAATTTTGATATGGTGTCTGAAGACATTGAAGTCAAAATATTAGTGAGGTTCAAATTTATTGTTAGGGGGGTTTATGCATGCATATGTAGAAAAAAGTATTTCACAGCATATATGGAAGTGGCTATTCACTATCTGTCATTATGGGTAAAATGGCTGACTATACCTGTGTGTTGAGAATGGAAATATGATTGCTGTACACCTATATGAAGTAAACAGAATGTTCTATAATGCTTCTAATTCTTTTCCTTGATTTCCAAGTCTTAGTTTCCTTATTTTTAAAGAAGATTATCCTGATCTCTCCCCCTTCAGGGTTATAGTGAGGTCTGCAATGTTTCAATAGTCAGGAAAGGATTGGTTATGGTGCCTTATTTGTAAGAAGTATTCATGAATATGATTTTCCTTATCCCATGTCCCCACAATCTTTTCCTTACCAGGCAAGGCCTTGGCCCACTTCACCACATGTACAAGCTGTCTCTCGCCCAGTTCATTTAGGCTAGAGAGCAAGGCTGCGAAGGAGTCAGGCTGGTTGTTGTCATGTCCAGCACACACCACACCTGGCTCAATGGCTTCCAGGACATTCAGAAAGATGGGTTGACACTCATAGCCTTCAATGTGTGACACTGTCAGCTTTTGAGTTGGCTCCTCACTGGGGCTAGTGGTGCTGGAAGACTCTCTTTCCTCCTGCAGTTTCAGATTACCAAGCTTCTTCAGTTTTCGGGCTATTGGAAAAGAAGGAGAACTTGGATTTATTATCAGTGGCCAAAGTCACACAGTACAGTGACTCTGTTATAAAAACTTCCTGAGCTAAGAAAATAAAGATGTTTATTTTACCTTGTGACAGACACTAGGATCCTAATTAAAAGTGCTCAGTTTAAACACTGATTGAATTATTTCAAATCCTAGCTAAACTCAAACTTTAATATATCTTGATTTGTCCCCAATCTCTTTGCCAGACAGACTTAGTATATCCTTGTATTGGGTTCTGCTAGAGTGTAATCTTCAGTGCTTATATGGTGAATCCTCAAATTATTTATTAATGCATTAATGATTCACACATTTATTCATTCAATACACATCCCTTATCAGGCCTTTGCTTCTGGTGTAGAAAGGACACAGATTCCATACCAGTCTGGTAGAAGAGAAATAGATGCCCACAAATAATTCTAGAAAATATTAAAATGGTAATTGTTACAACAGAGATATTAACAATTGTGTAAGAGAATAATCTCTTTGCACAGGCACAGTCAGGGCATGATTTATAGTGGCATTTAAACTAGACCTTGAAAAGAGTGATGGAAATTGCATAACAAAAAATAATGAGTGTTTGAGGGGAAAGTCTGAGACCAACAAGACCAACAGTATAAAAATTTATGTGTGAGGAAAGTGGTTATTTATGAAGTTGGAAATAAAGATGGGCCTTAATTTTATTGTATTTATTTACCTATTTTCAAATGGCCAGACACACAAAAGGTTTTATGAATCCTGTCATCAAAAAGATGCAAAATTGCCATAGATATATATTAAGTCACTACAGAATGTTCACTCCATCTGTTATCTATTCTCCAGCTCACTTTTTGTTAGCACCGACACTTGCCTTTGCAGTTCCCCTCACTTTCTTCATTCTGTTCTTGTGTTCTTTTTGTTATTTTCTTGAGGTCTTCTTCTCATACAGGTAATGACTTACAAGGCTGTCTGTGGTCATTATTTTTTGTATGGAATCACAAATCTTGCCAAAGCCACATATCTTACAACATCCAAAATGAGTTCAGAATCCAAACACAAAATACTATTGGGGTGGTTTTGTATATATTAGTTGTTTTATTCCTGACTTTCTCTCTTAGGTTCTGTTATCTTCATCACATGAAGGACCTCAAACATGATTTGTTTTCACTGAAGCAGTTGGTGGGTCATAAAATCCCTGGTCTACATAGTTACTGTGCCATTCATGATGGTGATGGACCTTGAGGCAACCAGGAAGGAAATGAGCTGGGGCTTGATTTTAAAGAAGCATGCATGCAATATGAAATTTGAGTCTTATCTTAGGTGTGACAGGCAAATAAAGAATGTTTAAGATCAATTGAGTGACATATTTATGTCTATCTAGAATAGAATGTCTAACAGACTGTTAGGGAAAAAAGATGAAAAAGGCAAACCTTTTGAAGAAGGGCTACATTTATTGTTTGAATTTATAGGGGTATCAGAAATTACAAAAGTACAACAACTTGGATTTCTCTTTATCTTTCACAACACACACATTTTGATAAAGTTCTCTGAAAATTGAAAGGCAGCCAGCCACTCATGTCATTGGAGATAATGAAGTGGATTAGATGCACAATGCTTAAGAATTCAAGCACCTGATGGCAATAAGGTTAATGCCCCTTTCCATCATCAGGCTACTAGAATATAGCATTCCATTTTGGGTTCAACAAATGGAAATTTTCTGAGTAAACACAACAACAGCCTTGAATATTGTCAGCTTTATACCCACACATGCACAGTAAAAAACATTGATTTTCTTCATTATGAAAGTGGAGTGGAGATAGGCAAAGGGCTAAAATTTCCAACAACATCAAAAGAATAATTAAATATCCCTACCTTTACAACTGCCTACCAAATAGAACCATGTTAGGTGGCAGTCACTGGAAAGTGTAGAAATAGAATTATTTAAAATAGCAATAATCCAAAACTCAAACCTTAAAAACCATCTTTTCCTTATGTCCACACATACAATTTAAGTCATTGGGCATCATGATGCTAATTTTATGCTATTTCCCTAGTATTCATATTGGTATAAATATAAATAATAAAGAGGTCACAACCATGAGGCCTAGTACAGGTGGTTGCATAAGGGAAGACCATAAATCATTATATCTCCAATCCTTTTAAAAATAATGATAATAATAAAGGTATAAAACAGAGCAACAAGCTCTGTCAATTTAAATAAATACAATAAGACCTGTTGCAATTCTGTTTCTGACTCTGGAAGAAAAAAGATGCTTATCTAGAACTGACTTTCAGTTCTAAGCAGAAAAATAAATGCAATGCAAACTCCAGTCATGGTGAAACTCAGTGAACCAATGCAAGAATGGCTCAAGTTTGAAACAACAACTAGGGTAAAGGAAGAGAAAATGAAGTGATTGGTATTGCCAGAAGAGCACAGAGAAGAACTTGAAGCCTGGAACGTCAACCCTGAGTAATTTCTGCAGGAATTGGGTAATTCAGTAATAAAGAAATATGCCCACCCAAAGTCAACTCCCATCAAAGGAACAGGTTGGAAGGTTAAACCAGGTTAAGTTCATCTTTTCCCAGGGCTAGAGGTAGTGTCTTGTCTTGTGAAACCACTACTGTCATGGGTCCTTTATAGACAAAGTCAGAGAATATCAGTGTCTACTGAATCTGTTTTCCTGGTATAGTAACTAGAAGCCTAGAGATAGAACCTCATTTCCTCATCAATGATACTTTTTGTTTTTTTTTGGCTTTGAGCTCAAGAGTTGCCAACCATGCACATCCACTATCCCTTGGCCCCATCCCTGCCCCCCCATCCTTTTCTAGCCTGGAAGAAGATAGAGATGTAATCAATCCTATGCCTAAGAAAACGAAAATAAATAAACTGTTTTTTCAGAACCTTTTATATACCGTACTTATGAACACACTGCAATATTCAATAACACAAGGAGTCTGAAGTACTCTACCCCTAGCCTTACAACACTGTTGAGGATTAGGGGATAGACTTGTATCATACCTGCCCTCCATTCTCATACTTGACTCCCAACTCCAGTAGCTGACATCAAATTCAGAAGGAAAAAACCCGGAAACTATTAAGAATAGTGTAGAAATAAGCTTTGGGTACTATATTGGTCTAGATATTTTCAACATAAAGAAGTCGAAAGGGGCTTTTGAAATAATCTCACCCAGGAAATTCAGATTCAATGTGTCTTCAGGATATACCCAGTTAATGGTTTTAATGGTTGTGTGTGTATGTGTTTGTGTGTATGTGTATGTATGTGACAATGGTGGGAACTCTGTTGAACTGAAGTGAATGAATTCTTGCCTTCTTGCCCTGCCATCACATATGTGACACATGCACACACAAACACCCCAGAAGGTATTCAGAAAATATTTAAAAATTTGCCTGAAACTCATCTGTATTCAAAGGTTGAATTCAGTTTTTAGGACTTATTATATTAATCTAACATTTCAAGTCAAAGGTCGGGAGACTGAGGCCAGAATAATGAGGTTATCTTGTGTCAGGGTTGAAACTAGAGCTAGTATTCTTATTCTAAATTCAGAAATCCCTGTATCACAAATGTTTGACTAAGTCATTTGCACTGTATAAGAATACCTGCCTTTTAACATTCCTTATAAATACACATTGCCCAACACTGTTGCTAAATTCACCACATGTAGCTACTTAAATTCAAAATAATTAAAATTAAAGAAAAACAAAAATTTGGATTCATAATCTCATTAGTCACATTTTAAGTGTTCAAATATCACACTAGCAGCTAGTCACTGCTATACTGGACAACACAGATACAGAAATTTCCATTATTTCAGAAAGCTCTATGGAACAGTCCGATGAATCTAAACTGTTCTCTGGGGCAGCTGTCTCTTTTGTTATGCCCTCCTCATGTCATTGAAAAAGAATAAAAGAATCCAAATGAATTTTATACAGATGAATCAATGGGCTTTTTCAAAAGGTGGCTGGACACACAGGGCAATTGGTACTGGTGCAATCAGTGAGGTACATTTTGTTACTTTGACTTTCCTGCCAATTACTCAGATCTCAGTGGGGTGATGACTTGTGGACCTAAGCAAACTCATTACAAGCAGAGATTGTGGGGAATGTCCATCAAGATGAAATAATTCTTTTTCTCTGCATAGTGTTAATGAGAACTTGGCTAATATTTTCACATCCTCCCCCTCTGGGATTTATATGGCATTAGCTTGAGGAAGCAAAGTCACATTCCCACTTGCCTCCATGAACTAGGTGATATGTTGCTTCTGTGGCCACTGTGGTCCATGTTGCACCAGGTGTTCTGGCCTTTCTGTCTAAAGAGGGTGGCTGTATAAAACATAATTGAAATCAGATTCCATTCATTCTGCCATGGGATCTTCTGTTCTCTCCTTGCAGCAGAGGCCAACATGTTGCTAGATGACTTGGATGCTGTACAATGAGGCTTGCCAGTCTCAGCTATTACTCATTTTCTTCCATGAAGGCCACCCTCATACCCCTTCTGTCTCCTGCACCTGAGCCCCAGAGTCCGATATAACTCTTCCATATGAGAGACAAGCCTACCAATCCCCATGTTATGGCACACACTGTGGTTTGTTTGAGTGGGGAAGCCAAGACAATAAAGGACAATAAAAACAAATTGCTCTAACGTTTTTCTGTTTTAGTTCAGAAGAGTGACAAGAAAAAGGTCATTGAAAAGATACTTCTCTATACCTCCATATTTACTATTTAGGAGGCTGGAACACCCGAAGCCTGAATCTGAAAGGGAATTCATTTTTCAGTCTGTGGCATTAGACCCCTTTGGGGGTTGTCTCTAAGCATCAAAGAAAGATTTTTCACATCAGTTTCAATGATGCATTCCTCAGAAGGGCTAGATGTGATGAACTGCTAGTTTCTCTGTGACCTTTAGGCATTGTTACAGCTTACTTCTTTGACACCTCAAGAGAGAGAGAGGCCTTTTCATCCATGGGCAGGGAACAGGTGAGGTTTGGGGCACAGCTTGCAAGGCCTTAGAAATGTTTTTCTTCCTCATTTTTGGAATGGAAAGTGTAACATAAAATAATCACTTTCTGTTACTGGTAGATTTCAAAGGCCCCCCTCTCTCTTTAAATTTCCAATTTGAATGCATACATACCTTTTCTAGGTTATTTAGTCAGGCATAAATCTAGGTGCTGTTGTGAAAGGACTGGATATATGTTATCAAGGTCACAATTTAGTTAAAATTTTAAGGATGGGTGTCTTTGATGAACTTGATCTAATCAGATGAGCGTTGAAAAATAATTGGGTACTTTCTGCAAAGACACTGTGTGATCAAGGTGATTAAACATTAGAAAGATTCTGTTACTGACTTTGAAGACCAGGAGTTCACATGGCAGGAAAGGGCTTCTAGGAGTTGAGGACAAACTCTGGCTGACAGCCAGGAGGAAAGAGGAAGCCTGCACTTCTATGTCTATTGCAGAAATATTAAAAAAGTAAAAAAAGTGGTATATTTGCAGTGGAATATTATTCAGGAAAAAAAAGACAAACTCATGCCATTCACAACAATATGGATATAGCGCTAGACGGGATTTTACTAGCTGAAATTAGAAGGAAAAAATACCACATGGCATCACTTATATATAGAAAATATAGAACTCAAAACATCAAGAAAATGTCAAGACTAGCAAGCTGACCATAAAACTGAAGAACACAGCAAAAGAGGTGAAAGAGATGGGAGAAACAGGAGAAGAATGAACACAAGGTAAATTGATGATAATACAGTGGCAGGAGAACTACGGGCACTATAATAATGTGAAAAAATTAAAATAAATAACTTACTTTAAAAAGAAGAAAATAGGAACTTTATCCTAAACTTCAAGAAACTGAATCTTGACATGATCATATGAACTTGGAGAGGTCCTTAAATTTCAAGTAAGGATATAGACACACTACCATTTTAATTTCATCCTGTGAGAGGCTGAGCTGAGTATTTGGTCAAGCTGACACTGTGTCCAACTTCTGACTTACAGAACAGTAAGTTGACAAATATTTATTGTTTGAGGCTGCTAAATTTGCAATAATTTGTTATGCAGTAACAGAAAGCAAATACATTTTCCCATAGAGGTATAGTGTAGGGAAGATATCAGGCATTGAAGTCAGATAACCTTGGGTTAAAATCACAGTTCTCTCAATTACTAGCTTAATAACTTTGATTAGCTTCTTGCAGACTCATTTCCCTCATGGTATTGACAGGCCCACATAGGAAAAAGAGTGGTTCAAAATCATACACTGAATTAGTGCTAGGACCGAACCAAGACTAAAGTCTTGCAATTTCTAGCCATGTGACCTCCCTCTTATTTGGAATGTGAACATTTTTGTTTAGCAGAGATTTTCCTCTATATCCTCAATGTAGAATTCCACTGGGATCCCTATTCCATTGACCATGCAGCCATTTCTTAGCCAACTGGGGTCCTGAACTAGCATTTTCCTATGGAAGGTGAGATTCCTCAAAGAAGTCAAGTGCTCCTGATGTGACCTTATTTTACTAACCAAGGCCAACTAGACTTGGGTATGTAGTGGCACCAATACTATGGGGGTATTTCAGTTAGACCATGAACAGCACTGGGAATAAAGCCACTGAAAATGGATACAAGGAAGGACAGTCTTTTTAAGAGGTGATACCCAAATGCTAAATGGCACCTTAGCACCATCTTTTTGTGTATGTGTGCAATATTGCAGTCCTCAATTTGCAACAGAAAAAAAAAAACTGTTAGTAAGCCCTCTGAAATGATTTCCTCATAATCTACCATTTCTAAAGAGCAGGGAGTGAACTACTGCTGGAGATCTAACTTGGACATGGAGAAGAGGGAAAAGCAGGAATAATAGAGAACCAGATACATTACAGAATGGGAAGGAAGATTATTATATTCTGGAAGTGAAATTAAATAATACAATAGGGTTTCTTTTACATGCCTATAAAAACTGAATTTATATTGTAAGTATAATTCTGAGTGCTAAGTAACGAGTTATGCCTAGTACAGGGCTGAAAATTCTATGAAACCAGGTTAGGTTATAGGTATATAAATCTATGTGTGTGTGTGCATTATATATTATATATGCCTAAGCCCAAGGGTCACGAACTCAAATATTTTCACTTTTAAGCAGACATGTAATGAGTAAAACAGCCTTGTGAACATAAGTAAGATAGACTGGGGGCAGTGATAGTGACTGATGTCCTGCCTTGGGAAAGACTATGTCAATTTTCTAAGCAAAGACTATGCTGGGCAAACAATTCTGCAGATAGATTTGGCAGTTTTCAGTCTCTGACTTAAAACATGCTGACTATCTTCCCATCCATTAGGATTAGAACCAAAGACTCTCACTGTTATATTTGGCTTAATAATCGGGGGACACTGAATTAGGGCCTAGGGGAGTTCACTGTGTAACCTCAGGAAAATCTCTTTACTTCCTTAGCAGCTAGTTTCTTCTTATATGTATGAAGGGTAGCAATTAAGAGCAAACTGTCTGAAATCAGACTGTCTCAGTTATAAGCCTGGTTCTACTGCTCCTACCTGTATATTTGGGTCAAGACATAGCCTCTAAGTACCTCAATTTCCTTATCAGTAAACTTTAGATGACAACCTACTTCATAAGAGTGTTAAAGACGAATATACAGACACTGTGTCGATTGGTTTCTGAGAGCAGAGAGAAGATTCTATATAACTAGAAGGACTATACAAGATAAAAGTATGGTGAAAAAAATTACTGAATTTGAGAGAAGAATGCAATGATGATATTGAAATGCTAAAATTGTTTTCACAAATAAGGGCTTTTATAATTGGTACTATAGAATCTGTGAGTTTGAATGAATACCTTTATTTCTTCTATACCTGTTTTCTCATCAGTATAATGTTGAGAGTATAACCTGAGTATTACACAATGATTATAGTTAGGAGAAAATGAGATGACTTCTAAGACAGTGCTCTAAATCTTGTAAATGTGTTATGTTAATAGGCAGGTTGTGGTGTTTATCAAGAATGGATCTGTAGCTGGAAAAACATCCTGAATATCTGCTTAGGGTAGAAAATCTGTTGGAAGTATGACCCTTCTATTTTGGGCAACTGGTCTCAAGTCAAGGTTAAGGGCCAAAGAGATTTCAGAATCCTAAGATAATAGGATCTGCCTCACAGAGTTCAATTTTCCCTAAAACGATGCATACAAATCGATCAGTCAGAGTAAATTTTATAGATTAATGAATGATGACTCTTACTCTTGCTAGCTACCAAATCCCGCACTACTCCATTTCATTCCCTTTATCTCAAGCAGTTGAATTTCCTGAAAAAGCTAATGGATGATATATACTTTACACACAGACTGAAATCAACTAAGGGAATAAATCAGAATTAGAAGGGTCCCCAGGCATCAATCTAGAACAGTTGTAGAGACTGTTTCATTAAGAACCCCTGAGAAAATGTAAGGAATGTAGAGTTGAATATGTGGTTATGATCCCCACCTTCTTTCAATAAAGCAGCATTGTTTTGTTCTGCATCTACATTTGTGGATCCACATCAGATTTTGTTTGAAGAAAAGGTTCTATTGTCAAGAAAGTATTAATAGATCCCAGATCTTGTCTATCCCTTCCTCTCCAATCCTTGTTTTAAATATGAATAGACTAAGGCCACAGCTAAGTCAAACCCAAGGTCATACAGTAAGATAGTAGTGGGCCAAGTTCTAGAACCAGGATTCTGACTTCAAAAGTTATACTCTTTTCATTTAATTAGACTGAGTAGCAGGATAGTGAGAAGGATCAGTTGGGTGGTGAAGAACTAGGAAAGAGGCAAGAGATGGCACAAAGCTAAGCTTTCTCAGATGTGGAATAAGAAACTAGTAGGGGGTACAACCAAGTGTAAGCATGCACTAATAAATATAAGCCAAATTTTCTCAGGAAGGAAGGCTTCTTGGTCCATCGCCCTACACTGCCATTCTCCTAGTCCCAACTCTGAGTTGAAGAAAGCCAGAGAAAAAGAATATCAAATTCTATCTTTCAAGGTTTATGTTAGACTATTTAGTCTAATGGTTTTTAGTACATGGAGGAGAAAATGCAATTAATAATAGAATGATATGCAATGCTGCACATCTTTGCCAAAGAATAAGATCTGGCATAAACTATACCCAAGTTTCCTTTCTCTGACTACTGAGTCAAAAGAAACGGGGACACCGTTCAGATGCCATCCTGGGTGTAAAGTCATCAAAACCTGCTCATGTGAATTGCAAAGCCTGGAACTGTTTTCTCATGGCAGGCTTTTCCACTGGAAAAAATAACTACATGAATTTAGAGCATACATGCTTTTACAATTACATTTAAACTAACATTAAAAACAAATGTGAACAGTCCAAGCTGAACAGGTCAGCCTGACCTGGAAAGCAAACGAGAGGGGAAAAAAAAGAAAGAAAAAGGAAAACGGCCCAATGTTAACAGCATTAATTTTGTCAGTCTGTTGTAAATAAGAAAATACCGCTGGTTTATTAATGGATTTATTAAAGGAAAATTCACTGGCAGAAATATGCAACATCCAAACAAACAGAAAACAGTTAAAAAATAAACCACATTAGTCTTTCAATACACATTAGAGAACCTCTGGAGACTAAAATTCTGCCCTGAGGAGAGTGAAACTCCCTTTGCTCCTAAAGTTCTTTTCTGGCTTTTTTCCAGAATGTTGCTGAGTCAGTGGAAGGAGACAAAAGTCTCTCTCCCCTGCTACCCCCCGCCTCCCAAAGAAAGAATATGATAAGATGAAAAATGCAGGTCCCTAGCAACACGGGAATAGTTCTTTTGACTCGCATGTTTATCTGCCCCTGGTTTGACAAACTGGACACCCACCAGAAAGAAAATGGGTTCAATGTGAATCTCTGGGGCAGAGAGAAAACACAGCAAAATATTAAAAACTTTAAGTACATCTCTTACATGAAGTTTTACATCAAGTTGGTTTGGTAGGTTTCACATCTGATGGAAAAGCAAGTTAGTGATGAAAGATTCGAGAAGTGGGGGACCATGGTGGCATTAAAATTAGAAACAGGAAATTATGTTTTATCCTCTTTCTTCCATTATCCTAACTTTAATAGGAAACAAGAGAAGTAGATACTGTCTTTTAGATTTTTCCTTCCTTGCTCTTTACAGAAGGTTCAAATGCATGTGCACTCCTAAAAACAGAGACACCTTGAATTTGGGAAGAGAGCAAAAATAGCTGTGAGGATCTAGTCTCCTGGTATGTTTGTCAAGAGGAGCTGGCTAGCTTCTTGGGGCTGCTCCTCTGGGAGTGGCAGAAATATAGTTTTTTGTTTAATGAGTTTTGTGAATCAGATATCACCTTCAGCTCAGTGATTAGGCCTTAGGTTAGGAAAGGTTCTTGAGAGTGATCCAGCACAATAGAAGTAAGGGGACACTAATGCATTTTTAAAGAATTGAATAAAAATGGTCATAGAAACCTCAGACAGAGTGGCATCTTATTTAAAGTAGCATCTTTAGCTACATCAGGAAAACTTAGTCCATAAAGCACTTCATTGAAAGCAAGCAACCAACTTCACTACATCTGCCTTAGTTCCTGGATGCTATCACAGAGCATCAAGAACAACTAAAAAGCACATTGCTAATGGCAGGTCATATTACAGGAAAGAATAGTCAAATACACACAAGTACAGAAATAGTAACTGCTACTACTTCTAGAGATAGCCCTCATGACATCTTCATGAGATAGGAAAATACCTCCAATCCCCACCTGGGGGTGGAAGTGGTTTCCCAGGCAAAGTCAGAGTCTGTCCAAAGGAGTCAGGGCTTGAAACCCTAAATTTCAGACTTCAGATGTTTTCTAGGCACTACAGAACCCTCCAGAACTCTCATTCTGTATTAATGAAGCAAGCCTTTATCATTTGGTTGTTTTGAGATGCTTAAAATTGCCATCCCAGAATTTTTCTAATTGAGAGATGTTGTTGAATGTAACAACTTAAAGAAGGGTTTGCATCTAGCAAGTCCCAAAATTAGATACCCGAGTCTACAAAGTAGCACATAAAATTGGGGAGTGCCTGCTATTTTGGAATGGGGGTTTCCTTTTTATTTTTCCTACTGATTTTTAAGAAGAGGAGAAATAGGGGAATGGGGAACATTTTTACTTGGAGTTGTTTTAGTTCCTCATTTTATTTTCCGCTTTACTGACAAGTGTACTAAAGAGTTTACAAATACATTTATGGGTTCCTCTTTGTGGTGGCAAGAATTGGACAGTGAAGGGAGGATGTACAGGTGAGAGGGGAGGTGGAATTTAATAGTCTCATTACAGCCACTCATTTGAACCCAACCAATGACTACTTATTCCACCTTCTGAATGTCTTACAGCAGCCAAACAATTCCATAATATTGCAAACATTATTATTCAGATTGAATAATGATGAGATGAGATGAGAACGCTTCAAAATTAATGTCTGTGTGCCTAACAGCTCACTAACCAAAGCTTCCATGCCTAATATTTCCATCCTCAGTCTTTTACAGTTTCTTTATTGCTGGCATGACACATCACACTGTGCAGGTCTAGGCTGGTGACCTTAATCAAGTTCCTAATTTTCTTCTGAGATTCAAATGCTCGTCCAAGTTTTGTGCAAGTGATTTTTCAGGATTGGTGCTCACATTTTTAAAATTACTGATTGCAAGAAGATTGAAATATCCCTTGGCAATATTCTTCTTATTTTAGCACAGAAACCCTGGTTCTATGGGAGAAAAAGACAATGGTGAGAAAAAGATATTTCCATGCCTGCCTTAAAGTGATTTTAAAAAAAGGAAAAATTTTTAAAAAACATTCCATTTACCATAACACACACAAAAAAAATACCTGGGGAAAAACCTAATAAAACACATGAAAGACCTATACAAACAGAATTTTAAAATGCTGCTAAAAGAGATACAACAAGACATAAGGAAATGGAAAAGACATTCCCTGCTCATGAATTGGAAGAATTAACATCATCAAAATGGCCATCCTACCAAAAGCAATCTACAAATTCAATGCAATCCCTATAAAAATTCCAACAACATTCTTCAAAGAGATAGAACAAAAATTACAGAAATTTATATGGAATAAAAAAAGACCTTGATTGTAAAAAAAAAACTCTTGACCAAAAAAAGAGAAAATGGAGTTATTACTATTCCAGACTTCAAACTATACTACAAAGCCATAGTAATTAAAACAGCTTAGCTTGGCACTGGTACAAAAACAGACAATCAGACCAATGGAACAGAACTGAATCCCCTGAAATAAAGCCACACATATATAGTCAACTAATCTTTGACAAAGGAGTGAAAAACTTACATTGGAACAAGGACAGCCTCTTCACTAAATGGTGTTGGGAAAACTGAACAAAGACATGCAAAAAAAAAAAAAAAAAGAACCAAGATACCTCCCTCACACCATGTATAAAAACTACATTAAAATGGATAAAAGACTTGGACCTAAGAATTGAAACCATAAAATACATAGAGGAAAACCTGGGCAAAACCCTTCATGAGTTATAATTCAGAAATCCATTTTTGGCCACTTCTATAGATGACAAAAAAATGAAGGAAAACAAACAGCTGTGACTACATCAAACTAAAAAGCTTCTGTACAGCAAAAGAGAGAGCAGAAAAAACAAAAGGAATCCCAACCGAGTGGGAAAAAATTTTGTCCTCCATACAAGTGATCAGGGTCTGATAACAAAGAGACACAAAGAACTCACACAACTTAACAAAAACAAAGCAAAAAACCCAGTTAAAAAATGGGGAGCCACCTGGGGCCTGTAGGGAGACCTAGTTCCAAAAAAAATATCTGGGCATGGTGGTGCGTACCTGTAATCCCAGCTACCTGGAAAGCTGAGGCTGGGGATTGTTTGAGTCTGTGGTACTCTGGGCAAAAATGAGTGCCTGTGGTTCCACGGGCAAAAGCAAGACCTGGTCTCAAAAAAAATGGGGAGACCTAAAAAGGCACTTCTCCAAAGAGGAAGTCCAAATGGCCAATGGGCACATGAAAAACTGTTCAACATCATTAGCAGTAAGGGAAATGCAAATCAAAACCACAATGAGATACTACCTTATACTAGCAAGAATGACCCACATCCAAAAACCGGAAAATAGCAAGTGCTGGTGTGGATGTGGAGTAAAAGGAACACTTTTGCACTGCTGGTAGGAATGTAAACTGGTCCAGTCACTATGGAAAGCAGTGTGGAGGACCCAGAAACTAATGAAAATGGAACTACCTTTTGACCTAGCAATCGCTCTTCTGGGAATCTACCCAAAGGAGACCTCAATGTAGGTACAAAGGGACACCTGTGCTTGGATGTTCACTGCAGCACTATTTATAATTTCAAAGACCTGGGAACAACCTAAATGCCCTAAGACAGAGGACTGAATGAAAAAGATGTGGTATATATACACAAAGGAATATTACGCATCAATTAAAAATGACAAATTTGATGATTTTTTTGATAACATGGATGTACCTAGAAGAAATCACATTGGCAGAGACAAGTCAGAAGGAAAAAGACAGAAACCAAATGGTTTCACTAATATATGGACAACCAAATTAAAGTACACAACTGCAGGAGGGGACCAGGTGGAGTGGCCAGGAAGGGGAGGTGGGGAGGTGGTAGGTGATCCCCAGGGATCACAATAATGTGAAATATATTTAAGTGTGTATATATATATATATATATATATATATATATATATAAATTATTTAAAGCAAAAAGAAAAAAAAGATTTAAAATGTCAAGCAAAGAATTAACTGGATTGAGTACAGTGAAAACTGATTCCAAAAGAGATGATCCAGCTAGAGATGACAATTCTAATTTGCTTTTTAGATAGCTGTTTGTCATGGAATTATAATCAATAGACAAGTGTGAGGTTCTGTTGGTTTCTGGTTGGCTGGATATATCCCTAGTATTAGTTATACCTCTTATAAACAGGACACCAAAAGATATACGTAAATATTAAAGAATGAATCTTTTTTGAATTGCTCAGATCAATTGTCTATCTATGAATTCAGTACAGTAAGGAAGTATTTTAAACACTTTCAAGATCTTAATTTTTTTCTAAAGTTTATAATGTGTTTCACTTTTCTTAAATCAGAAGTAAATGTTTTCAAATAAACATTTTATCAGCTCAAAAGATTTTTTCCTGAATTGCTATATTTGGAAAATACTTGCTTCTGTACTTACAATCTGTTGTGTGCTGTGTACACTCAGCATTCTGTTCAGTACTTTAGACAAATAGTGTCTTTGTCATCATAGCACTCTTTCAAGAGTAACAGTTATTATGGGGTATTCATGGCAAAAGCAAACAATAATAAAAGTCTTTCTGCTGCTTTTAGATTTCAAAAACACAAGGACTTTAAGTGAAAATTTTGCAAGTGAGAAATTCAAGTACCATATATAAGGTATTATCAATTTTGATGACTAGGAAAAAATGACTTAGCTCTAACACTCAAAGAAAAAATAAAACTTTTATGCTCTCTCTTAAGTGATTTGATCTGGAGGAATTAAGAGATACATTTTTCTGGTCTTTTATAAGCTTACATACAATATATGGGTTATACAGTTATATCTATTTTATATATTATATAAAATATATAATTTTAAAATTATATTATAGTCATATACATTTTATTTTTTATAGTTTCATTTTTAATTGATTGCACACATATATGTTTGTGTTTATATATATATTACATCATTGTCTATCCAGAGGTTCTCCTACCACCTTGTCACCTGTGAACCATCATCCTAATCTCTTGTGCCCATGCATACCCAGATTTTACCCCACTATCCCCACTCTATGCTTTAGTTCTGCTGATAGTTTGTTGGTTTTAAGTTTCACTGGTCCTATTGTTTGATTGTTTTCCCTAAATTCCACATATAGGTGAGATTATTCAGTATTTCTCTTTTTCTTTCCGGCTATTTCCACTAACATAATTCCTTCTAGGTTCATCCATGTTATCACAAATGCATCAAATTTGTCTTTCTTGATTGATGAATAATACTCCATTGTGTAAAACCAAAACTTTCTGATCCATTCATCAGTTTTAGGGCATTTGGGTTGTTTCTATATCCTGGCTATTGCAAATGGTGCTGCAATAAACACCCAAGAACAGGTGTCCTTTTAAATTAGTGTTTTCATAACTTTGGTTAGATTCCTAGAAGTGGGATTGCTGAATGGCAGTTCCATTTCTAGTAGTTTGAGGGTCCTCCACACAGCTTTCCACAGTGGCTGGACCAGTTTGCATTGCCACCAGCAGTGCAAAAGCATTCCTTTCTCCCTTTCTCTCCACCTCCACACTTACACCAGCAATTGTTTTTGCCATTTTTTTAAAGATGGGCCTTTCTTTAATGGTGTAAGATGGTAACTCATAGTTTTGATTTGCATTTCTCAGATTATTAGTTATGTTGAGCATTTTTTCATGTGCTTATTGGTATTTGTGCTTCTTCTTTACAGAAGTGTCTTTTTAGCTCTTTCCATTTTTTGACTAGGCATTTTGCTTTATTTTATTAAGTTATGTGAGTTCTTTTTAGATTGTTGATATCAGACCCTTATCACTTGTATGGAAATAAATTTTTTTCCCATTCAGTTTGGGTTCTTTTTGTTTGGTTATTGTCTCTTTTGCTGTACAGAAGCTTTTTAATTTGATGTAGTCTGGGCTGTTTATGTTTTCCTACATTTTCAAGCATCTGTAGATGTACCCTGAAAGAGGTTTCTGAAGTGTAGGTCTTGAAGAGTTTTGCCCATATTTTCCTTTATGTATTTTATGGTTTCAGATTTACACCTAAGTCTTTTATCCATTTGAGTTTGTTTTTGTATATGGCAGAGGGTGTAGTAAAGATTCATTCTTTGGCATTTAGTAGTCCAGCTATCCCAGCACCATTTATTGAAGAGACTATCCTTGTTCCAATGTATATTCTTTGGTCATTTGTAAGGTTAACTGGCCATATATGTGTGGCTTTATTTCTGGACTTTCAAATCTGTTCCATTGGTCTGTGTGTCTGCTTTTGTTCCAGTACCATATTGTCTTCATTATTACGGCTTTGTAATACAATTTAAAGTCTGGTATTGTAATACTTCCATTCCCTCTCCTGTTAGCCCAGAGAGCCTATTTGAGGCTTTTTATTGTTCTAAATGAATTTCAGTAACATTGTTTGAATTTCTTTGAAAAATAACATTGATATTTTTATTGAAATTGCATTGAATCTGATATGCTTTTGGTAGAAAGATCATTTTGACAATATTAATTCCTCCAGTTGATGAGCAGATAATGCCATTCCATTTATTTGAGTCTTCTATTTCTTTCAACAATGTTTTCTAATTTTCTTTGTATAAGTATTTCACATCCTTTGTCAAGTTTATTCCAGGTATTTAATTTTTGTTGGTTCAGTTGGGTAGTAGTTTTCTTTATCTCTTCTTCACACTGATTTTTGGCATATTGGAAGGCTAATGACTTTTGTGCATTGATTTTTAGCCTGCTACCTTGCTGAATTGGTTTATTATTTTCATTAAGTTTTCTGTAGAATATTTCACATTGTCTTTATGTATTATCACATCATCTGCAAACAATGATAGTTTTATTTCTTCTTTTCCTATTTGGATTCTTTGTATGTCTTTTTCTTTCCTAATTGCTCTAGCTAGGACTTCTAGAACTATATTGAAAAGTAGTGGTGAGTGTGGACAGCCTTGTCTTGTTCCTGATCTCAGAGGAAAAGCTTTCTGTTTTTCTCCATTTAGGATGGTATTACTTGTGGGTTTATGATAAATTGCTTTTATTATGCTAAGGTACATTTCTAGCACCATATCATCATAAATGGATGTTGCACTTTGTTAAATACTTTCTCAACATCTACTGATGTGATCATGTGGTTTTCAATTTTCCTTTTTGTTGATGTGTTAGATTACATTAATTGATTTTCAGGTGTGGAACAATTTTTGTTTCCCTGGAATTAAACCCCACTTGTTCATGGTGTATTTTCTTTTCAATTAATGTTGGAGTCTATTGGCCAGGATTTTGTTGAGAATTTTTGCATCTGTGCTCATTAGGGAGATTGGTCTCTAGTTTTCTTTTTTTTGTGTGTGTGTGCGTGTTACCTTTATTTTGTTGTTTTTTTATTAATGTGATGTTGGCTCTGAGAATATATTTGGTAGTATTCCCTATTTCTTTATTATTTGAAAGAGTTTTGTAGGATAGGCACCAGTTTACCCTGAAGGCCTGGTGGAACTCACCTGTAAATCTATCTGGTCCAGGGCTTTTGTTTTGGGTGAGTGATTTTATTACTGTTTCAATTTCTCTGCTTGAGATTAATTTATTCAGGCTTTTTGTCTTCTTTATCCAGTTTTGGATGAATGTGTACTTCAAAATATTTGTCCACGTATGTAAGATTGTTAAACTTGTTTGAATATAGATGTTCATAGTATCCTTTAATTACCTCTGCATTTCTGCTTTGTCTGTTGTAATTTCTCCTCTTTAATTTATGATTCTGCTTATTTACTTTTTCTCCCTTCTCACTTTTGTGAGCTTTGCTAGAGATTTATCTATTTTATCTTTTCAATGAACCAGCTTTTTGCTTTGTTGATCTTTACAATTGTCCTTTTTGTTTTAATTGCATTTATTTCTGCTTGAATTTTAACTATCCCCTTCCTTCTACTTGCTTGTGAAATTTTCTGTTGTTTATTTTTTAGTTCGTTCAGATGTGAGATTAGGTTTTTTCTTTGCATATGTTCTTGTTTATTGATGTGGGACTGTACTGATATATATATATATATATATATATATATACACATATATATGAACCATGCACATAAATATAAATATACATAATATAATAATATATAATATATTATAATATAATAATATTTAAATAAATATAACTAATAAGTAGATAATAAATATAACTAGCAATATATGAACATATATAAATAAATATATATTTATATATAAAATCATATAACCAACTGGAGAATGGCAATCTAGGTAATGGAGAGAGAAAAATTTCCAGTGATGATTCAAGGGTAATTCAGACACCAGAGAATCAAGATTCCGGTACCTAAAACCACATTGCAATACCAGAGAGAAAAAACAGGCACCAGTGGTGCTAGGAGCACACAGATCAACTGATATACAAAAGAAAAAATGAGTGAAAGGTGGTAATATTTACTGTGTATCTACTATTCATCAATAACAATTTTGTAAGGAAGATTTTAATCATACCTACAAGTAAGCTGTTTTACAAAGACCCAATGATTTGGACAAAGTGTTTAAATTATATGTGGAAGAACCAGGACTAGAAGAATGGGATTCCATTATGCCATTTCCACTAAACTATAAGACATCTTAAAAATTGAAAACACATAATGGAAAAGGGGAAGTTATGAAAATAGAAAACATATAACAAAAAAGTGTAACACATCCACATGTTGTTCATGTTGATGTCAAACTTTATATGGAAATTCTGCTCCTCTGTGCACACCATAATTATGAGATCTGTAGGAGTGCTCAGTATGTGCAAATACGTGTGTGGGGAGTAGCACTTCTCAGAAATTAAATCTATCACTTGCATCTCTAATCTGAAGACCTTTATAGTCCTAATCTAGAGTCAAAGAAGAAAAAAAAATCTATGATCTGAGCTACACATTATTGACTATTTATGATACTCTACTGTCTGATGAACAGGAAGTAGAAGGGATTCAATCTTTGGGTGGGGAGGAGGAGCTAATTCTATAAATCTGTCATTGTCAGGCATCCTACTTCAACAATGGTAGCAGTTATGTAGCAGCACTATTATGACTTTCCAGGTAGATGTTGGAGCACTGATGAGATGGCACACACACACACACACACACACACACACAAAATGACAAAATTAGAGCTATCTAGAAATTAAAACTATATAAATATAACCCTGCATGATTATGGGGATCATTATATTTCTCTCATTTTACATGCTTGTAAGGTCAAGAATATATACCTATAACCATTAGCAGATAGCACTCTGCTTTGACCTGGTTACATCACATCCTTTCTGCTTATCAATAATATTACAAATCTAACATGGTTTACCTTAGTGGCTTTCACAGCATCTGGTGCACACTTTTGAGATGTATTGATGGTGGCTTGCTCTTGTTCATGAAGGCTTTCTTGATTGATTTTCCTCGTAAGCAATGACATGCATGTCCACATACAGATACACTGAGCTAGGGTGTTATCTAACTAACTACAACATAGAGTGTTTGCCTATATTCAGTTTTCATTTATTTATTTTAAATAATTTATTTATATATACATATATTTCACATCACTGAACTTCCCGGGGGTCAAATACCAACCCCCCTCCCTGGCTACTCCAGCTGGTCCTCCCCTACCCCCTAAGTTGTGTATTTTCATTTTGCTGTCCATATATTAGTGAAACCATTTGATTTCTGTCTTTTTCTTTCTGACTTGTTTCTGCTAGTATGATTTCTTCTAGGTACATCCATGCTTCTATAAACTCATCAAATTTGTCATTTTTAATTGATGCATAATATTCCATTGTGTATATATGCACATCCTTTTCATCTATTTTGGGACATTTGGGTTGTTTCCATGTCCTGGCAATTATAAATAGTGCTGCAGTAAACATCCATGCATAGGTACCCACATTGAGTTCTCCTTTGGGAAGATTCCCAGAAGATGGATTGCTGGGTCAAATGGTAGTTCCATTTTTATTAGTCTTTCCATAGTGGCTGGAGCAGTTTACATACCCACCAGCAGTGTAAGAGTGTTCCTTTCTCTCGGCATCCCCTCCAGTACTTGTTGTTGCCTGTTTTTTTTGATGTGGGCCATTCTTACTGGTGTAAGTTGGTATCTCATTGTGGTTTTGATTTGCATTTACCTGATTGCTAGTGATGTTGAACAATTTTTCATGTGCCTGTTGGCCATTTGTATTTCCTTTTTGGAGAAGTGTCTCTTCAGCTCTTCTCCCCATTTTTTGATTGAACTTCTTGTTTTGTTTTTGTTTAGTTGTGTGAGTTCCTTGTGGATCTTCATTATTAAACCCTTATCACTCTTGTGGAGGGCAAAATTTTTTCCCATTCAGTTGAGCTTCTTTTTGTTTTTTTTTTCTTTTGCTGTATAGAAGCTTTTTTGTGATGTAGTCCCATCTCTCTCACTGTTTAAGGGTTTACCTTCCCTATGCATGGTTCATACTGCTATTAATTTTCTTTAGAAATATGTAAAAAAAATCTGAATATCCTTATTCCATGTAATAAATCTTCAACTATCAAAGTCCAATTTTAAAATAATAAACAAACCCATTTTCAGTGTGGTTTCAGTTTGTCTTTCTCCATTCCTCTATATATGGCCATATTCAAATTTTGTTATCCCCAAGACTTCCAATGCATTTATCTGTACATTTATTCAGATATTTATATATTTACTCTCTGTACATTTATTCAAACTGTGCCCTTCCCATTCTATCACACTCAGATTTCCCCCAATGGTTTCTTATTTATCTTTTAACATTATAGTGTATTCATTATCACTGCCTGAATCCAAAGGTAAGATCATTTACACAATTTCAGGAATCCTTGCATGTTGTTGATATTTCTTGAAGTTTGGTATCTTGAAACTGTGTTGCCTGCCTAACAGTGTCTCATTCCAGGCAATATATGCTCAGTAAATATGTGAATGGAACTGGAACAGAAAGACAACCATAGCATTTCTAACTTATTTCTGCTGTATTGATGACACTTGTAAAATTTCAACACTATGCAATAATTAATTTAAAAACTTATATATCACTCTCTTTAAGAACTAAATATATAAAATTTAGCTTGACTACTATATGTAACAGAGAAATTATTAAATATAAAGCCCTTTTCAAAAGAAACTCACTGTAATCACATCAGAGACTAGAGAATGTTGATTGAAACATTAATCTAATTTTAAGGTTTAGACTCAAAGGTTATACACACTAATATGACCATTAAACTTTACCTACAATAAGGAAGTTTCATATCAACAGATGGAAAATCAAGGGGTTTTCTACCTACAAGCCCTCAATCTCATATACATTAACTCCCTTGTGGGTTACATCATTCATATAGAGAAATCTCATATACATTAACTGCCTTGGGATCACATCATTCATATAGAGAAAAAATTTCCTCTTGTTAATTTTTCACCTTTCCTGTTTTATTCTGTACTCCTCCTCTCTATTCCTTCTTCTCTTCTCCCCACTACAAACAACAAAGAATTTCCCCAGAATAAGTCAAACAAACAAGAACAAGCTTGCTGTTTTTTCACAAATATTTGAGCTTCATTGGATTTGGCTTCCTAAAAAATCACTCACAGTGCATCTTTCTGTGATGTCTGGGAGTATTAGAAACAACTTGAGAGGCTTCTGTTGAAATTATTTTAAATTGAACTTGGCTCAATTCATCTGTAGTACTTGATCTGTTTAAAAACTATTCACTAAAATTTTAGCAAGGGTGAGTACATGAAACCCACACATGGTTATAAAACAACATGATTTTTGTAAATATGCACGTAAGATGACAAGGTATTGGGCACCTCACAGAAAGCTAGAGATGGATAAGTGTTCTAAATTAGACTGGAAGTGTGGAGGGGACAGGACAGGGTTTTAGATTTTTTGAGTTTTCCAAGATGATAATAAGCAATTGGATTTGTGGTTACAGTTTCAGGCATTCAGAAATAGTCTTTTCTCTCTTTTTTTAAGTTCCATTTCCAAATCAAAGTAGATAATGATTTTTTTTCCTCCTGAAGGTGAATTTTTTTTAGATTTGGCAGGCAATAAGAAGGACCTTGGCACTGAACATATGTAAACATAAAGAAAGGAAAAAAAACTGATGGGGGAAGTATATATAAATCAAGTTTTTTTATAATGATGACAGAGCTTGTGGGTGACACAGAGTAGAGAACAGAGAACCTTATGATTGGAGCAGCCACACTTATAAAGCTGTATCTTCCATTTGCCAAGACACTATGTTACAGAAAAAAATGTTTTGGAAAGGACCAATAGATTTTCAAAGAAAAGGAAATAATTAAATAGCTTGCTCATTCCTAGGAGTTGTGTGGTAGGAAATCAGCTCTTCTTGGCAACATAGTCAAAGGCTACAAAGATAAGAAGCTTCTCATTCCAAGTGGCCAGCTCTGCAATATGGGTGACTGAGAGATATGTCTGGTTATTCAGGGCCAGACTGTGCCTGGGTCACCCTGCATCTTTGATTGTTCTGGACTACTTGGTTCTCTCATCCTAGCCACTATTTAACAATATTAGGTCAGAATCATTTTGTCTCTTGCAGAATCAAGGAGTCCACACTCATTCTCTCTCTGCTAGGTCTTCATCCCTATTTCACACCTTGTGCTCCCATACTGAATCTCAGAGTAAGGTGCAGCATGGTTAATGATAAAGAAAGGTACCAGCTGGCTGATAGCCATTTTAGGCATAGAGGGGTCAGTCTTCATTAGAGGTTGGCTGGCTTCCATGGAAATATTGAAGTATTGAAGAGAAAACTCTGGTTTAAAGAAAGATTAGGGAGAGGGGAGAGACAGGGACAAAAAAGGACAAAAAAGAAGGACAAAAAAGAAGAAAAGCATCATACCTCCCAGAGTCATCCCTGCTTCATAGCATTTCCGTAGGCGACAAGATGGACAATTCTTCCTTCGGAATTTATCAATGGTACAGTCATTTCTGCTGGCACACAGGTACTTCTGTTTTCCTGTGAGAACAAATACAATAGTAGAGAGCTCTGTTAATATAATTTCAGAGTGCCTTTCCTTGAGCACGTGTAGGTAAAAACAGCATGAGATATGGGATATAGGAAAAATAAGCAAAAGGCCAGGAGGAAAAGCCCAAACAAGCTAACAACCAAACTAAAGTACACAACTGGGGAGGGGGGAGATATGAGGGAACAGACAGGGAGGGAAGGTGGTGGGTGATCCCCAGGGAGTACAAAGGTGTGAAATATATATATATAATATTTAATAAAAAGGGCATAAGATATATTATTATCGGTGAGAAAAGTGAGTAGAGAATGACCTCAATCAGATTGTTTATACATATATACATACATACACACATACAAACATACACATACATACATACATACATACATACATACATACATACATACATACATACATACATATATATATATATATATATATATATATATAGCCAGCACTTGCAAACCTCTTGCCAGCGGGTGATCTTGCCCAGTGCCTTCTGAAAAAGCTTGGCTGGGGAAGGGTATTAACCTTCAATAACATGGAAGGAATGCTTAGACATGCCCCCCAAGCTGCTTGTTTTTGCAAATAAGATGCCCTGCCTTTACTGAAAAAATGCCCATGAGAAAATGCTTAGTGGTGGGAATTGTCACTCCTTTAGCAAAGTACAGCAGATTTGTGCTCTGGCAATGTTTCCTCCTCCTGACTCGTGCAATCATTCATAAGATCATAAGGAGCTAGTAATATGATTATGTTTCATATTACCAATATAGATACAATTTTTATAAAAGAGAACTCTGTGAGGTTTTCTAATTATTTTTTATTTCTAGAGATAATACTCTCAATCTTATAGGCTATAAAAATCAGAGAGTCTCCCCACTCCTTGTGAAGCAAATCAAAGTAACTGAAAAGAAGTCCTGTGAAGACATCAGAAGATAGATACTGGCAATGCACACCTGGATTTGTCATAGATACACACACTTCCTCACTACTCAAAAAAACCAAGATTCATGCAAAGTTATATTTTACTCAATTCTTTCCTCTTGCTTCTCACTCATACACTAGTCTTACAAATGTTAGGCCCTCAATCAACCCTGAATGACTGAATGTACAAATGGAAGGAATAGAGAGATTCAAAAGAACACAGTGCCATCAATGTCAGCAAGACAAAGATGGACGGAAACATGCATGGAACATGCATCCTGTTGCATGGAAACATGCAGAAAGAATTTCTCATGCTCACAGACCTGCCCCAGTCTCAGCTTGCACATCTCCTGATTTTACTCCCTTTCTCTCCCAGTCACTGGTATTTTTGTTACATTTACAATTGTGCTTAGTTTATTGGCTAAACTGGGACTGATGGAGTCTTTGTTGACTGGGATGAAGTGTTTGTGATAATGGAAAGGAATAAAATTTGTAGAACAATTGCTAACAGGAAAATAACCATATAAATTTATTTACAGTTCAGCTTTCCTCTCCCTTTACTCATTCTAAAATGTACAGGCTATGCACCAAGAGTGCATCTACTATATTAGGTTACATTAAATAGGAGTTTCAGTAGTAACCAGATCAGCAAAGCTTTCCCTTCTGTTCTTCCCGTTGTCAAAGTACTCTAAGAATAACCTAAAGTAACTGCCAAAAAATTACCCCAGTACAACCATTTCATTCCAAGGATGGGTACTAAGGAGGTGACTTGCTTGAAGAACACTTAATTGCAGTGCCCTAAGGGAAGAAATCTACATTTCTTAGGTACCTACAATGAACCAAGCCCATGTTTTTGGTATTACATATGCTATTAAAATTAATATCCTCAGCAGTGTTTTGAGTTAGGTACTCATCACCTTCATTTACAGTTTTTAGATCAGTATTCTTTCTACTCTACCATATGAGTTTAATTTTATTAGTAAAAAATAACTTATTAATAGCCTTTTTCTGCTGCAAATTGAGGACTGCAATATTGCACAAAAAGATGCCATTTAGAATTTGGGCATCACCTCCTAAAAGACTCCTTGTATCTGTTTTCAGGGACTATATTTCCAGTGCCATGTGTGAAATGTTCTAACTGGAACACCCCCACAGTACTGGTGCTGCTGCAATCTTCATCTATTTTGATTTGGTTAGTGAAATAAGGTCACATCAGGAACACTTGACTTCTTTGAAGAATTTCATCGTCCATAGGGAAATATTAGCTCCTGGACCCCAGTCTGCTAAGGAATGGGTGCATGGTAAATGGAATAAGGATCCCAGAGGAATTCTACATTTCACTTCTGAAAGAAGTTCACCCTGTGAATGAGAGAGGTTACAGAAGAAAAACATTGGTTTTTTCAATCTGGAACTCAGATCATTGCCCTAGTTATAGTTTACATCTTGTCTCAGAAAGTCTTCTGGCTTAAAGCAAGCTGACTAAAAGAACAGATATGCTTTATAATTCACCCAAGAATAAGTGCAAAAAAAATTGCACTTATTCTTGGGTGAATTATAAGGCATATCTGTTGCTCAATGTCACTAGAAATCAGAGAAATGCAAATCAAAACCACAATAAGATACCACTTTAAACCAGTAAGAATGTCCTACATAAAAAAACAAAAACAAAACAAAAAAAAAAAAAACAGGCAACAAGTGCTGGCGGGAATGTGGAGAGAAAGGAACAAAGGAACACTCTTACACTGCTGGTGGGAATGTAAACTGGTCCAGTATGGAGGACCTGCAAACTAATGAAAATGGAATTACCATTTGACCCAGCTGTTGTACTTCTGGGAATCTACCCAAAGGAGACCTCAATGTGGGTACAAAAAGACACTTGTGCTCGGATGTTTATTGCAGCACTATTTATAATTGCAAGGACATGAAAACAACCCAAATGCCCCAGAACAGATGAATGGATGAAAAAGATGTGGTATATATACACAATGGAGTATTACTCATCAATAAATATGACACATTTGTTGAATTTATAGAAACCTGGATGTACCTAGAAGAAATCATACTAGCAGAAACGAGCCAGATAGAAAAAGACAGAAACCAAATGGTTTCACAAATATATGGTCAACCAAATGAGGTTGTGGGAGGGTGGGAGCAGCTGGAGTGGTTGGGGAGGGGAGGTTGTGGGTGACCCCCAGGGATCGAAATGATGTGAAATATATATATGTGTATATATATATATATATATATATATATAAATTTTTAAAAAGAATAAGTGCAAAGTCTTATGTAAAACCAATGTAACTTCATGCTAATTTAGCATTTATTTACTGAGCATTTGTTTTTTACTAAGCACTATATTAGATGTTGGAAACATAGAGGAAAATGTCTACTGAACAAAAATGGTCATGTTCCAGATAAGCAGGAGGTCACCTGGTTAGAAATTGCAAGATTTTATTCTTTGTTCAGTCTTAGCACTAATTCAATGTATGACCTTGGGCACATGTTTTTCTTATGTGGGCGTTATCAATACCAAGGAAGAGTTTGAATTGGGAAATTATTAAAATATTTCCCACTCCTAAGTCTTGAAGAATATCTGAATTTTAACCATAATATATTTTCAGTCTTATATATAAAAGTAATAAAGAGTACTGCAAGCAAGAAATAGTCAAAATTATGGGTTTTGTCCTTCTGGTACTCTCCTTTTAGAATGTTAACTTATAGCAAAATTGTCTTTTATCTGTGGTCAATTGGTCTCTTTTTCCAAAGCCCCTTAAGAAATTAGGACCTTTGGATGAGATACTTCAGGGAGGCTGACAGTCTCTGTACCCCATGGCCCAGTCAAGGAAGAGTCATCAAGCACAAAGACCAAGCCATTTTTACACACCTGGATCTCTGAACCCTGTACCCCATGGAATTCACACAGCAGGAAGGTCACCAGACTTGGCACCTGGTGTCCCAGATGAAGGAGGGGCTAGCAAGCACAGACCCCAGCACCATTTCTGTGTGCAGGCCTTCCTGAGCTATATACCACAGTGATCAGGCACTGCAGGGAGGTCACCAGTTTTTGAACATTGTGCCCCGGTGAAAGGAGAGCTGGCAAGCACAGAACACATCTATTTTTTAACACTAGGCACTCTGAATTGTGGGACCCAGCTACTTAACACTGTAGAGAGGTTGTGGGATCTTGTGCCCCATGCTCCAGGTGAAGGGAGTACTGGCAAGAGCAAGCCCTAAGCCATTTTCATGTGCTGGGCCTTCTGAACTGTATGCCCCAGGGATCCACCACTGCAGGGAGGTCACCAGACCCAGCACCTGGTGTCCTAAGTGAAGGAAGAGCTAACAAGTGCAGACCTTGGTGTCAATTCTGTGCGTGGGGCTGCCTGAGCTGATCACACTGTGCACAAACACTGCAGGGTGGTCACCAGTCCTTGTGCCTTGTGCTGCAGCTGAAGGTAGAGACAGAAAAAAACAGAACTCAGGCCCTCTGTGCTGAGCATCATAGGGATTGGACACTGAAGGGAGGTTATGGGATCCTGCATTCATCACACAGGGTAAAAGGTGTGCCAGAATGCACAAGCACCAAGCAATTTTCATGTACCTCGTCCTGAGTTGTGTGGTCCAAGGATTTGACACTGCAGGGAAGTCACCAGATCCTGCACTACATGTCCCAGATGAAAGGGGAGCTGACAAGCATAGTCCCCAGTGTCATTTCTGCACAATGGGCCCCCAGAACTGCATGCTCCAGTGATTGGACACTGTATTAAGGGCTCCATAAGAGTATAACCCAGGAGGAGAAGAGGAAGCCAGCACAACCCAAGCTCTAGCACCTCAGCTGAGACCAACAATCTCAGCATACCTCTGAAGAGGGGCCTTTGCTTCCAGAGTCTGAGGGAAAGAAACACACAGGTGGAAGAAGAGAGTTCCATCAGCAAACCCACTAGCCCATTGCCTCCTAGATTGCAAAAAACACCAACTGGTAGTACAAATTTAATCAAGCAGCTCAAGCACAAGACAGAATCATCCAGGCCCTGGAATAAGCCTTTCAATAAACATGCCAGCCAATACAAGAAGTCATAGTGACCCAATACATACAGCA
The DNA here is from genome assembly GCA_004024945.1 of Uropsilus gracilis. NCBI lineage: Eukaryota > Metazoa > Chordata > Mammalia > Eulipotyphla > Talpidae > Uropsilus > Uropsilus gracilis. The sequence goes on along the minus strand of PVHY01000460.1, from coordinate 143,645 downwards.
AGCCTACAAACAAATCACAAGAAGGAGAAATGCAAATATTCAAGTAAGTGTTCCAGGATATAATATACCACCAAAGGAAAAACAACCTTCAGAACCTAACAATGATACATAGAAAAAAAAATGCCTTAACTGTCAAAGATTTCAAACTCAGAATGAAGAAAGCATTCAAAAAGTTGAGAAGATGAGGGATTTACATTAGAGCTAATGTGAGCTTAGGGGATGCATCAATAGAATAAACAAATTCAGAATGAAAATGGGCACAACCTCACTGTTTCAATACTGCTTAGATTTTACAAAGATAATGAGTTGAAAGTTAGTTAGACAAACTGAAATATATTCAAAACAGGCTGAATGTAGAAACTTCAAACTCTATTGCTCAAAGAAAATTTAGGTCTACAAAAAAGAGTTAAGAGAACATGGAGAAAAATAAAAAAAGAATGTATTAATAAGATTAGCATAATTAATGAACTGAAGAATGAGACCAAATCCTTAAGAAAGGAACAGAAAGAGATACAGGGTATAGAAAGAGCAACAGAAGAGCTCAAAAACATAGGGAAGAACTATGAAAATAGATTAGATGAAACAGAAGAATGAATCAGTAGTTTTAAAGACACCAAAATAAAAATGACTAAGAAAGAGAAATACAGAAGAAGAAAATGGAAGGAAAACTCAGAGATCTATTGGATACCTTAAAGAAAAAAAAGGAAATATAAGAGTAATCGGAATCCCAGAAGCAGGAGAGTCAATGGAACTGAAATGATATTTAAGGAAATAATAGAGGAGAATTTCCCAAACCAGAAGAAGGAAATGAAAATATACATACAAGAAGCCAGAAGGATACTAAATAAATTAATGAAAGGAAAAGTACAGCAAGACACATGATTGTAAAACTTCCAAGTGCCCAAGATAAAGAAGGAATAACAAAACTGACTAGAAAAACGAAACAGATAACATATAAAGGAAAACCTATTAGACTGACCTCATATTTCTCTGAGGAGACATTTTAGTAAAAAGAGATGGGAGCCACTTATTTAAAAACTCCAAGATAAAAAATACCAGCCAAGCATACTCTACCCTGCAAAGTTCTCCTTTCTTTATGAAGGAAAAATAAGAACCTTCACAGGTAAGCAGTCTTCAGACACTTGTTACTCTAAACTTCCACCCTAAGAAAGCTTACGTGAAAGCTTACAAGAAAAAAAACAGGAAAAATAAAAAAGAAGTAAATAGAACTTCAAAATGACCACCAAAATGACAAATTGAAACTCAAGTATCAATAATCATTCTAAACGTTAATGGTTAAAGTTCATCAATTAAAAGACAGAGTAGCAGACCGGATCAAAAAACTAAACCCAACATTCTCTTGCCTCAAGGACACAAATTTGAATTCTAAAGATAAGCACATATTTAAAGTAAAGGGCTGGAAAATAATTCTACAAGTAAATGTCCCTCAAAGAAAACAGGGATAGCCATTCTTATAGCAGTTTAAGCAGATTTCAAACTAGAAAAAGTAACAAAGGGCAAGAAAAGACACTTTTAATGATAAAGGGGTCAATACACTAGAAAAAAATAACAACATATATTCATGAAGAGAGGGAGCAGCAAAATTCACAAGTACTAACAACACTGAAAGCAGACATTGGTGAAAATACATATATGATAGGTGACTTTAACATTTCACTCTCACCAAAAGATAGATCAACAAGGCAGAAATTACAAAAAGATACAAACGTTTTAAAGGAAGATTTAGATCATGTGGACCTAATAGATATCTCCAGGACACTGCACCCACAAGGAAAATATCTTTTTTCCAATGCACATGGATAATTCTCGAAAATTGACTATACACTAGGTCTAAGACAAGCATTAATAAACACACGAAGATTAAAATAATACCAACTATTTTCTCTGATCATAAAGGCATCAAACTAGAAATTAACAATGAGAAGAAAGCAAGGACATCGCCCACTACATGGAGTCTGACTAACATGCTACTGAGAAACCACTAGGTAAATAAGGAAATCAGAGAAGAAATTAAGCCATTTATTGAGACTAATGATAAAGATGACACAACTTTCCAGAGTGTATGGGATGCAGTAAAAACATGATTAAGAAGAAAGTACATAACAATACAGGTCCATATAAAAAAGCAAGAAATAATCCACAATAATATTCTAATCTTTCAATTTGAGGAACTAGAAAAAGGGTGATAAAAAATATCCAAAATGCAATAAAAGACAGGAAATAATAAAAATGAAAGCAAAAATAAGTGAAGTAGAAACAAAAAAGACAATCTAGAAGATCAACAAAGTCAAAAGCAGGTTCTATAAATAAATAAATATATGAATGAATAAATAAATAAATTGATAAGCCTTATGCAAGACTAAAAAAGAAGAAAGGAGAAAACACAAACAGGATTACAAATGAAAGAGGAGAAATTACAACTGATACCACAGAAATTTAGAGAATAATTAGATGCTAATATGAGCATCTATATGCAAAAAGTATGACACCCAGGTTGAGATGGGCAAATTCCTACAACTATAAAGTCACCCAAAATTTAAAAAAAAGAGGAAATAGAGGACTTAAACAAATCAATTACAAACATTGAAATTGAAACAATGATCAAAACTCTTCCTAAAATCAAGACCCAGGAACAGACAGTTTCACAAATGAACTCTACCAAATACTCAAAGATGAAATACACTGGTATTACTGAAACTCTTCCAAAAAAGTGAGAAAGGAGGAAAATTGTTGAATACATTCTATGAAGCAAATATTACAGAAATACCAAAACAAAAGCAAGATAGCACAGAAAACTACAGACCGATCTCCCTAATGAACACAGATGCAAAAATTCTAAATAAAACATTGGCAAACTAAATCTAACAAAGCATAAAAAAAGGTTATATGGAAAGCTGTATGGAGACCCCTCAAACTAATGAAAATGGGACTACCATTTGACCCAGCGATTGCTCTTCTGGGAATCTACCCGAAGGAGACCTCAATATTTGTACAAAGGGACACCTGTGCCCGGATGTTTACTGCAGCACTATTTATAATTGCAAGGACATGGAAACAATCCAAATGCCCCAAGACAGATGACTGGATGAAAAAGATGTGGTATATATACACAATGGAATATTATACATCAATTAAAGTGGCAAATTTGATGATTTTATGGTATATTTATATAGTAAAAAATAAAAGTTATACACCATGACCAAGTGGGATTTATCCCTGGGGCACAGGGATGGGTCAATATCTGAAAATCAATCAACAAAATTCACCACATCAACAAGGAGACCTAAAAAAAAACAATCATCACATCAATAGACGCAGAAAATATATCTGATAATTTTCAGAATCCATTCATGATGAAAGTCCTTGAAAAACTTGGGATAAAAGGAACATGTCTCAAATAAAGCTCATATGCAACAAACCCACACAAACATCATCCTTAATGGGGAAAAACTGAAATAACCTAGAACTGGGCAAGGATGCCTGTTTTCACTGCTGCTAGTCAACATAGCACTGGGAGTTCTAGCTAGGGCAATAAGGCAAGAGAAAGACAAAAAAATAGGAATACAAATAGGGAAAGAAAAAAATGAAGCTATCATTATCTGCATATTATATGATATGTGTAGTATCCCCCCAAATCCACAGAAACATTAATTGAAAGAATAAACCAGTTCAGTAAGCAGGTTACAAAATCAACACACATCAAAATGTTCATCCTACCACAAGTAATTTACTGATTCAATGCAATTCCAATAAAAGTTTCAATGACAGTCTTCAAAGAAATAGAACAGAAATTACTAAAATTCATATGGAATAATAAAAGACCATGAATAGCCAAAGGCCTCCTGACCAAAAGAAGAGAGACTGGAGGCACCACACTTCCAGACTTCAAATTATATTGCAAAGCTATAATAATTAAAACAGCATAATTCTGGAGCAAAACCAAACACAAATGGAACAGAATTGAATGCCCAGAAATAAAGTCACACATATATGGTCAACTAATCTACGAGAAAGGGGCAATAAACATACTCTGGAACAAAGATGACTTCTTCAATACATGGTGGTGGGGAAAGTAAGTGGCTACATGAAAAAATTAATCTCAGCTACTCCCATACACCACACACACACAAAAAAAATCTCAAAATAGATAAAAGATCAGGCTTTAAGACCCAAAACCATAAAATACATAGAAGCAAACATAGGCAAAATGCTTCATGACATATACCACAAAAACATCTTTCAGGACACAACTATACTAGCAAGAAAAAAACAAACAAACAAACAAAAACCAAAAAAACCACACACACAAAACAAACAAAAACTGAAGGAAAACATAAACAGCTTGGACTATATCAAACTAAAACACTTCTGTACAGCAAGAGACAATAATCAAAACAAAAAGACACCTGACAGATTGGGGGAAATTTTTCGCACTCCATATAACAGCTAAGGGTCTGATCTCAAAGACTCATAAAAAACTCATAGGGTTCAACAAAAATAAAAAAAAGCAGTCAAGGAATGAGAAGAGCTTAAAAGACTATTCTCTAAAGAGGAAATTCAAATGACCAATAAGCATATGAAAAACTGCTCAATACCACTTATAATCAGGGAAGTGCTAATCAAAACCACAATCAGATGCAACCTCCTACCAGTTTATATCAGGGAAAAACAAACAACCAAAAAACAGACAAGTGCTGGCATGGATGTGGATAAAAAGGAACATTTTTATACTGCTGGTAGGAATGCAAACTGTTCCAGCCACTATGGAAAGCTGTGTGTAGGACCTTCAAACTACTAAAAATGGAGCTATCTTTTGATCCAGCAATTCCAATTCTGGGAATCTACCCAAAGGACACCAAAACACTAATTCAAAAGGACAACTGTACTCAAATGTTTATTTCAGCACTATTTGCAATAAGCAGAATATGGAAACAACCCAAATGCCCCCAAACAGACGAATGGATCAGAAAGTTATTGTGTATTTACACAATGGACTATTATTCATCAATCAGAAAACACAAACTTATGCCATTGTGGCAACATGGGTCAAACTAGAAGGGATCATGCTTGGAAATCAGCCAGAAAGAAGAAGAGAAATACCAGATGGACTCCCATTAAATGTGGGATACAGAGAAAACAAACAATAGGTCAAGAAAAAGTCAAAACTAACAAGCTGACCACAGAAATAAAGCTACAGCTAGGTAAGGGCAGGGAGGGAGAAGGAAATCAGGGAATGGATGAGTGAATGTTCAAGATGATGGTTCTTAGATGATATTGTGGTGGGAGAACCTGGGGAATATAATATTGTAATATATACATATATATATATCATAAGACCCTTGCTATTGTGCTAGAGTGGTAATGTTATTGCAAGTCATATGCCCTATATATATATATATATGGAACATGCTTATATAATATGAATATTGATATATTTGTCAATGTACAGATTTGAGATCAAATAAACACACTCGGTTTCTGAATTATCGTCATAGAAATTGTGATTATGAAAAACACATAATATTCTATAACATACACACAGCACATATATGGCATGTGTTTCTTTGAAGTAAATTGGCTTTATTTTTAATCCCTAAAAGAACATTTGTTCATCCTTTTTTTTTTAGTTGTAAAGTAGAATAGTTTTAAATACCACTCAATAGCAACAGAAAGTCGGTTGAGGTTTCTATATATATGAAAGAAACCTCCTAAAGAGAATACTGTGACTCTTTTCTGTACAATTTAGATTAAAAACAGAAACAGGTGATGCAATAAACAGCCTCTAAAGGTAATTTTCAGTTTTTTCTCATCTGAATTTTCTATTTACCCAAGTAATGGAATCAATGTACAATCACTGGTTTGTAGGAGAGAAGTCATCATTCTCTAATATGACTGAAGCTATCAAGTTCTTAACAACAAAAAGAAATTAAAACAAAATATAGTATATACTATACTTATTTGTGCACACTATATGGAAATACTATTTAATAACAAAGAGCTAATAATTTAAAGCATAATAAAAATAAATAAAATGAAAAGTCAATTTGATTTGCCTATGAACTTCAATACCTATCCTATACAAACTGCAACACGATTTATTATATACACCGCTATACAGCTTATGAAAATAAAGCTCACTAAGATGAAATTAACTTGACAGGCATCATCTAATTGGTTTGTTCCAAAATACAATCCCTAATCCTATGAATCTCACAGGTTGGAAAGTATTTTAAACACTGTTTGGTCTCGCTCATTTCTCCATATAAGACTTGAATCTCATATACAGCTCCATGCCTTTTCTTGAATTTCAGTTGCATTTCTGGACTTTTGCCAGAGATCCTTCTTTCCAGAAAACTTATTATTTGTCTTCCTGTAGCTCTGAGCCACTGGTTTTTATTTGATAAATAATCTTTGGGTTGCAGAGCAACTTAAATTTAAAAGTCTCCTGGTTTTGATTTGCATTTTCCTCATTGCTAGTGATTTGAGCATTTTTCCCATGTGTCTGTTGCCATTTGTATTTTCTCTTTGGAAAAGTGTCTTTAGTTTTTCGCCCTATTTTATGACTGGGCTTCTTGTTTTATTTTTGCTAAGTTGTGTGAGTTCCTTGTGGATCTTTGTTATCAACCCTTATCACTTCTGTGGAGAGTAAAAAATTTTTCCCATTCTGTTGGGCTTCTTTTTGTTTTGCTTATTGTCTCTTTTTCTGTACAGAAACTTTCTAGTTTGATGTAGTCCCAGCCGTTTATGTTTTCCTTCTTTTTTTGCCATCTGTAGATGTGTCTATAAATGGATTTCTGAAGTTATAATTCATGGAGGGTTTTGGCTAAGTTTTCCTCTAAATATTTTATGGTTTCAGGTTTTACATCCAAGTCTTTTATCTACATTTCAGTTGGTTTTTGTACATTAAGTGAGGAAGTTGTCTTGGTTCATTTTTTTGTATGTCTTGTTCCAGTTTTCCCAGCACCATTTATTTAAGAGGCTGTCCTTGTTTCAATGTAAGTTTTTTACACCTTTGTTAAAGATTACTTGACTACATATGGCCCATATTTTTTTAAAAAAAGGGCAACAAGTGCTGGCATGGATATGAAGAGAAAGAAACATTCTTACACTGCTGGCGGAAATGTGAACAGGCCCAGCCACTATGGAAAGCAGTGTGGATGGTCCTTAAACTAATGAAAATGGAACTACCATTTTTGATCCAGAAATCACTCTTATGGGAATATACCCAAAGGAGTTCTAATACTTATACAAAGGGACACCTGTGCTCGGATGTTTACTGCAGCACTATTTATAATTGCAAGGACATGGAAACAACCTAAATGTCACAAAACGAACAAATGAATGAGAAAGATGTGGTGTATATATACACAATGGAATGTTAGTCATCAATTAAAAATGACAAATTTGATGAATTTAAGATAGCATGTATGTACCTAGAAGAAATCATGTTAGCAGAAACAAGTCAGAAAGAAAAAGACAGAATTCAAATGGTTTCACTAATATAAGGGATATAGTAAAAACAAATAAAGGCCAGGAGAAAAAGTCAAAACAAACTAACAACCAAACTAAAGTATGTAACTGGGTGTGGGGGGTGATAGGTGGGAGTGGTCAGGGAGAGGAGGTGGTGAGTGAACCCTGGGAAATACAAAGATGTGAAATATAAATAAATTATTAAAAAATAAAAAAACAGTATTGAAATTGTATGCTCAAAGCTGCAAAAAATTGTTGGTGTAGATAGAGCATAACATCTGGCAACTGCATCTAAAGCAGACCTGGTGTGAATCAGCATAATTTTAAGGCAGAGCATTTAGGTTGTGTGTAGGTATCTTTGTTCATTGTCTAATGAGTGTATGGCCCTAAGGACACCTTCTTAGCATTCAGTTAACAGAGTATTTAAAAGGGATCTGGACTTTCTCAAGCTGGTCCCAGAAGGTTTTTTGCACCAATGTTCTAGTCAAGTTAACAGAATAATTAACACAGAGAGCACAAACTTCTCCTCCTCAGATTCTATAAACATTGCACCTAGCTTATAAACAGTACTGACCTCCAATGGTAAAATTATCTCAACAACCTCTAATCAAAATCTCACAAAATATGTCACTTTGAAATTTCTGTCAACTTTAGAACTGCAAACAGATTGCACATTTAAATGCTTGTTAACCACACTTATTAAAATATCCCCAAGATTTTGACTGCTGCAGTCACATGATTGATTGGCATGAAGTTTTCTGCATGCTAACTGGTTGTGAAATCCTTGAATGTCTATAAATCTTCATTTTTTCAACATGGTTTTATTATCCCATCATAAAACACTAAGTATGATCCAAAGCTCTGACAAGAAGAGACTGTGAGACAGCTATCATATGTTTTCTCCAAAAACTCCCCATTTTTATTGTTCTTTATCAATCTCATTGCTTTTGTGATGAGGTCATTGTCTTACATTTTTTCATTCTGGAAAATCTTATATGGAGCAGAGGTAAGTCATGGAAGTACAACACCCTTGGTGGCAATTATCATGGACCTACAAAGAAGATTAAAAAAATATAGAATATCTCACCTTTTAAACAGAGTAAACCTATAAGAACAAAATTCAAACTTTACTTAGATATGTAAAAGAATACCTGTATTAAATGTAAGATCACATACAGTGTTTCTGGACAGGAAGGTGCAATATTGCAAGCAAGGATGCCAGTTTTTCTCCAGTGAAATATCATTTAAAACAAAATCATCAAAAAGAGACAAAATAGTCTCTAGTGTTCTTCAACAGACAAAAGGATAAATATATTTATCCTTTATATATATATAAATATATATATAAATATATATATATAAATAAATATATATATATATAAATATATATATTGCATATATATACAATTAAATGCCACATAGTTACTAAAAATGATGAAATAGCAATTTTTTGGAACAAAACATATGGACGTTGAGGTGATTATATTAAGTGAATTAAATAAAAAATAAAGAGTGATCTCTGATGGCTTCAATCATTTGTTGAATATAAATAGTAAAAAGTCATACATAGACAAAAAATAAAGGGAATAAGTCTTGGGCATAATCAAAAAACTAATGGTTACTAGAGAGAACAGAGTGGAGAATGGAAGCAAGGAAAGGATGGAGAATGAATGCAGATAGGGGAATTGGCATAGGTGGTTTGATGGAGGGTCAGTAGAACATATGTGCACATGTGGAGGAATAAAATGCAACTTCAAAATTAATTAAAACAATAAAAAATAAAAACTGGAAAATACCAAAAACTCAGTTTATTTGAAAGAATTAAATGTGTAATATTGCTAAATTTTTTGTAAAAGAACAATAATGACTTTTTCTATCTGCATTTAAAGTATTATATAATACCATAATAATCACGACAGTTATGGTATTAAGTCCAGTATAGATCAATTAGTGGAAGGGATCAAAAACTTCTGGAGGACAAATTTGTATTTATATAAAAGTTTAATATGCATAAATTTTAACCAGCAATTTCACTTTTTAAAATGTTTTATAAGAAAATCATCAGGTAATCATAAACAAGAAGTTCAATGTAGCATTGTTTAAACAGGAAACATATTGGAAAACTTTAAATGTCAAATATTAGGAGAATAATTAAATCATTTCATACTCATGTAAGAGAATGCTGTGTAATCAATATCTTTATTTTAACTTGGAAGGATGTTTCAATTTACATATGTACTGGGAATCTACTAAAAGTTTCAGAATCTTCCTGAATATTACAAATGAAGAATGTGAGTGTGTTTGTGTATGTGTGTAATATGCCAGAAGTAGAAATAAGAAGCTTAGAACTTCTTCTAAAACTTTGTAGTAGAGAAAGAAATCTTCCAGTTTTAGTCTTTAGGTGCCTGCAATCTAGTGTGAGATAAAATAAATACATATCAAACAACAATAATACAAATGTATGTAAGAGGATTTTGGAATGCAAAAAGAAGGTATAGGTAATGGTTTGATTACAATGGGTCATCATGAGGCTTTAGGCAAGTCACTGCTGTCCTTTCAGGCTCAGTTTCTTCATATATTAAATGATGAGGTACATGAGGAAGCAAATTCAACTATTTCTCTACAAATTAATATTTATCCTAGAGATTGAGAGACTATCAGACATAGACTGTGAAGCTTTTATTTTGCATTCATATCTATTTATTAATTAGTAAAATAAGTATGATGTGATAGCAAGAACATGAATTTAAAAGTGAGAGGGACTATGAATCACAGCAGTATAACTTACTAATTGCAGCTTAAAGGATAAGCTTGCGGTAAATAAAGAACATATCTGTTACTTCTTTTGTGAAATAGAGGGATTACCATCCACTTTTGTGAAACCATGGGAACTCAAAGTGGTACATATGAGGTACATATGTAATTACTTGGCAAATAAGAGATACCTTATATGTACATTCTCCTGGAATCACTTGGAATCTGAGAATTGCTGATCAAGACTGAGTGACTGCTAACTGCTAACACCTTTATTATGAAACACTCACCTGTACTGTCACTTATCAAGTGTTTCATAATAAAGAACTTTAATCTAATTATTCATATCATTTTCCATACATAAAAATGTTCACTGAGTGCAAATTTGAAAGCTGAAATGCAATCTGCAACTCACACACACATGCATTGTGCTCTCCTACTAGCTGATGTTCTCATTTTATTTCCTGATAATTCAAAATGACTTATCACACAGATATTTTCCTTAAATCTGGGTTCCACATTAAGGATTTACTGAGCTATGAAATAACTTCAGCAAAAGATAGAGAAGCTATTACCCTACATACTATTATCCAGTGCTGCCCCACTGGGCTCATATACAGTGTCACTGCCATCCTTACTGAAGGTGGAAACATTCCTGATTGGAGGATGGGAAGTTTAAACTACATCCCAATTATTTCACAGGCATCTCCTCCAAGTATCTCTTAAGGGCTATTCTGAGTGACTTTAGAGTCACACTCTGATGGAATCAGAGCACTAAGAAGTAAAAATTCCTTTCTGACTCTAAGAAAGCCCAACAAAGGCTCCAAAATATTGAGATGAGACAGTCATAGGGGAGTAAGTAGAAAATATAAAGAATGGAGCCAGTGCAGTATAACGGGGGCAAATGAGGCATTGCAATTCCAAACACTGTATTCAAATTCTTGCTCTGCCTTTTACTAGTTGGAACTTGAAGCAAGTTTCATGACTTCCCTGGAACTAAATTTAGTCTGTTGCAAAACAGAGATAATAACTCATAGGTATGTTAACACTTTTTAAATGAAAAAAATGTATGCAAAACAACTGACAAAATATCTCGTATTCATAAATATTTACTAGATATTGTAGGAGGGATAAGAACAGAGGGAAATAAATAACTGAATTAAAAAAACCCAGAATTTAGGGGCTCCACAAAGAATTGGGAAAAGAGGGTAGCAAGTTTCAAGTCATCAGAAGACAAAATTATAAGATATTAATCTGTACAGTAAGAGAAATATTAACAGTAAATAAATATAGCTAAATTTCTAAGATGAAATTAGAGGAGAAATTGCATATTTGCATTTTATAGAAGATGATCTTGAAGGAAACACAGAATTTTACTAAGTGAACAAAACATAGGTAGAACATTCCAAGCAAAGAGGATGATACATATGAGAAGACCTGGAAATTGGAAAAATCCAAATTTGAAGGATAAAACAGGCTGTGATGGGCACAAGAGATTAAGATGGTTCACAGGTGATAAGGTGGTGGGAGAACCTCAGGGTAGAGAATGATGTAAAATATGTAAATATGTGCATGTCTTTGTGTGTGTGCATGTATGTATATGTGTGCAATCAATTTTTAAAAAAAGATTCCATTAAAAAATAGGCTGTGAAATTGATGAGTTGTCCCTGAAAATTAAAATAGCCTTGACTAAATACACTGACTCCCTACACTTATCACTCCTACAGCCTCCACTGACAAAGATCTATCCATACCATCTGCAATAAAGATAGTGTATTTTCCTGTAAGATACTTGAGTTCTCCCAAAGAATTTTAATCAAAAATTTTGAAATCAATTGAATTATGTACAAAAACAATGTTCACTGACAAAACGATGTCTCATTAGTCATCACATTCTTTTATAATGTAAGGTCCAAGAAAATATAGACAAATTACTCCTTTCCATGTGTGATCTGGAAAGCCATGGTAACTCAAAGGTACATGCCTCTGGCTAACTTGAGAAACTCTAGTCAACAAGCAGATCTAACTTCATCTTTTTTTTCACTTTTCCAAGGCTCTCTATGTAAGTGAAGATCTATGCATTTTCAGCATCAATGGTATCAGAGATTATCCTGGAAAATACAAGTTTTTTTTTTTTGGACCCAAAACAAGTAGGAAGTAAAGTAACTTGCAAAACCCAATAAAAAGAGGCCTATTCTTGAACATCAGGAATGTAAAATTATCTTCAACTAGTGCCATCAATGTCAATGTGATTCAGGCATAGCCATTCTTACATTAAATGTGTCCCTTGTCTGTTGCATAAAACCCACAGGTAGGAATCAGTTAATATGCATTCAGCATCTTTTCAAATCATAAACATTTATATCATCTCCACCTTGAATTTTTAGGTAGATTTACAACCTACAGATAGTATTCCCAAACATTATTGTCTTTGCACCTTATGAGCTATTTCATGAATTATTTCAGGCAGTTGTCACTATTTTAAAAATTAATGAAACTGAGACCCAGAATGACTAAAAAAATTGCCAACGTTCATATGTTAAGTAAGATATGAAGTCACTACTATAACTGCATGTTCTCATTACTTTTTATGTAAGTTTTGAGATAGCAATAAAATATTAACAGTTATTCTACTAGCTAGAGAGGATATGCAAACCATTTGTTCTATTCTATTCTACTGAGATACAAAATATATTAAAACATAGGTTCTTTTAATATCTATTACTTGGGAAATTTCACTTAGGTAGAATATTTTATTTACCTGACAATACTGAATTAACAAAGAGTTAGAAATTCATTATTTTATTCAATGAAAAATTATTAAATACATATTAAACTTTCCTCCTAATATCAAGAATTAGGCAAGGATGTCTGCTGTCACCATTTCTACTGAACACTGTACTGGAAGTCTCAGCCAAATCAATTTAACAATCAAAAGAAATAAAAGCATACAGATTGAAAAGAAAGACATGAAACTATAGTTATTTGTAGTGTAGATAACAACTTTTACCGAGAAAATTCTTTAAAATTATTCAAAATAAATTGAGTTAATAAATGAATTCACCAGTTTGGGCCATGTAAAATTTCATGCTTCACTACAGGTTTTCAGCCACCCTTGTTGGGAAGTATATCTATTCCAGTATATAGTGACCACTGCCTTAGGAGCAGAATCAAGTACCTAGTGCAGGCTTTCCATTTACCACAGGCCCCCATGCACTTTTGGGAGATGCAACTGTTTCTTTGTTCAGCCATCAGCACTTCCAGATCGGATGCACAGCATAGTATGGAAAACACAGAGCTTTGTCCTTTACCACTGGCCCTTAGCTGCCCCCAGTAAGTGCACTTCCATCCTTTTCCCCATCAGTGCAAAGTCACTAGCACCTTGGAAGCATAGGCACAACAGTCGGGTCTGTGCAGAATCTCAGCCAAAATCAGGAACCACCAGGCATCCTCAGGAAGCACCCCTGAATGTTAGAAAAACCACCAGCACCTTGGGAATTCATTTAAGCCCCAATTCACACCAAAAAGGGCCTACCTGACAGTAGTGACATTCAGCTGCATCTGAATTAAAAAAATATACTCTACAGGCCCAGAAACAATGCTACTAGCAACTTGATCACTCTATCTAGTGCCATCCAGGTCATCAAGTCCACTAGAACGAGGCCTGGGCATGATTTAGGGGATGTACCTAGCATCCTGCAAAGATCCTGCAAAGTCACAGAAACTGTGATCAAAACCAGATAAATATCTTGAACAGTGGGAGAGAAATACTCACTCAACAAAAAAAACCCTAATTACAGCATAAAAAACCCAAAGAACATATAGGGAGAAAGAAAAACAAATGGTCAATCAAGTTCCTAAAGGATCAATAGACCACAGAGAGAAAACAGGACCAAAAACCAAACCGCAATGACATGGAAGAGCTTTCGACTTATCACACAGAATTTAAAAATTGCTATTATTAAGAAAATTAAAGAACTGGAACAATAGAAAAAATTTATAAAAATAGATGAGAGATATAAAGGAAAACTCAGATGTGGACATGAATGCTATAGGAAACACAATCAATGAACATAAAATGACAATTAAAACATTAAACACACATTCATGATAAAAGCACTTGAAAAACTGGGGATAAAAGGAACATAACTCAACATAATAAAAGCCATCTATGACAAACCTACAAGAGACGCCATCCTAAACAGGGAAAAACTAAAATCATTTCAATTAAGATCTGGAACCAGGTAAGGATGCACACTCTCTCCACGACTTTTTAACATTGTACTGGAAATTCTAGTGAGGGCAATAAGGCAAGAAAAAGACATTTAAGGGGATACAAATAGGGGAAAAAGAACTGAAGCCATCATTATATGCAGATATATGATTCTCTATGTAGAGAACCCAAAAAAATTCACAGAAAAACTACTTGAAACAATAGACCAGTTCAACAAGGTAGTCAGTTACAAAATCAACATACAGAAGTCAGTAGCTTTCCTATATGCAAAAAGTCAAACAGATGAAGGAATTAAAAAAAAATCCCATTTGCGATCACACCAAAAAATAAAAAATACCTGGGAATAAACCTAACAAAGCACATGAAAGAACTATACAAAGAGAACTTTAAAATATTGCTAAAAGAGATAGAAGACATAAGGAAATGGAAAGACATTTCCTGCTCATGGGTTAGAAGAATGAACATCATCAAAATGCCATCCTATCAAAAGCAATCTACAGATTCAATGCAATATATAAAAATTCCAATGAAATTCTTTAAAGAGATAGAAGAAAAATTACAGAAATTCATATGGAATAACAAAAGACCTCAAATATCAAAAAACCTCCTGACCAAAAAAAAAAAAAAATAAAAAAGAGAGAATGGAAGCATAGCTATCCCCGACTTCAAATTACACTACAAAGCCAATATAACTGAAACAGCATGGTATTGGTACAATAACAGACAATCAAACCAACAGAACAGAATTGAGTGCCCTGAAATAAAACCACACATATACAGTCAACTAATCTTTGACAAAGGAGTGAAAAACTTACATTGGGACAAGGGCAACCTCTTCAAAAAATGGTGCTGGAAAACTGGACTGCAAAAAATTGACCCAAAACAACTTCCTCACATCACATACAAAAACCAACTTAGAATGGATAAAAGACTTGATGTAAGATCTAAAATCATAAAATTCAGAGAGGAAAACTTGTGCAACACCCCCCCCCTATGAATTACAATTCAGAAGTCCCTTTCTGGACACATCTGTAGATGGCAAAAAAATGAAGGAAAACATAAACAGCTAGAACTACATCAAACAAAAAGTTTCTGTACAGCAAAAGAGACAACAAACAAAACAAAAAGCCCAATGAATGAGAAAAAAAATTTGCCCTCCACAAGAGTGAAAAGGGTTTATTAACAAAGATACACAAGGAACTTACACAACTAAGCAAAAACAAAATGAAGCACAGTCAAAAAATGGGGAGAAGAATGAAAAGGACAATTCTCCAAAGAGGAAATGAAAATGACCAACAGGCACATGAAAAAATGCTCAGGATCGCTAGCAATCAGGGAAATGCAAATCAAAACCGCAATGAAATGCCACCTGCGTCAAACAAACAAATAAACAAACAAAAATCGGGCAACAAGTGTTGGTGTGGACATGGAGCGAAAGGAACATTCTTACATTGCTGGTGGGAATGTGAACAGATCCAGCTACTATGGAAAGCAGTGTGGAGGAGCTTCAAAGTAAAGAAAATTGAACTGCTATTTGATCAAGCAATCACTCTTATGGGAATCTACCCAAAGGAGACCTAGTACTTATACAACGGAACACCTGTGCTCAGATGTTTATTGCAGCACTATTTATAATTGCAAGGACATGGAAACAACCCAAATGTCCCAAGACAGATGAATGGATGAAAAAGGTGTGGTATATATACACAATGGAATATTACTCATCAATTAAAAATGACAATTTTGATGAATTTATGGTAACATAGATGTACCTAGAAGAAATCATATTAGCAGAAACAAGTCAGAAAGAAAAAGACAGAAACCAAATGGTCTCACTAAAATGGGATATAGTATTATAGTATAAACAAAGGTTCAGAGGAAAAGCCAAAACAATATAACAAACAAACTAAAATTCACAACTCGGGGAAGGTAGGTGGTGGGTGATCCCTGGGGATTACAGTGATGTGATATATATATATATATATATATATATATATATATATATATGAATATATGAATATATGAATATATATATATATGAATTATTTAAATTTTAAAAAGTTGAACACAATAACAAAACTGGACCTACCCACAACATGGAGTAGAGAGGATGCAATCAACCCCTCTCCTAAAACCAATTTAAAAAAAAGACTGAGTACGAACTCTTAGCAATAAACAGAAGCCCTAAACCAGCTAGAGAACTTCAATATTTTTCCATAATGCTCAGGAACCAAAACGGGGACCAAAAAAGAGAGTCCATTGGCTTCTGGCATTGACCAGTTGGTCAGGGAAGACCAACCGACCAAATCTATAAGCAGCATCTTTCATCTGGGACAGAACTCCAGCCCAGACAGACCAACATCCCACCCTAGTGCTGGAATCTTTGGATACCTTCAGGTGAGTAATAAAGACTGCAGTGACAGAAACCAGGTCCATAAAAACAGACAGGACTATATTTTTATTGTTAAAATATCTGGGAGACCAGTACTCTGTGGCAGCCATCACTCCAGATAGGAGATGCACAGGAAAAACACATACAGACCTCACTGCCTGCTGGAGAAAATGTCAATAGCAGTGGTCTTCGGAGGTCAAGAATGAGAGGAAGTGAGGCCTAAGGATCACTCTGGGGTCCTGAACACAGAGGCCTCATAAGCACACAAGAGGGAACAAGGAAGCAAGCACCCAGGTGAGTGCAGGGAGAAACAGGTTCTCCAGCAACTTCGGCTATCCCAGAACCACAGGGAAATGTGCTCTGGAACCACAAGCTGTGTGCCAGGAACCACAAAGAAGTGCACATGGGTCAAACAGGGAAGTTTGCACAGGCACAGGATCACATAAGCAGTCGGACTCAAGGACGCTATCCCAAAAGCCCCCACAGAACCACAGGAAAAGTGTTGTGTGCACCCATCAATCATAGCACAAGGGGGAACAAAAGGCCACATACAGGTCCGATAATTGATACTGCTAGGACAAAAATGCATACATTGCCCCTGACGCGGGATGGACTGGCACATCCAAGGCTGCTCATTGTCACTGGGCAAAACTTAAGGGTCTTGCTGCTGGGCAAATAGGTTGTGTTCCAGCTTAACATAGACAAAAGGCAACTCAAAAAGTGAGTGGCCTGGTGCCATGAAATAGGAGTGCCCACAGGCCCACAAATCAGTGATAATTAGGGTAGGCAATGAAGCCTACCCTATGAAGGCACCATGAAATAGGAGTGCCCACAGGCCCACAAATCAGTGATAATTAGGGTAGGCAATGAAGCCTCAGAGAACAGACCCACTGACAATAATCTCCTGGAAAAAAAAAACCCTCATAAAAACTGCAGAGAACCCCAGTATCCAAATACAACCCAGTAAGAACAATTAAAGGTATTCCTATATCAGCAGAGATCCAGAAAAAAGACGCAATGGAGAAGCTGCAGGGAACTGCAACTCCTGCCCACCAACCACACCATCACATAAACTCAGCAGATATTTCTAAAAACCAGCAATGTCACTAAGAAATAGTATCCGCATACCTCAGTGGCACTAGCATGGGCAGAGCAAACCCAAAAGCAAGCTATGGGAAAAAAGAAAATCACAAATGATCAAACTAACCATCCTGAGACCAATGAGCCTCAGAAACTAAGTCAATCCACTGAAACCAACAAAGGGTGCAGAAAAATATTATGACCTGACAGAAAAAGAATTCAGTACAATCATAATAAAAATCAGGAAGACTTAACGAGAAGACAGAAAAAGAAAAAGAATGAGATGAAGACACAATGTATTAAAACAATGGAGGAACTAGAGAATGCAGGGAAAAGTCAAAAAGAAAGAATATAAGAAATAGAACGAATTAGCACTCTTAAAGATTCAGACCTAATGAAGAAAAGAGAGAAGGAAAGAGAAATCCAAAGGAAAAAGTGAAGAAACATTCAGGGAATTATCTCACAACTTGAGAAAAACCATCATCAGAGTAACTGGAATACCAGAAGGAAAAGAGAAAGACATTAAAAACTGGGAAAATATTTGAAGAAATAACTGAAAAGAATTTTTCAAATCTGAATAAATTAAAATAGACATGCAAGAGGTTAGAAGAACACCAAAATAATTTAGTGAAAGATACATAATAATTAAAGTACCTACAAGGGAAAAATAATGAAGCTAGCAAAAGGCAAAAAAAAAATGTTAACAAATAAAGGCAAACTTGTTACGCTCACCTTGACTTCTCAAAAAAAACAGTCAGGGAAAGAAGAAATGGGGGGAGGAATACAAAAACTCCAAGATAAAAAAAATGCTAGCCATAGATACTTTATACTGCAAAGCTCTCTTTCATCTATGAGAGAAATATATGGTCATTCTCAAATAAAATATCCTAAAATTCATTGTAACAAAACCCTCCCTTCAAGAAACACTACAAGAAGTCTTAAAATGTAAACCAATGGAAGAATTAACAGAGAGAAGAGAAAAGGACATGAATCAAAACACACATAGAAAAGACATGAAAACCACTGGATTAATGAGGAAACAAAAGATGAACGACAAGGAAGACAGGTGCTTTCAGAACACATGGGATACTGCAATGCAGTAATAAAAGGGAAATATCAGCAAGAAAGCCTCACATTAAGAAAGAAAGAAAAAAATAAAAACAACAAAGAAACAACCTAATCACAAATCTGAGAGAACTAGAAAAAAGAAACTAAAAAATCCAAAAGCATGTCAAAGGTTATAGACAATAAAAATTTAAGTAGAAATAAAAGAAAGAGATAAAGAAGACAATTCAAAAGATCAATGAAGCAAAGTATGCTGATTCTTTGAAAAGATAAACAAAATAGATAAACCTCTAGCCAGGTTCACAGAGAAGGGAGGAAACACATATAAATGGAATAATAAATGAAAGAGGAAAAATTAGGAGACAAAGACAGAGGGTAATTAGAGGTTATTATGAATATCTATATGCAACAAAGTTCAACAACCCTGATGCGACTGAAAAAATTTTTAAAGCATGCATTCATCTAAAACTAGATAAAGAAGACATTAGAAGCCTAAATAAATCAGTCTCAAGCAAAGAAACTGATAGAGTAATAAAATCTCTCCCCCAAAACAAAAGCCTGAACCGGATAATTTACAAATGAGTGTTACTAGATATTAAGAAATAAACTGTTGCCTTTCCTTAAAAAAGAAACTCTTTTAAAAAATAAAGAAGGAATTCTGTGAAATGTATTCTACAAAGACGACATCACACTAATACCAAAATCAAACAAAGATAACACAAAGAAAGAAAACTACAGGCCAATCTTCCAGATGAATACAAATGCAATAATATCAGCAACATCCTAGCAAATAGAATCCAACAATGCATGAAAAGATAATATATGACCAACTGGGATTTATTCCAGGGAAACAATGATGGTTCAACATCTGAAAATCAATTAATGTAATCCAACACATTATTAAAAAGAAAAAGAAACACCACATGATCATGCTAATATGCCGAGAAAGCATTTGACAAAATGCAACATCCATTTATGATGAAGGTTGCTGAAATTATGAGGATAGAAGGAACATACCTTAACATAATAAAAGCAATATATGACCAAGTCCACAGATAATATCTTCCTAAATGGAGAAAAACTGATCGTCTACCCCTTGAGATCGGGACAACACAAGGCTTTCGATTCACACCACTGCTTTTCAATATCGTTCTAGAAATCCTAGTTAGAGCAATTAAGCTAGATAAAAATATGCAAGGAATCCAATAGGGAAGGAAGAAGTGAAACTATCCCTGTTTGCAGATGATATGACAATATATACAGAGAATTCTAAGAATTCTACAGAAAGCCTAAATAAAAGCAGCAGGCTAAAAAGTCACTGCACAAAAATCAGTAGTCTTCTTACATGAAGAAAATCAGTCTGAAGAAGAGATAAAGAAAACTACCCCATTCACAATTGTACTAATGAAAATTAAATACCTGGGAATTTGCTGGACAAAGGATGTGAAAGACTTGTAACAAAGAAAATTACAAAACAGTGTTAAAAGAAATAGAAGACTCAAAAACTGTAAAGGCATGCCCTGCTCATGGAATGGAAGAATTAACATTGTCAAAAATGGCCATTCTACCAAAAGGAATCTACATATTGAATGCGATTCATTTTTATATAAATCACAAAAAACACCTTTATTCATTTTTATCACTTAGGAAACTCCAATTCAGAGTTCTGTGCCAAGAATGGAAGCAAGATCAAATGTATACTTCTATTTTTTTCAATGTTATTTTAAAATTTTCATTCTAATCACAACTTCGGTAAATGGTTATTGGGATACCTCCTCCCCTCCTCCCTCTGGTGCCCCCTCCATTCTCTCAAACCTTATTCTTTGTAGTTTACTAGTGTATGCTAAGATCATTAGTCTGTCTTTCTTATGACAGTGTTCTTTCACTGGGTGAGGGACTATGTTGTTGGAACCAGGCAAACCTTGTTGGTAGGGTTTCAGTCTTAAGATTGTGGCCAGTCTATAACTATTTGTGGTCTGTCCATGCTCTCTCATTGGAGGTTGACTGCTCCAATCCAATCTCTGTTGTTTTGTTTCTGGTTCTGGCAACAGACTTACAGGGCATCAGATTTCAGGGGTTCTGGCATCAGATTTAGGGGGTTAGTGTTGGTGAAGAAGTTTCTCTGTGGATATAGGCATCCATGAGTGGTGATTATAGATCATTTCTTCAGTCTCATTTTGCAGCCCTGCTGTGGGGCCAATGCCCCCACGTCTTGACCCTCTTCTCCTCTCCCATATTGTGAGGAGGGGCACCTTGGTCTTCCAAAAGGCATCTCCAAAATGAACTCTTGGGTCTTCTACACCCAGAGAGCTCGTAGTTGCACCCTGTGACATCATGTTTCCACAATTGTTTCTTCTCTCTTGCATGTAATGGTTCTCTCGATTGTCCATTTACTTTGTTCGCTATGATGGAGTTTGTTCTTCTTCCTCCTGAAGATTAGCTGGAGTAAGAGTAAAATGGAAGGGGCATTTCCACCCCCCCCCACCCACACATTGCTATCTGCCTGCATGGGGCAGGGCACAAATTGCTGGGGGAAACATGACCTGTCTGATCTGGGCTGCAGATGGCCTCCCCGTGCAACAACCATCCACTGGTGGATGGGGCTAAACCCCACTTTTCCCCCCTACTGGACTCTCCAGGCTTTGGGAGGCTTACCCAGGGGTCTTCACCACTTTTGCTCCCTGCTGGCAAGGGAGCTCCAACAGCCTAGGACCCTGATAAGGCAAGCATCCTGCCTGCCTAGGATGTTTGCTGGTGGGTGGGACTCAAGTCCCTGCCCTGCCCCATGCTGGTTCCTCCATGCATGGGGTGGGGCCTGGATGGCTGGGCATGTACCCTCCCAAGTACCCCCTGGGTTGGGGCCTGGGGGAAACATACCATGGCTGATCCAGGCTGCAGATGCTTGCCCTATACAGCAAACATCCGCTGGTGGATGGGTCTAAAACCCCCAACCATCCCCCCTTCCTGGGCTCTCTGGGCTTTGAGGGGCTTACTCAGGATTTGTCGCCACCTTTCCTACCTGCTAAGTGTTGCCACCAGCCTCCATGACTGGCCATGGGGTGTGGGAGCCCAGAAACCCCCACACACCAAGACCATGAACTCACCCACCTCGGTCACTCCTAGACATGTCTCTAGCTTTCCCCAGACCTAGGGCAGGAACCACCAGCATCCGCATCCATGGCATCAACATGGCTGGCCACAGGGCACAGGAGACTGAATTCTTCATCTCAATATACTGCTAGTAGTTGTTTTATGAATTTTGGTGCTCCCTCAATAGGTGAATATATTTGATAATTTTTATGTCTTTTTGGTGAATTGACCCCTTAACCATTAGGTAGTGGTCTTCTTTATCTTTTGTCACTTTTTTTAGTTTGAAATCTGCTCTGTCTGAATGTAAGAATGGCAACCTCTGCTTTTCTGTGGGGGCCATTTGTTTGTAATGTAGTTTTCCAGCCCTGTACCTTCTTCAATCTATGCTTGTCCTTAGAGATCAGATGTGTTTCTTGGAGGCAGCAGAATGTTTGGTCTGTTTTTTGATCCAGTCTGCAACTCTATGTCTTTTGATTGCTGAGTTTAGACCATTGACATTTAGAGTGATTGATTATTGATGTTTGAGATTCTAACGTTAGTTTGTTTGTGGTCATTTTGAGGTTTTATTTTGGTTCCTTGTTTTGTTTGTTCTATTTATTCTTCTTATGGCTTTGCTCTTGAGACCTCTTGCAAAATTTCCTGGAGTGGAGGTTTAGTGGTAGCAAACTTCTGGAGACTTTGTTTGAGAAGGTTTCAATTTTTCCTTCATAAAGGAAGGACAGCTTTGCAGGGTAGAGTATTCTTGGTTGGCACTTTTTGTCTTGGAAATTTTTGTAGATATGGCTCCATTCTCTCCTTGCCTGGAGTGTTACTTCAGAGAAATCTGAAGTCATCCTAATGGGTTTTCCTTTGTAGGTTATCTGTTTCTTTTTTCTAGTCATTCTCATTATTTTTTCCTTATTTTGGGTTCTTGGAAATTTTGCTGTTATGTCTTGCTGTGGTCTTCCTTTATTTAAAGTAATTTGGTGTTCTTTTTGCTTCCTGTATGTCTATTTTCTTTCTTTCTTCAGAGTTGGGAAGTTCTCTATTATTGTCTTAAAAAAAGCCTTTACATTCTCATGAATCTCTCTTCTCCCTCTGGAATTCTAATTACTCTCATATTTCCTCTCTTTAAGGAATCTGACAGGTCTCTGAGTTTTTCTTCATTCTCCTTGCTTTGTTTTTCTCCCTCTTTTTCTTTCCTTTGTTCTCTCTACTGTATCCTCAAGTGTGCTTATTCATTCTTCTATTTCATCTAATCTGCTTTCATGGTTTTCCCCTGCATTTTTGAGCTGTTCTACTGCAATTCTTGAATCCTGAAAATCCTTCAATTTCATTTTAAGGGATTCATTTTCATTTTTCAGTTCGTTGATTAAGTTATTGCTATTGATGGTTCATTTTTGTATTTTTCTACTTCTTTCCTTATCTGTTGAAATGCTTTTATCAAGTTGATTTTGAAGTTTTTGTTGGAAATACATGTCATTTCTTCAATATCTTCCTTGGTGTTTTCTGGAGAAAGACTTGTCTTTGATGTTGATGTACTGTTAGCCATAGGGCTTATTTGCATGTCTACAGTTTTTTTCTCTTTACTGTGCTTTACTTTCAGGCTTGTGTTACATATCGAGCAACTTTCATTCTGGTATTGGTGGACATTATCAAGGCTGTGAATAAGTCTGAAGTATAGTTGAATGTAATTCTAATAAAAAACTTCAATGTCATTCTTCAAGAAATATAACAAATATTAATAAAATTCATTTGGAACATTAAAAAACCTTGAATGGCCAAAGCTCTCCTGACTAAGATGAGAGACATTTTAAATTATACTAAAAGCAATGATAATAAATAACATGATACTGGAACAAAAACAGACACACAGAACAGTGGAACAAAATCCAAAGCACAGAAATAAAGTACCAAATATATGGGCATTTAATCTGTGACAAAGGAGCAAAAAAATATACATTGGAAAAAGGATAGTCTCTTCAATAAATGTTGCAGGGAAAACCTGACCACTAAATGCAAAAAAAAAATCTAAACTACTGCCTCACATCATGTACAAAAGCCAACTCAAAATGGATTAAGACCTAGATGTAAAACCTGAAACCATAAAATACATAGAGGACTATATTGGTAAAACATTCCAAAAATTATACCTCAGAAACCTCTTTCAGAACACACTACAGATGCTAAAAATAATTTAATAAAATTGACAGAACTTTGGGATAGATATATTAATAAAGGAAAAGACATCAATATAAATAATATGAAATGAAATAAATGAGAGGACATTATGATAGGTATCACGAAATTAGAAAAATTCTTAGGAGACTACAGTAAACATTTTAATGTTAACACATTGGATAAATGAAAGGAAATTGATATATTCTCTGACTCATAAAATTTCCTGTATTGTGAATAAACAAAAAGTTTGAATAGACCTATCACAAGTAAAGAAACAGTAATAATAATAAACCTCTCAAAAATAATAGCCTAAGACTAAATAATTTCACTGGTGAATTCTGTCAAACACTCAAAAATATATAACATTCAACCTTCTCAAAATATTCCAGAACATCAAAAAGAAAAAAATATTTCCTAACTCTTTTCATGAAGCCAGCATAACACTGATACCTAAACCAGACAAAGAGCACAACAAAGTAAATTACTTTCCATTTTCTCTGATGAACATAGATGAAAACAACAATCAACAATATTTGCAAGCCAAATCCAACAATACATTAAAAATGTCACATTCCAAAACCAAGTAGAATTTATTCCAGGATGCAAGGATGATTAGACAGACACAAATCTATCAAAGTAATTCAACAAGTCAACAAAATAATTCTAAAAATGCACGATCAACTTAATAAGTGAAAAATTGATATGATAAAAGTTCTGATAACATGAAAAAAGATGGTGACTGGAAATTTGGTGGTAGATGTAGTAAGAAAATGTAATTTGGAACCTGTACAGTGTTGTAAACTAATGTTCCCTCAATCAAAATATACAAAAACAAATAATACAATTAAAATATAAGCAAGGTTATGAAATTATTTATTTACATAAGATATACAGATGGTCTATATTGTGAAATGATGCACAATATAATTAGATATTAGTGAAATATTAACCAAAAGTTCAATATCATATCATTTCACATCCATTGTGATTTAAGTGATGATGACGATGATGATGATGATGATGATGATGATGGTGGTGGTGGTGGCGGTGGTGGTGGAAATGTGTAACAGATAATAAGGTGGCAAATATATGGTAAAGTTTAAACCCTTATACACTGCTGATAGAAATGTAAAAATGGAGTAGTTATTATAAAAAACATTGTCAGTCCATCAAAAAATTAAATGTAAATTGTCATATAATGCAGAAATCACACTCCTTAGTATATATTCAGGAGAATGGAAAGAGAGAAGTGTTCAAAGAAGTACTATTCATAACAAAGTGCATAAATAACCCAAATATGCATAAATTCATGAATAGAAGGGGATAAGCATAAGAAGATCAAGATGAGGGTTCACAAGTGATGGATGGGGAGAGCCAAAGGAAATGCAATGATGCAATATAAAAATACACACACACACATAAGTATTTATATGTAAACAACAAAGTGATAAAAATATTAAAAATTTAAAAAATGATTGTATTTGAAATAAAATATTTTTCAACTAGTGAAACGAAGTACTAACACTCTACAACATAAATTAACCTTGAAAACCTTAATATTAAGTGAGTAGATCAAATACAAGAAGTCATATACAAGGCCATTTACATAAAATGCCCAGGATTGATAGATACATAGGCAGAAAACATACACAAGTTTGGAGATTCTGAAAGAAGAACGTAGGAGTACCTGCTACAAGGAATACTGGTTATCTTTCTCTGGTGATGAAAAAGCCCTGGAATTAGATAGTGATGATATTTAAACAACTCAAATATACTAAAAATAACCCCAAGGAATTGCACACTTGAAAAAGGTAAATATTACTGTATATGAATTGTATATCAGAACAGAAAATCTAGTGTGATTTTCAGTGCCAGTAATTCTTAATGCCTGGGAGCAGATTCAGAAAAGACACTTACAGAAGCAGATGTGACAGAAACACTCTGAAAATGGATTCCAACCTCTATGGAACAAAATAATGGGTTGTTAAAATAATCAAACTGAAAACTTCCAGTAAAAATTTATTGACCGCTTTTGCCTGTTACACATAATAAAAAAGTCTTTCATTTGTATAGAGATCAGCATGCAAAAATAAAGAAGATAAAAAGAATAAGCAAAAGAAGAAAATAAAATAAAAGGAATTCAGAATGTCCTGTAAGTTATAGTATAAGTGATCTAATTTAAAAGAAGTCTTGAAAAACATCTAATTTAAAAGAAACCATAAAATACATATAAGAAAACATAGACGCAACACTCCATGATACACATCTCAGAAACATCTCTGAGAACTGATTCCCAGAAGCAAAGAAAATGAAGGAAAAGATAAACAGCTGGAACTACATCAAACCAAAATACTTCTTTATAGCAAAAGAGACAATAACCAAAATGAAGAGACAAGCTACAGCTTGGGAGAAAATATTTTCTCTTCATAAAACTGATGATGGCAGATAGCAAAGATCTACAAAGAACATATACAAGTCAACAAAAACAAACAACCCTGTCAAAATTATTGGCAAGACACTTCTCCAAAGAAGAAAAACATATATCCAACAAATACATGAAAAAATGCTCAACATCACTTATAATCAGGGAAATGCACATTAAAACCACAATGAGATAAAACCAAACACCAGTGAGAATGGTCCATATTTAAAAAAAAAACCAAAAAAACCTTGGAAACAATGAATGCTGTCAAGGATTGGAGCAAGAGGAATTCTCTGATACTGCTGGTAGAAATGCAAACTGGTCCATCCACTATGGAAAACTGTGTGTAGATTCCTCAAATTACTAAACATGAACCCACCACATGATCCAGAGCTTCCACTCTTAGGAAGTTAACCAATGGATGGAAAAACATTATTTCAAAAGGAGCTTGCAGTCCTGTGTTTATCTTATCACTCTTTACAATAAGTAAGATATAGAAACAATTCTTCTTGTGCCTAAAGTACACACCTGGGCGGGGGTGACAGGACAGGGAGAGAACAGTCAGGGAGGGGAGGTGAACCCCAGAGATCACAGAGATGTGAAATTTATATACAAATAAATTATTAAAAAACGATAAGGAAACAAGCCCAAAAGTAGATGAATGTCTCAAGATGTGATGTATACACACACACACACACACACACACACACAACACTGGAATACTATTAAAAGTTTGATTCATGACAGAAATAGCAACATGGATATTGTTGGAATGGATTTTTACCCAGTGAAATAAATCATAAGGTAAAAGAAAAATATGGGATGGTTCCACTTATAGGAAGAATAAGGAACAGAGAAACCAAACAAAGGATCAAAAATAAAAATAAATGAAATAAAAAATGTCAAAACTTTCAGGCAAACTCAAGGTATGAGTAATAGTGGGGTGGGGTAGAAGGCAAAGAGAAAGGTGAAAACAGGAGGGAAGAGCACAAAGACCGCTGTGGTGATGGTTCATTGGTGATGTGGTGGTAGGAGATTTATGAGGACTACCTCTGAGTGGAGAAATCGATTCTTATAAAAATAAACATTGTAAGTAAATAAAATAGTTTTAAGTAAAAGTTTAAAATAATAAAACAAAATTTAAAATAAAAATTAAGAAAAAAACTGTTTTCTGCAATGTTTTATAAGTAAGCAGCCCATATCATTCAAGGATATGAGATTTTGGGTTTCCTAAAGAAGAGTGGAAAGAAATATGGAGATCATCATAAATATTCAAACACTCTTTCTTCCCATCTATAATGGCTGCTTGAAATCCTGGTTTCCCTATAGTCTTAGTGAATTGGTAAAGTTGCACTGTGCAATGCTGGTTTGGAGCCTCTTGATGATTGATGGAAGGGGTCTAGGAAGGTCAGAAGACAAAGTGAGTGTGCTGCCATATCATTATTAGTCTATTGCTGTCACTATTGCACCTCACAATTTTGACATCAAGAGAAAAACCAAGAAAAGGATCCTGCAACACTTGACAAAGTTCATGACTAGACAGAAATGCTTATCTGTTTAAAGTAAAGTTAAAGGCGGGGGGAGGGGGTTAACGTTTTGAGGGTAGGAGGAACTGGAAAATGCACATGAATTTTAACGAACACATTCATCCCAAAAATATCACTTCTCTCCCTCAATCTGCATATAGTATCTTATTAAATTGCCCTGTAGCTAGATGCAGACAAAAGTCATGTTTGCTAGGCATTACAAATCATAGAATTTATTTTTTAATTTCATCTTCTGCTTGACTTTTTGTGTATAGGAAAGCTACTATCTTTTATGTGTTAATTTTGTAACCGGCTACCTTAGTAAAGTGGTTTATTGTTTCAAAAAGTTTTTCATTGGATTTTTTTTGGGTTCTCTACATAAAGAATCATATCATCTACATATAATGATAGCTTCAGTTCTTCTTTTCCTATGTGTATCCCTTTTATGTCTTTCTCTTGCCTTATTTCTCTAGCTAGAACTTCAGCACAGTGTTAAAAAATAGTGGAGAGAGTGGGTATCATTGCCTGGTTCCAGCTCTTAA
Organism: Uropsilus gracilis; assembly: GCA_004024945.1. Lineage (NCBI taxonomy): Eukaryota > Metazoa > Chordata > Mammalia > Eulipotyphla > Talpidae > Uropsilus > Uropsilus gracilis. Next base: position 114,889 of record PVHY01000460.1, on the reverse strand, counting down.
TTGAAATGATTTTAGTTTTTCCCCATTTAGGATGATATTTGCTGTAGGTTTGTTATAGATTGCTTTTATTATGTTGAGGCATGTTCCTTTAATCCCCAATTTTTCAAGAGCTTTTATTATGAATGGGTGTTAAACTTTATCAAATGTTTTCTCTGCATCTATTAATATGATCCTATGATTTTTGGCTTTCTCCTTGTAAATATGGTGGATTATGGTCATTGATTTCCAGATGCTGAATCATCTCTGTGTCCCTGAGATAAATCCCACTTGGTCATGGTGAATAATGTTTTTTATGCATCATTTTTGCCAGAATTTTCTTTAAAATTTTTGTGTTTGTGTTCATTAAGGAGATTGGTCTATAGTTTTCTTACTTAATGTTGTCTTTATTTGGTTTTGGCATGAGTGTGATGTTTGCTTCAAAGAATATGTTTGGCAGTTTTCCTTCTTTCTCAATTTTTAAATAAGTTTTAGTAGTGCAGGCGTTATTTCATTTTTGAATGTCTGGTAGAATTCCTTTGTGAAGTGATCTGATCCTGGGCTCTTTTTTGGGGGGGAGAGTTTTGATGACTGCTTCAATTTTGATGCTTGTGATTGGTTTAAGTTCTCTATATCTTCTTTGTTCAGCTTCAGGTAGTTGTAACTTTCTAAGAATCTGTCCATCTTATCCAGATTGTTGCATTTGTTTTCATAAAGATGTTCGTAGTAATCTCAGAAAAGAACACTCTCACACTGCTAGTGGGAATGTAAACTAGTCTAGTCACTAAGGAAAGCTGTGTGGAGGACCCTCAAACTAATGAAAATGGAACTACCATTTGACCCAGTAATCACTTTTCTGGGAATCTACCCAAAGGAGACTTCAATACTTATACAAAGGGGCAGCTTCACTTGGATGTTTACTGCAGAACTATTTATAATTGCAAGGACATGGAAACAACCCACATATCCCAAGACAGATGAATGGATAAAAAGGTGTGGTATATATACACAATGGAATATTATTCATTACTTAAAAATAACAAATGTGACCAATTTATGATAACATGGATGTACCTAGAAGAAATCATATTAGCAGAAACAAGTCAGAAAGAAAAAGACAGAAATAAAATGGTCTCACTAATATATGGAAAATAGGAAAAACAAGCAAAGGTCAGAAGGAAATGTCAGAACAAGCTAACAACCAAATTAAAGTACACAACTTGTGTGGAGGGGGAATGGAGGGGAAGGTCAGGGAGGGAAGGTGGTGGGTAATCCTTGGAGAATGCAAAGATGTGAAATATATATATATATATATATAAATTAATAATAATAATAAAAATTGTAAGAATGTGAAAAAATGATTACGATTAGAATATGTTTTACTTTTACCATGAGCACTACAACTTATATTCATGGCCTTTAATGACCTTTTAACTGAGACCCAAAGCTCAGTTGTGATGGGGAGATACTTCTCATAGCTTCTCAAGGATCTTTTCTGGTTACTACTTACATTCTGGGGAACAATAATTATCCTGAAAAATGAAAGAATATATTGGCCTATTCATACAAAAGTGGTCCACCAATTTGAAGGTTATATTTGCAATTTCTATTTGAGAATAAAATTCACTTTGAGAACTCCTGAGATTTACTTTAAAAAGGCAATTATTCTGGTGACATATTGAAGGAGATATGCCTTATGTATTAAAAAGTTGTTTGTAAATTTTTGTTATTTCCCTAGAACTCCCTAGAAGCATGGCAGATGAGATAAAAAAACAAGCAAAAAGTGAAGATTGGACCAAGTTAACACAACTATAAGCATTTTGTGGGAAGATATCTAATGAACAAAAAAACTCTCTACCATTTGATCTGGAATGCCAACGAATAGGATACTACTTTTTCTATACTGGATCTCCAGTCTGATTTCAGTTACATGAAAAAGCTCATCCCTATTATGTTCTGGAAATCCAAGAAACATAATCTACATTTATACTCAAGGTAAAGAAGAGAAGAATATGGGGTGGTAGCACTAAGACCCAAAGTAAGAGATTATGTGTGCTTGCCAAGGGTGACAAAAACAAGCGAACAAAAAACCCTGGAGGATATCACTAGAATACACTTGCTACAAAACCCTTATTTTCCAAAATCCAGAGAGCTCCATGTTCTATTCTTACTTGGGAATCTTGTGTTCATATAACATTTTCATTTCTGCAATACATATTGCAATCTTCACCTAAACAAACAACCCCCCCCCCCCCCCCCCCCAGTATCTGGAAACCACAACACCCAAATCATGTTAGTGAAGTATTCATTCCTAAAGATAGGCCCATCACACAGAGCAGTGGCAACTGGCCTTTTTTATTTTAAAATTTATTTAGCTATTTTTATTCATTAAATCACAACATCTATAGATGGTTTGTGGGATATCTCCTCCCACCTCCCTCTGATGCCCCCTCCATTCTCTCAAACCCTGTTCTTTGTTGTTTGCTAGTCTGTGTTACGTCCATTAGTCTCTTTCTTTCCTGTGGCAGTGTTCTTTCATTGGATGAGAGACTGTGTTGTTGGAACCAGGCAAACCTTGCTGGCAGGTTTCCAGTCTTAAGATTAGGTTGGGTAGCTAGTCTATATTTATCTGTGTTCTGTCCATGTTTCCTCGTTGGAGGCTATCTTCTCCAATCCCGTCTCTGTTGTTTTGCAGCTTTATCTTAAGTTTCTGACTTCAGGTTTAACAGGATCTCACCCCCTGCCAGTGTCTGTGAAGAAGATTCTCTGTGGATACAAGCATCCATTAGTGGCCATTGTAGATCGGCAACTGGCCTTTATCCCTCATAGCAGCCATAATTCTGTGTGTTACTGTTGTCACTTACTTGTATATGCTGAGCCTTTCAAATTCCCCTGAGTTTTCATAACCTTGCTGATTTTCTACTGTCCAAAGCCCTCATGATTTTCTGATATCCATACAAACTATCAAGGAAATAGACCTAATCTCAGGACTTGATATCTAAATATTTATCTACAGTCAACTAGTGGTTGCCCAGAACACTTGTGTTTATCCTTAGTGTAAAGTGGTATCACTGCTTCCTTTGTATTTACAAATTCAATATAATTACAAGTTGTAAGGGAGGTGAAACCTGCTCATTTCTCTACAAAACTCATCTTCAGCATCCTTCTTTCCTTTCTGTTCCTTCATCCTACCAAGTACACATTGCCTTAATTTGACCTTTGGATTTTCAGAGCTTGCCACTTTGATGTTTTAAAAAAGTCCTCATATAATACATGAGCATCTTATGTACAGAATCTTTCCTGAATCAGTATTTATGAGACTGGTGTTTCATTCCTCAAAAGTCCTGCTAAGGGACATAGTGGCAATGTAATTACAAACAGTATTTCCTGATAATTACTGAATATGTACCAATAAGCAAAGTCTTCCAAAGTAGTTCCACATATAGTGGGAGTTTTGTACACTCATAAAGCTGGTGCATGGGAAAAATATTCTTAGAGGGACCACTTATAAAACCTTAAGTCGTAACTCATGATTTTGGCTATCTGTGTACACAGACTCTCATAATTAAACTCTAAAGTTGACAGAGTATTTGTACCACTGGAAAATAGTCTTAAGCAAAAAAAGTAAAGAAAAGAGTAATTCATGTTAAATAAGGGAAAATTGAGTGGTATATTTAAAAATAAAAACTCAAAGACAAAGAAATGTCAAACAAAGATACTATATCCTGAAATGTCCCCTTCCTACATGATAGGAAAACAAAGACTTTCTCAGAGAAACAAAATCTTCAGGAATTCACTACAACCAATCACCCACTCTAAATAAAGTTAAAAGAAATCTTAGGATTTAAACCAACAGAATAGAAGCAGAAAAAAAAATGCACAGCTCAGAGACCGAGAGCTGTGCACAGGGCTAACTCTGGTTGCCCAGGTAACCAACCTGTGGGCTAGGGAGGGTCCGGTGATCAGACAAAGGTTACCTAAGACAGCAGCCTAATCCCAGGAACCCAAGCAGGAAAAACTGCTCACAGATCAGAGACCCAGAAGCACCAGTGCCGCATGTGGCACCAGCACATACTAGGGAGCCAAGGACACTGAATACTCATATCTGTGAACACACCCCAACCAAAAAAGTTTATACAACAAACCATAGACACATCACTAAATAAAGACACATGCACGAAGGCACCAAAAAACATTTAAAACCCATCAATCTAAAAGACGAGAAAGAACAAAAAAAGAAGACAGACAATACAATAGAAACCACACAAACACACTACATCCACTGACTGAAAAAGAACTTGTCCCCCAAAATAACCAATGGAAAAAGATATATCCACCACTGCAGCAAAGGCACAGAGGAAAAAATAACCACAACTCAGTTGAGCTCGCCATGCCATCTAATTCTAAAACAGCAGTGAAACAATATGTAGAGAAAGCCTGAAGGGAAAACACAAGAAGGAAGAAGAAAACAAATACTCAAGCAAGCCCAAAGAAGAATAACTCATCACCAAAGGATAAACAACCTGTGGAAACCAAAATGGAGGAATGGAAGAAATGTTACCTAAGTAAAAAAAAAAATCAGAATCTATTTGTTAAAAGCATTAAAAGAAGAGAACATGGAGAAAAAAGGGAAAGCAAGAGGTAAGAAATTTTCAATGAGCTAAGAGAAGTAGAAAAATATAAAAAACAATGTAGAAAAATGAGCAATATCATTTATGAACAGAAGAATGAGATTGAAACCGTAAATAAGAAGCTGACCAAGATACAGTTTCTAAAAGGAGCAATAGAAGAGCTCAAAAATGCAGGGAAAAGAGATAGAAGAAGACATAATGAAATGGAAAGATATTCCCTGTTCATGGATTAGAAAGATTAATATTATCAAAATAACCGTCCAACCAAAGGCAATTTACAGATTCAATGCAATCCCAATAAAAATCCCAATGACATTTTTTAAAGATATAGAACAAAAATTACTGAAATTCATATGGAATAACAAAAGACCTCGTATGTTAAAAAGCCTGCTGACGAGAAAAAAAGAAAATGGAAGTATTACAACTCCAAACTTCAAGCTATACTACAAAGCCATAATAATTAAAACAGCATGGTATTGGTACAAAAACAGACAGACCAATGGAACAGAATTGAGTGCCCTGAAATAAACCACAAAGATAGCCTTTTCAATAAATGGTGCTGGGAAAATTGGACTAAGATATGAAAAAAAATGGACCAAGAAAACTCCCTTACTTCATGTACAAAAATAAACTCAAAATGGATAAGAGACTTAGAGGTCAGACTTGAAACCATAGCATACATAGAGGAAAACTTGGGCAAAACTCTCCATGAATTACAGTTCAGAAATCCCTTTCTAGAAACATCTACAGAAGGCAAAAAATGAAGGAAAACATAAACAGATGGGACTACATCAAACTAAAAAGCTTCTGTACAGCAAAAGAGACAACAGAAAAAAACTAAAAGAAGCCCAACCAAATGGGAAAAAAATTTTGCCCTACACATGAGTGACAAGGGTTTAATAATGAAGATTCACAAGGAACTCACACAACTAAACAAAAGCAAAACAAAAAGTCCAAACAAAAAATGAGGAGAAGAACTAAAAAGACACTTCTCCAAAGAGGAAATAAAAATGACCAACAGGCGCACTTCTAGGACCTCAAGTATACTACAAAGCCATAGTAATTAAAACAGCATGGTACTGGTACAACAACAGACAATCAGACCAATGGTACAGAATTGAGTGCTTGGAAATAAAACCAAACATATATAGTCAACTAATCTTTGACAAAGGGGGGGGGGAAACTTACATTAGAACAAAGATAGCCTCTGCAATAAATTGTGCTGGGAAAATTGGACTAAGACTTGCAAAAAAATGGACGAAGACAACATCCTCACACCTTGTACAAAAACCAACTCAAAATGGATAAAATATTTAAATGTCAGAACTGAAACCATAACATACATAGAAAAAAAACTTGGAAAAAACCCTCCAGGAAGTAGAATTCAGAAACCCCTTTGTAGAAAAATCTACTGATGGCAAGAAATTGAAGGAAAACATAAACAGATGGAACTACATCAAACTAAAAAGCTTCTGTACAGCAAAAGAAATGATAGAAAAAAACTAAAAGAAGCCGGAACTCACACAATTAAACAAAAGCAAAACAAGAAGCCCAATCATAAAATGGGGAGAAGTAAAAAGAAATTTCTTCAAAGGGTAAATACAAATGGCCAATCGGCACATGAAAAATTGCTCAACATCACTAGCAATAAAGGAAATGCAAATAAAAACCACAATGAGATACCACCTTAAACCACTAAGAATGGCCCATATCCATAAAATGGGCAACAAGTGCTGGCGAGGATGTGGAGAGAACAGGACTCTCTTACACTGCTGGTAGGAATGCGAACTGGTCCAACCTCTATGGAAAGCTGCATGGAGGGCCCTCAAATTAATGAAAATGGGGCTACCATATTACCCAGCAATTGATCTCTTGGGAATTTACCCAAAGGAGATTTCAATATGGGTACAAAGTGACACCTGTACTTGGATGTTTATCACAGCACTATTTATAATTGCAAGGACATAGATGCAACCTAAATGCCCGAAAACAGATGACTGGATGAAAAAAATGTGGTATATATACACAATGGAATATTTCTTATCAATTAACAATGACAAACTGGACAATTTTATGATAACATGGATGGACTTAGAGGAATTCATATTAGCAGAAACAAGTCAAAAAGAAAAAACAGAAACCAAATGGTTTCACTACTATATGGGACATGGAAAAGATAAACAAAAATCCATGAAGAAAAGTCAAAACAAGCCAACAACCAAATTGAAGTACACAACTTGGGGGGGGGCAGTGTGGGAATGGTCAGGGAGGGGGCTGAACTCCAGAGATCACAGAGATGTGAAATTTATATATATAAATAATTTAAAATAAAAAAATAAAAGTAAAACAACAGAATAATAAATATGAAGAACTGAACAATATTTAAACTAAACCACAAAATGGTTACCAAAATAGCCATAACAGATTACCACATATCAGTACTCAAGTAGCCTCACTAATAGGAAGGCACAGAGTAGTGTGTTGTATTAGGAAACAAAATACAACATTCTGCTGCCTTCAGTAAGTGCAATTAAGTCCCAGAGTTAATCAGAGATTTAAAGCAAAAAAGTGAAAAGCAGTACTAATAACAACTGGCACACAAAAGCGGTAGGGATAGCCAAACTTATGTCAGATAAAATAGACTTCCAGATAAAAACTATGACAAGAGACATAGATGGACACTACGTGATGATAAAGAGGACAATACACAACCAGGACAGCACTCATATACACACCAAATGAGGTAGCACCAAAATATATTAGACAATTACTATTATCTCTGAAAAATAGACATTGGAATAACTACATATTTAGTGGGAGATTTCAATACCCCACTCTTACTGATGGACAGATGAATGAGACAGAATGTAAACAAGGATGCAATAACCCTAAGCAAAGATCTAAAACTCATGGACCTAAGAGACATTTAAAGAACACTGCATCCACCAAAAACGGAATACATATTTTTCTCAAGTGCACATAGATCATTCTCTGGGATTGGGTCATATGGGTCATAACATAAATAGCCAAAGATCACCAAATACCTTTTCTGACCACGAAGATTTCAAACTAGCAGTCAACCATGAAAAGATAACAAGGACATTCTCCATTATATGGAGACTGAACAACATGTTTTTGCAAGACCATGGGGTTAATGAAGAAATCAAAAACACCATGAGATAAATGATAATGAAGACACGACTTCCATAACGTATTGGAAATAGTAAGAGCAATATTAAGAGGAAAAGATATAGCTATACAGACCCACATCAAGAAACAAAGAACCCAAAGTAACAACCTAATCTCCTTTCTAAAGTAATTAGAACAACAGCAACAATAAAAGAAAAAGAACTAATAGGAGGAAGGAAACAATATGAAATAGAAATAAGAAAGACAAACCAAAATAACAATGAAACTTAAAGTTGTTTTGGGGGCATTTATGTTTTTTATTTTTTAGTTTTAATAAAGTAGACAAAAGTCTAGTTAGACTCAGAAAAAGGACAAGGAGGAAAACTCAAATAAATAGGATCATAAGTGAAGGAGGAGAAATTACAAGAGACACAGCTGAAATCCAGAAAATTGGAAGTTACTATAAACATTTATATGCAAAAAAGTCAGGAACATAGATAAGATGCACAAATTCTTAGACTCACACAGCCATTCAAGACTGAACAAAAAATACAAAGAAAAAGGAAAATGAACAAATTAATTATAAGCAATGAAATTGAAAGTCATCAACCTCCACCACCACCCCCACAATAAAAAAAAAGTCAGGACTAGATGGTTTCACAAACAGTTCTATCAAACATTCGAAGATGAACTGCTAAAGTCATTTCAGAAAATTGAAAAAGCAGGAGAACTACCAAATACAGTATATGACACATTGCATGAATATCAAAACCAACAAAAACAGCACACACAAAAAAGAAAATTACATGCCACCCACTGCAATTCTTACTAAAATCTTAACAAATCAAATTCAACAATGCATCAAAAGGATTATACACCATGAAGAAGTGTGATTTATTCCAGGGAGACAAGTATGGTTCAGCATCAGAAAAATGAATTAATGCAATTAACCACATCAACTAAAAAAAAATGAAAACTATTTGATTATATCAGTAGATACTGAGAAAGCATTTGATAAAGTTCAACATCCATTTATGATAAAGTCCCTTGAAAAACATGGGATAAATGGTAATTTCATTTTCATTACCATTTCATTACCATCCCACGTTTTTCAATTTATATATAAACAAATTATTAATAAAAAATAAAAAGAAAAAAGAAAAACATGAGATAAAAGGACCATATATTAATTAATAAAAGCCATGTATGATAAACACATTTAGAATCATTCACTCTGAAATACATTTAGAATCATTCGCATGAAAGACTTTCCACTGAGATGTGGAACAAGACAAGAATGTCCACTCTCACCATGGTTTTTCAACATAATAATGGAAGTATTAGCCAGAGATTTTTAGACAAGAAAAAGAGGGTGAAGGTATCCAAGTAGAGAAAGAAGCAAAGTAACTGTTATTTGCAGATAATATAAGATATAGAGAGAACCTTAAAATATCAAAGGATATTATCTATCCTTTTAATAATACAATAATAAAAATAATAAGCTTGTTTAGTAACTAGTGGCTTTCAAAGTCAATATACAAAAATCAGCAGCTCTATTGTATGTAAAACAATCAGACAGAAGAGGAGATTAAGAAAATCATGCCATTTACAATTGTCCCCCCCAAAAATTAAATACCTGGGAAAAAAAACTAAGAAAGGAAGCAAAAAATCAATACAAGTAAAATTATAAAACATTAATAAAAGAAAATGAAGACAACACAAAGAAATATAAAGACATTCCCTGCTCATAGATGAGAAGAATCAACATCAAAATTGCCATATTACCCAAAGTGAAGCAATTTATATACTCAATTATATTCTGAACAAAAAAAAAAAACCTTAAAGCATTCTTCAAAGAAATAAATACTGCTGAAATTCATATAGAAGCACAAAACAGCACAAATAGACAAAAACACTACTGACTAAAAAGGGGAAGAACTGAGGCATTACACTTCCATGCTTCAAATTAAATTATAAAGCCACAACTTTATAAAAACTGCATGGTATAACTATTAAAAAAAAAAAAAACATTGCTGGTGGGAATGTAAACTGGTCCAGCCACTATGAAAAGGAATGTGGAGGACCCTCAAACTAATGAAAATGGAGCTACCATTTGACCCAGCAATAACTCTTCTAGGAATCTACCCAAAAGAGACCTCAATGTGGGTACAAAGAGACCTGTGCTTGGATGTTTATTGCAGCACTATTTATAATTGCAAGGTCCCAGAAACAGCCCAAATGCCCCAAGACAGATGACTGGATGAAAAAAATGTGGTATATATACACAATGGAGTATTACGCATCAATAAAAAATGACAAATCTGATGAATTTTTGGTAAAATGGATGTACCTAGAAAAAATACTGGCAGAAACAAGACAGAAGGAAAAAGACAAAAACCAAATGGTTTCACTAATATATGGACAACCAAATGAAAGTACAAAACTATGGGAGGGGACCAGCTGGAGTGACTAGGGAGGGGAGGTTGTGGGGGACCCCAGGGATCACAATGATGTGAAATACACATATATAATAATAATAATAATAATAATAATAATAATAATAATAATAATAATAATAATAATAAAAGAAGCACCAAGTGTAGGCTTTATTTCTTTTTGTACCTAATTTCAACTTTTCTTTTAAAACATCAGTTCTATCTTCATCTAATATCCATTGTTTAATTTATATAGTTTTATGTTTGAAAAAAAAAGAAATCTATACCTTTATATTTTAATGTTTTCTTAAGAATATATCTGTGATTTGCATTAGGGAAATGCAAATAAAAACCACAATGAGATACCACCTTACACCAGTAAGAATGGCTCACATCCAAAAAAGAGACAACAAGTGCTGGCATGGATGAGAGAAAGGAACACTCTTACATTGCTGGTGGGAATGTAAAATGGTCCAGTCACTATGGAAAGCAGTGTGGAGAACCCTCAAACTAATGAAAATGGAACTACCATTTGACCTGGCAATCGCTTCTCTGGGAATCTACCCAAAAGAGACCTCAATGTGGGTACAAAGGGGCAACTATGCTTGGATGTTTGTTGCAGCACTATTTATAATTACAAGGACATGGAAACAACCCACATGCCCCAATAAAGATGATTGGATGTAAAACATGTGGTATACACAATGGAATATTATACATCAATTACAAATGACAAATTTGATGATTTTTGGTAACATGGATGTACCTAGAAGAAATCATATTGGCAGAAACAAGTCAGAAGGAAAAAGACAGGAACCAAATCGTTTCACTAATATATGGACAACCAGATGAAAGTACACAACTGGGGAATTGGACCAGCTGGAGTGGACATGGAAGGGAGGTGTTGGGTGACCCCCAGGGATCACAATGATGTGATATATATCTATCTATATATAAATTATTAGATCAAATTGAAGGCCCCCAAATGAAGCGGTGCATAAATGGTCAACTAACAAAAGAAGAAAGAATACAAAATGAAACAAGGAAAGTCTCTTTTAATAAATGGTGATGGGAAACTGGGCTGTCCTCACATGCACAAGAATAAAAAAGACAGTGTTTCACACCATATACAAAACCAACTCAAAATGTATAAAACACTTGGATATACTACCTGAATCCATAGAATGTATATAAGAAAACATAGCCAAAACAGTCCACAACATCAAATTCAGAAACATGTATTGAGGATTCATTTCCAAAACCAAAGAAAACAAAGGAGAATATAAACACCTGGCACTATATCAAACTAAAAAGCTCTGTACAACAAAAAATCAACCAAAATGAAGAAAAATGTTTCTGAATGGGGAGAGTATTTTCACACCACAGATCACATAAGGGACTGATACCAAAAACCTATAATGAAATTAAACAAGTCAACAAAAGCAAACAACCCAATCAAAAAATGGGATGGGTAGAAGGGGAATGGGATGGGGAATTGGGCAGAGGAGCTAAATAAACACTTCTCCAAATAATTGCAAATGACCAATAGGCATATGAAAAATGTTATGTATCACTTATTATCAGGGAAATGCAAATCAAAACCATAATGAGATACCACCTCACTGCGATGAAAATGGTTCATATTTAAAAAACCACAGACAAAAATGCCGGCATAGATGTGGTGAAAATGGAACCCTTTTACACTAGTGGTAGGAATACAAACTGGTCCAGCCACTACGGAAAGTTATATGGAGGTTCCTTCAAACAATAAATGGATCTACCATATGACAGAGTCATTCCACTCTTGAGTCTACCCAAAACACACAAAAATGATTCTAAAGAAAACCTGTAATCCTATGTTTATCACAGCATTATTTGCTATAGTTGAGATATGGAAACAATCCAAATGCCTTAAAACAGATGAGTGACTCAAGAAAATGTGGTATATAGACACAATGGAATAGTACTCAGCAATCAAAAAAATAAACTCATGCCATTTGTGGTAACATGAACTGAGTTGGAATTATGCCAAATGAAATAAATCAGGAGAAAAAAATAAATGCTTGATGGTTTCACTTATATGGTGAATAGAGAGAGAATGAAGTGTTAGGAAAAACAAAAACAAACAAACAAAAAACCCAGAACTTGCAAGCTGACTATATATGTGCAGCATACACCAGGGAAAGGGGAGGAAGAGGGGCCAGAACAGAAGAGAGGAGCATAGACTCCGGTGATGATGGATCATGGTTGCCATCATGGTGGGAAAAGTACAGGGAATAAAGGATTAAAACAGGGAACTAATTCTGAGTGACCTTCGCATAGCTTTCCATAGTGGCTGGACCAGTTTGCATCCCACCAACAGTGTAAGAGGGTTCCTTTTATTTTGTCACATCCATGCCGGCATTTTTGCTTGTGGTTTTTAAATATTAGACATTCTCACTGCAGTGATGTGCTATTTCATTGTGGTTTTGATTTGCATTTCCCTGATGATAATGATATTATTACCATTATTATCTCCTGATAATACAGGAAGGGACAAATTCAAAAATTAACAAGGAAGTAAAAAATAAATAGATAAAACGTTACTAGGAAAATGTGTAAATCTCTAGATAAGTGTTGCAGTTACACATGTTTATGACTGAAAGGTCAGGGTACAATACATTTCATGAAAGCTCACCAATGCATCTAAAATAGAACATGGGAAGATCAAGAGGAGGGCTCTCTGGTGATGAGGTGGAGGAAGAACCCCGGTGAATGCAATGATGTAAAACATGTATATGCATATGTATACATATACATAAATATGCTTATATTAAACAACAAAAAGATTAATGAAAAATAAAATGAAAATAAAATAAAATAGAAGATGGTTTCAATAAAGTGAACCTTCTACTAAGGAGCTCAGTTTAGTGTAAGGAAAAGATGGTTAAGTATAATATTGTAAGATAAAGCAGAAAATAGTAAGAACTGCAAGAGAGGCACCCATGGAGTGCTGCAGGAATATAGAAGGTGAGGTGTTTTTCAATGAGGTGAAGGCTTCATGAAGGAGGAGGTATTTCAGTGAGGTCTTAAAATAGTACTTATGGATGTGGAGATGTGAAGAAAAAAGTACTTAAAACAGAGGAAGCTGCCTGAGTACAGGAGAAAGGGGCAACTGTGGGCATACAATGGGATAACAGAAGACTTTAAGTAGCCTTCTTCAGTATGTTGTTAAACAAATACTGATGATCCATTTTAGTTACAGAATGAAAACTGACTGACCAAATTGGAATAAAATTGTATAGTAATATTTCATTTGAGCTATGATTTAAACTAACCAGTTGCTGCATACGCTGTCCTATTTTGCCCTTAACTCTCTCTATGACACTTAAGGCAGCATTTAATTTTTGTTTCCACATTTATATTCCTCATTAAATGGTGAAGTATTTGCAATAAGGGTGTGTCTCACTCATCACTGAATTTCCAGCAGTAAACAGAAGGCCTGGAAATAATTGCCTCACTCTGTACTTATCTATGACTCCACTGGATGGACTGTTTTGTCATCTATCTCTCCCTAGCACCTATAAAAGGCCTGATATATAATGGATGTTAGATATTTGCTCTATTGAGTGAAATTATTTCCCTTTATGAATTTTTAATTAGTCCTTTGTACCTCAGTTTCCTCATTAGTAAAATTAAGACAGTAAGACAATCTACAAAAACTCATAGGGTTATTCTAAAGATTAAGTACTTATCATACCACCTAAATAGAAAAGAGTATATATTAGTTACTATGATGATGATGATCATCATCATGATTACTATCATTATTAGTTTTTAATCTCCATTGTTGTTATTGATAAGGTTTCCAGACTTGCTGATGGGAATAACTTTAATGGAGACTATCCTGGGTAATGGGAATTATGCTTGTGGATTTTTCTCTCCCCTGTTTTATCACTGTGCTTCTGCTGCACTTAGGTATTCTATACAATGCTAAAACTCTAGCTGAACTTGGAGAGACTGCCCACCAGACTGGAAGCTCCCTGAGGACATGGCCAGCTCATACTCATCTCTGGGCCCATACAAGGCTTGGCACAAAGCATATCATCTTAAAAATGAATAAGTGAAAGCTACTTAGCTCCTATCTTTCTTCCTTGTCACTAGATGAGGACAGACACACATACTAAGTCTGCCATTTCCTCTACTTAGGGAGTCAGGGTTTGGAGAGCTCTGTAGTGCCCATTTTTATGTTGGCCATCCTAATTCTAGCTCATTTTTGGTTTTCTTTGATAATTAGGAAAAGACACTTGTGCAATGCTGCAAAACTAATATTTTGAATTATGTTTGAAGCATGCCATATGATTGGAAATAATCACAACCTAATTATCCATGTAAATAGCAGTGGGTGAATTATTTATATAAACATAAAACTTGTACAGCGAGATCATGAGACTCCTGGAAATGTGCTATCACATAATGCAGGGATGAGTTTTTATTTGTGCTCTGGGATGTAATGTCAGTGTTTGGTTCACTCTATTTTCAGAAGTCTGACACTATGCAAGGGCAATTTCAGTTGTCTTATCTCATGTAAACTTTATAACTTCTCTGGGGATCATATCATCATTACCATTTTACAGGTGCAAAAATTAAGGTTCAGCATTCTTACACTGCTGATGGGAGTGCAAACTGGTCCAGCCACTATGGAAGGCTGTGTGGAGGAGCCTCCAACAATTGAAAGTAGAACTACCATTTGACCCAGTAATCCCACTACTGGGAATCTACCCAAAGGATACAAAGATATTAATCCATAAGGACACGTGTATGCACATATTTATTGCAGCACTATTTACAATTGCCAAGAATTGGAAACAACCCAAATGCCCCCAAAGTGACGAATGATTGAAAAAGATGTGGTATATGTGCACATGGAATATTATGCATCAATCAATGAAGACAACCTTTCTTATGTCATATGCAGCAAGGATGGAGCTAGAAGGAATCATGTTGGCAGAAGTAAGCCTGACAGAAAGGGAGAGATAAATATGGATTGGTCTCACTTATATGAGGGATTTAAGAAAACAGACAAAGGGACAGAAAAATTGTAAAATTGCCAAAAATATAGAATTCAGACATAAAGTGAGAGAGGGGGAGAAGGAAGAAAATGGGGGAAGGGGAGGGCACAAAAGACTGAGATAGTTCACAGGTGATAAGGTGATGAGAGAACTTCAGGGTAGACAATGTTGTTATATATATATATGCATATGTATATATACAGACATATATATGTATATGTGTGTGCAATCAATAAAATAATAAAAGAAAATAAAAGAAAGAAATCCTTTAAAACACACACACCAAAACTATTTGTGTTGTATTCCAGTAGGAATTGTTCTAAATGGACTTAAATTATGGTCACATTAAAAAGAAAGTAAGGTTCAGGGAGGCAATGACCTTTTTTCAAGGTCATATAATTAACAGATGTTGGACTCAGATCAATTCTCTTACTTTTAACTCTGTAGGTAGGTAAGAAATCATTTTACACCTGCATACCCCTTTCTATAGTTTCCCATATCTATTTCTGTTACTATGGAACCATAATCTGAACTTAAACTGGCTGGCTAATTCTCATCAACTTGTAAAAGACAAAAAATAAATTCAAATAATACAGGCTACACAGAATTTCTGGGGAATCATGGAAGTGACACTGATGAAGTGGCGGATGAGGTTATGTAGGAAAGTGGAGAATAGTATGTGTATGCCTATATTCATGAGTAACACCAATGTAGCACCAACCCTGCCTGTCTTCTGAGGTTGACCAGAGTTAAGGAACCTCAAGGTCTGGATATCCATCTACAAATGGGACCTTAATAGGATATTGACATATATTTACTCCTTATCCACACACACAAACAATTTTGGCATGACCTGAATGTGACTCAGTCAAGAGTTAGAGATAAGTAGTATGGAACATGCTGCTTTTGACTGGCCAGATTTTATTTTTGTTTTGAGTTATTGTAGTTTTAATATATAGGGATATATTAAAACATATTGTTTCTAATTAAGATGTATTGCTCTAAAAACATTAAATTAAAAAAATTAAGAATATTTTTTAAAGTTTTTTTCTTTTTAATGTCTTTCAAGTATCGTTACTACCTACATCTACCATCAAAATGTCCAGAGTCCTCCACCACAGTCCATTGAGCTATCTTCCCTCTTTGTTCTCTCTTCTCCCTCTCCTGCTTTGGTAATCTCGGATTCTATAGTTAGATTTCTAGGATTGGTTGCTGGTTTCACTTATATTTGACCCTTTGTTTTGTTTGTCTGTATTCTACATATAACTGACACCATCCAGTATTTATGTTTCTTCTTCTGAATTATTTCCCTTAGCATAATCTCCTCCAGTTCCATCTACATGATTGCAAATGACAAGGGTTTCTGTTTTTATAGCTGAGTAGTATTCCATGTGCATCTAGAACACATCTTCCAGATCCACTCATTTGTATTTGAGCATTTAGGTTGTTTCCATAACTTGGTTTTATAACTAGTGTTGCAATAAGCAATAAAGTTTTTTTTTTTCATTCCTAAGATAAATATCAAGGAGTGGGATTGCTATTCCACATCATATATCTACTTTTAATTGAGAAATGTCCATACTGCTTTTCATAGGGGCTGACTAGTCTACATTCCTACCAATGGTGTAAGAGGTTTCCTTTTCCTCCACATCCTTATCTGGTTAATTGGTATTTTAAAAGATCAAAAGCCAAGTGTGGATGGGGGTGGTGGGACATAAAGTGAATCTATGGAAAATAGATTGAAGAAAGGTATGTCACCAGATTTTCATTTAAAACACAATAGAATCATAGGCCATACCAAGACATTATTCTGATTTTGAAATAAATACCCCCCTAATCTCCAAAAAATCAAGTCAAAAGAGTATGACTACAAATAAACCACATTTCCCCAAGGGGTTCAAAGCCTTAAGAATGTAAGAATGAGCAGTTTAGGGGAAAAAAGGTAATCTGCATTGATATTAAAAAATTCCATCTGGCTTCAAGAAAAGAAGTCTTAAAAATGTATTTACACAGGTGCTGGCTCAGGTTTCTATTGAATCTGGCCTCAACATATTTTAAGACACGCCTGTAGGTGGACAAGGAAAACCAATGGCTGGATAATATGGAATATAATGTATGATCTTTGTTAGCTTTTCTTCTGCCCTGTGGCTGGGGACCAGAATTTACTGAGGTCTGAGAAATCAAATTTTGTTACGGAGAGAGATGCATAGTCTGACTTGAAAGTCTGACACTTTCAAGTCCAAAGTCTGGAAGACAGGAAAAGCCATGAACGTGTACTTGGACTCTCTGAGAAATGTGTCTCACTGTGCTCTGGGAAGGAAAGAGAAGGAGATTGACTTTTCTGTTCTCACACAAATGTTACTGATTCTCCAGTTAAGTAACACCAAAGAGAAATAATCGCATGGGAACCTTGGACAAACCCAATACATTTTTCACCCAGGTACTGCCATGAATGGCATCTCCCATCTATTCTTTTTGCTTACTCAGTTTATATGTGTCAATGACCAATAATTTATTCCAGAAGGAACCAAAACATACAGCTCAACAGGAGCTGGGTAACAACCATCTAGTTCATATAACAGCCTTGTGAATTAACACAGAGAAGTTAAGTCAAGTTATATAATGTAACCTTCTCCAGGGTCACATATATAAAATATAAAATTAAATCTCAGAGCTAAGGATTAAATTTAGCTCTGTCTCTTTCTCAAAGGTGATAGACACAAAGGGAACCAATGGCCAGTGGACACCTTGGGGGTATCTTAAAATTTCAGAGATTTATTGTCAAGAATTTGTTGTCAAAATTATATATTTACTGCTAAAATCTTCAAGATCACTTAGTTTAACTATGTTATTATTCAGATGTAGATTTTTTACAAAGAGCAAATGAATTATGTCTCAGGTCACATGGTAGAACCAGAAGTCCATTTGGTGTTCTTTCCCCACTTCCAAAAAAAGCAGAGGGAATAGATAAGAACAGTGAGGCACAACTCAGCATGGTGTGGTCAGGCACAAGAGGCAACTGAAAGCCTATCAAGGGCCCTGCTAAAACTAATGAGGTTGTCCTCAAGTAAATATATATATGCCCACTGCTCCCAAGCAACCTTCTGTATTATCACAGTCTTTCCTTTGGTCAATCTATTGCCTATTCCTGGTGTTATTTTGCTACTTTTTTGTACCTAGCAGGCTACTGAACATCCTCCAGACTGGACTAACCCTTAAGTACTCTGAAAAGCCTTCTCAAACTTTCCAGGTAAAATATATTGTTCTCTTATTCTACCTTCTCAGGAAACCATAAATTTACCTCACTCTATTAGATTGTGACCTGCATGTCATATTAACTTCACAGCCACTAACTGGTTATATAATTTTGGGCAAGTCACTTAAAACTCTTGGTGCCTCAGTCTCCTAATTTGCAAATTGGGAGTAATAGTAACACCTACATCATAAACTCATTATGAGGATTAAATGAGAAAAAAAATCTATAAAGAAACCAATACATGTTGCATGCTTAGTAAACAGCTTTTATTGTTATCTATTATTCTAATACTTGAAATATATCTGGCATACCCAACACTGTTGAATAAATGGGTGCCTTGTGGGGAAAGTATCAACTATTTTGGACATTCCTATAGTCAGGGCACTCCCTTATGAGTCTATAAATAACTTACCAAATATTACAATAATAGCCTGTAATCTTCTGTGTGTTTCATGCACCTGGAAAAGTCACTTTCTGTCTTTAGGCTGAAGTTTCCTTGTTCACAATATGGTTTGGTCAGCTTTTTAGGTTTCTATGTTCCCTTCCTCGAAGTTTCATTCAAGTACCTGTTCAGCACTGTAACTGTTTTTAGTTGATTTCAGTAAACAGGTTCTGACTTGTTTAATGTGAAAGTAAAAGAGCTTGTGACCATGGGGTATTGGGAATGTGCTTATCTAACTTTGGAACAGGGCTGTAGCAAAATGAATGCTACCCTTCTACCCAGAATTCCTGGGATCAAATTCTTGTTATGGCTAAAACAATCTGGTGTTAATCCAGTTTCCTTCAAAAAAAGGCTTGTTTTCTTTCCCCAGTCAATTTTAAATGACTTGGCAAATTAATTAATTAATTAATTAAAAACACAAATTCATTTTCCTACTTCCTACTTGTTGACTAACTGGCAAAGACTTAGTTTATAAATATGGGAAACCAAAAAGGTAACCTCACCCCTTTCACCAGGCTGTTGGGAAGTTTATATGTAGAATGGATATAGTGACCATCATATACAACAAGCTTTAAAAGATGTTCAGAATTATAATTACTACAGTTCCTGAAACAGGCTCTGCATTTTGAGTATATGAGCCCAATACCTTAACTGATGTAGGACTCAGGAAATGTTTACTGGGAAATGAATGATAAATTAGATTAGTACCAGGTCTGTTTTTGAGAGGCACTGATTAAGCGATAAGAACTAGTATATCTAGGAGCTATAGTGATTTCAGTAAGATGCTTCAAGAGTACAGCACAGATTGGAAGCAATGGGTCTGAGAATTCTATTCCTTGTTTCTTTTTAAAAAAGTGATTCCACTTTAAATATTAGTTTTCTCTTCTGAAGATGAGGACCTTTCCTCTTTGGTAACTACAAAGCACACTTGCCTCTTTAGAATATTGAGAACAGTTGCATAGTAGTGAAGAAGAAGGGAATGAACACTTGAATAATAGGCCTCAGAAGTATATACACATAACTATTAGAATTGAAGAGATTATTATTTTTTTTTACATGGTGGTTTCTCACAGAGTTCAATTATTTTGAGGGACAGTGTGTTCCTTGCTATGGGACTAGAGCCCTGAGAAATAAGAAATCATTTCTACCTCTGAAGAAAACTGGATCTAACCTTACCCATGCAATGAGACTAACTGCAAAAATTTACCAGTCACAGCTTCACTGTTACCAAAAGATCCATGAGGAATTGAGAAGTTTCAGACTGCAACACTAGAACAAAATTTAAAAGTATAACAGACCAGGAAACAGGCAAGGCACAGTAAAAGGGAGGACATGTAAGTATCATAGCAACATCTTGTTAATAACTGCTTCATAAAATTCACATGCTATAAATAAATAGGCATAAGGCACCAAAGAACAACAATGATAACTGTTTGTTATGGCTTCCAAATTGGGCACTAACAAAAGAGTTGGTCAAGCATCAACTGCAATGAGTTACAAAGTCCAATTATTCCTCAGATCTATGGCTCTGGTTCTTGTTAGGGGGCAGCTCATAAGTAAGCCAGCAAAGACAAAGAATCATGGAAAAATATGTAGACATTCTATAACTCACATGACCACCTGTCTCATATTCTCTGAGACAAAAGGTTTCTCCATAACATTTAGCATTAGCAGCCCATAAAGTCCTTTCTCTTTATCACTTGGGGCATGCATGACATCCACCAAAACCCCTTCATATACATTTCATAGTTTTCCAAATGTCTACCATATAAAGTCTAGAAAGTATGTGAAATATTTTCAGTTTCCCTTCTGTGTACAGTGAGGGGAGTGATCCTCTTCTACTACTTCTAAGTGTATTTCTTTTTCTCATATGTAACAGTAAAATCACAAAACCTAGATGCTATTAGATCAGGCGTTCTGGGCAAGCAAGCCATGAAAACTGATTGGTCAACTTAGAAGAATGTCTAAAATTAGATCATCAAGAGAGTGGCTATATCCGAAGACCTGAAAGAGTGAAATATACTATACATATTTGCAACCACAGGAGCAACCAGAAAAAGTAGGTGTCAGCAAATTATAATCCATGAACCAAATTCAGTGTGTTCCTTTTTTTTGTGTAACTCAAGAGCCAAGAATGGTTCTTAGATTTTAGATGGTTGAAAAAATAAAACTAACATTCAGTAGCACATGATAGCTAATGGAATTCAAATTTCATGCCCATTTATTTTTTAATGATACACAAACATATCCATTAATTTATGTATTAACTAAAGCTGCTTTCATGCTACAAAGACAGAGTTGAGTGGTCAAGAAAGTCTAAAATATTTACTGGTTGATATTTGACATAAACAGTTTGCCAATACCTGATGTAATGTCAAGCTATGACATTTAATAAAACTAGAGGCAAATAAAAAGAACAACAAAGCTTTGTGAAAAGGCCTCTAGGAATCATGCAATAAAGGTAACTTGTTGGCAAGAGATACCTGAGCAAGACTGTGGAAACTGTAAGCAGAACCTCCTAGCATAGTTAACTTGTCCATGGGAAATAGTTACTCAAAAAGTTAGGGAGTGAAGAGGACACTGATATGCACCAAAACCTCTCTGAATGCTTTCAAACAAGAAGTCACATTCAGTTCCACATGAGTTGAGGTGGGAAAGACTGGATTTAAAGGACAGAAAGAGTTCAATGAGGGTTCACGTACATTTCTTCCCTCACAAAAACCTGAGGCAAGAGAGAGAAATCAAAGCCACAGTTATATAAAATTTGCCAAGAATACTAACTTGGGACATATTGTAAACATCAATGAGGATGGTGTAATTCTTTGAGTTCAGAATGTAAACTACAGTTTCAATTTTATGATGTGTACTAAACAGCGCTCCATGTGTACAAAACAAATGGATATACAATCTCTAATGTTTTACTAGAAAATGTCTTTAAAAATAGTAAATTCTTGAGCACATAATGCACATGATGAATTAATTAACCCTCTTTGAAATGTGATGGGATAGAGAAGGGGATGGACTCATATCCTGATTGTGCTGATGAGAAAAAAGGGGGGGATAAAGGAAGTTATCCAGCTGTGGTCATAATACTGAAGGAAGAGGGAATCTCAGTCTTTTGTTTTAACCTAGTTCATTGAAAGCGTATTCTTTCAGCTGGGGATTGATTTTTAAGAGACTGGAATTTATTATTTTTCATGTTGTATGAAGGCAAAACCATAGTGTGTACAGGTTAAAATGTGCATATGTTTGTTGATGTAATAGTGATACCTGTAATTTGTAGAATTGTAACAAAATGCATAAGCTTGTAAAGGCACTTTTATAATATTTGGTTTAACTGCCATATTTTACAGACAAGGAAATCTGTCTCTAAATTTCTTATCCAAGACTACACAACAGAAACTTCTTTTTGTCCCTACCACTGCATATGGACATCGCTTTCCTCTGACTTGCTGACTATTAGACAGTATCCTAACATGCGTTCCCTGTCACCTATCTGCTTATGCCATTCAACCCAGCGGTTGTCTGATTCTCCTCATGCCCATTTCTAATCCACAGATCATCCTGCCAAACTACATTTATGCTTACATACATTCAAATACATTTTCACTAAGTTTCCATCACCCATATTTCAGTGATTTCACACCCATTACCTTTTATCTCAAAATAGGCATATCCTTCCCTCACTAACTTCATGGTCAACACAACATTCCAGCATGTAGGGATCTTTCATCTTCTTCCTCCTCAACAGGAAAACTTGGCTAGATTACAATTGACTCTGTGCTGAATACTGAACCAACGATACCATTTTAAACTGATGCACATCTATGTACTATCAAAACTAGAAATGGATTTCTGTCTGATGTGCCAGGCTTTTAAATCTTATACCTGTGCCCAGTCCAGAGATTTCTGAAACCATGAATAAAGAGGTAACAAATACTCAGCCTGAGTTAAATGACAGTAACAAATGAGTAACAGAATGATTTTTGTTCCCACTGTCCAAAATAGGTAGCATTCCCTGTTTCAACAAAGCAACGTTATATTCAACTTTAAGATGATAAATACATCTTGTAAAAATTGAAAAAAAATCAATAAATGTTCTCTGTGGATAAGGCATTCTCCTACCTGTAAATAGAGATAATGATGGCAGTAAACTCCAACCACCCAGATTTACAGATGAGAGGAGAAAGAAAATACCTATAATATATATATATGTAATTTTAAAATCACCTTTCTCCTGACCTTCAAATGGGTAGGAACTGGAAACTTGGGTCCATATTCCAAAGGAAACAAGAGGATTTTCAAGAAACCCACTGTTGATTTTGGCTGTTTTAAACAGTCATGAACACTTGGTCCTTGAGTTTATTGAGGCTCATTTTTTCAAAGAAAACAGCACTAAGTTTCTTAGCATAAGTGTTTCTTAGGTCTGGAGGATTTTCATATTTTGCTGGATTTTCAAATGTTCTATAACTTGGGCAATAACCCCTCCTGATAGCCTCTTCTTCTTGTTCTCAAATTGTCAAAGATCCACCTTACAGTAGTGCCAAATCCCCCTTCTGCCTTCTCTCCTTTAGTTATAATTTCTGTAGAAAGTCCCCATCTGGAATATGTTATGACTACAAAATCTTCTCTTTTATAATGTCATTGGTCATTCTTCCTGATCTCTGAAAACAAAAATTCTGTGACCCAGATTTATAAAACACAGGACAATATCCAATACAATATAATCTATTGAATTTGCTCCTAAGCTTGTTCACTCAAATTCTTTCCCCATCTGATATGCTTGCTACTAATGTGGTGTCTCAGCTTGTTGACACACTAGTTCTAAATGGGTGCTCTGGTTTGTTTGCTCTATAGGCAGGACCAACTGGATGATGATGTATGGAGAAAACATGGGTCCTTACTGGGGAAGTTAGGTGATCTGAAGTTCTTGGAGCCGTCCCTTACTTCCATTCCTAAACCATTCTCTGATAGTACTTTAGGAATAGAAGGTACTGCTCTCTGGATCTCTTTTCAGACTTTCTAGGCCTAGACCTGAGATTCTGAATCTCATACTAGACTAAAATAAGAGTAGCAATGGCCCACTTGGGGATACAGGTAGAATATTCATTCTGTTTTAAGTCATAATAAATACCAGATATTCCCTATTGCTTTGGGAATGAGAAGATAATGAAATAGAAGTTTGTTTTGTTGTTGTTGTTTCATAGTTATTACTACCTTTTGGCCAAAATAAGGCAAAAAAACAACTATAATTATGATTAGCTATTAATTAAGAGACTGATTAAAGGACACTCACTTTTCACTTTTCTGGGTTGCCAAGAACTCTCAAGTACTTCTGGTATTCCCTCTCTGGGTGTTTTCCATTCATTTCAGATGAAACATGAAAGCCTGACACTTTTAAGACTGTCCTAAAGGTTTTTGTGCATAACATAAAGAAAGTCTGTTTTGTTTCTTATTTGAGGAACTCAAAATATCTAAGCCAGTGAGAGGAAAGGAAAAAATTCTTAGAGGAAGTACTTCATTTGTGGAAAGTGGGGGCAGAAGTGCATACTGATGTTTAGCAACCAGGTCTTCCAGGAGAGGAGGGCACGTAGAAGCCTTTAGTACAAGGTCAACATGAAGTGGATGAAGAAGGCTTTAATTCCACAATGACTGGGAATAAAGGGGGTGAGAACATGTATATGAAGTTTGTAAATTGGAGTTCTTTCTGCAGGATGTAAACTGAGCAGTTCTGTGGGGACCGAGGAAACCTGAGTTGCTCTTGAGTCCACTTATCCAAATATGAACCGCATCTTAGCTCAAGGTTTTGAACCAAAAGATGGGCTATAAGAGCTTATATCTGGAGAGGAGAATAAAACTGTTTCATCACTATGGGTCCTCATATACCTGGGAGTTAATAATGCAAAAATACCCCAATAATGCAGCAACAGGAGGGAGCAGGTGCATAGACTAAAGGTCTGGTGAACAGCCAGAACTCTTCCTCTCTGGGGCAGAGGCCAAGAAACCATCACTAATGAATAGTCTTATATTTACCACAGAGAACGAACTGAAGGCTCAACTGGGATTTACCCACTATAAACCTCTCTAATAAGCGCAGCAGAGTGGAACACAAGCAAGAAGAAGATTAAATCTTTATAGATCATTAATAATTTTTCTTTCATTCTTAAGATTCACCAACCTCTAAGCACCAGCTGGGGCCACCTTTGTTGTCTATATTGCCTGTACTACCAGAATTGCTTAAACCATGGGTCCATACAATATGGAAACTTCCTTTTTGGGCTCTTAAGTTGTTTGAGAGGGCTCCTTGATGTGAACATGTCTCAGTGATATTAAAATTCTGGGCCTTAGATGATTGGCATATCTCTCTAAAGGGTAAAGGAAAAAGAAAAATAGAAGTGAGTGTGAGTGTGCAAGATCCTTTACCTTCAGCGGCTCTTTTAAAGAAAACCTTGCAACTTCCACAAGTGAGAGCTCCATAGTGACAGCCAGAAGCTTCGTCCCCACAGATCAGGCAGGTCTTCTGGGGTGGAAAGTAGTAGTCAATAGGAAGAACATGGTCCCTGGAAGTCTCCAAACTGGAAAGACACAGAGAAACAATGCAGCAAATGTCAATAGCTGGCAGAAATAGGAGAGTAGAAGTGTGAGGTTTTAGGAGTAAACTACGTATGTAAATTACTATTGTTGCTTAATGGAATTAGTGAAGTTAAATATTCCTAGAAATATTTTTAGGGATGATGTTTGCAAGGATTTTTTTTTATATGGACAGAGCATTTTGGGATTATTCTAACTTATGAAAAAAGTCCTCTGGTATCAATCATACATACTAAATCTATAAAAGGGAAGGATAAAGATAGAAGTTTGAGGTTAAGATATCGAACTAAAACAAGGAGGTTGTCGAGCAACAATTTCAGAGCAACTCAATGGTGTGAAGCTAGGCCTATGAATGATCTTACTTTACCCAAAGGGAGGCCTATGACCAGTCTGACCAAATAACAAAACAATTTGATATGCTTTGCTTTTGTTCTTTGAGCCTCACTCTCATGTGGAAAATAGGGATAATGTCAATCAAGGAAAGAATTCTTACTGTTGTAAGTGGCAGTATACATCTAGCAAATATATAAAATGTGGTGAAATGAATATATAAGTGAGGGGTCATGAATAGCATTATTGCACTAGTCTTTCATTATTTTTTTCCATTCTCTCATTTTCCTCAGGCATCTCTACAAATCACAAAGATATTCTCCCCCACTCACATTCAACAATATAAAGTAGTGGTAAAAGTACTAGAATCCCCATGCTGTTGTTAAAAAATGATACATACTGATGCTGGAAATCTCTCAGGCTACCATCTCAACAATTGGCCATTAAAATACTCTTAGGTTCTTTGGATTAAGATGGCACTTCAGAGATCTGATTGTGTGAATACATATTTCTAACAAGACCTATATCTAAGTTTTTCCATATATATGTGGAGATGGGCTAGACGACAAATCTTAAACCCTTAATGGAAGGACAAGTCTCATTCCCCATACTAATTAAATTAAGTTTAAAGGAATGAAACATGGTCCTTATTACCCAAGGTTGACTTTTTTCCCTCATCTATGTCTAAGCATTAAATAAAACTTAAGTGATGTCCTGAATTAATCTGTCTCAGGTAGACAACAATCATCCATATTCTCATTCACAAAATTGATGGCACTATATACATAATATATATTAATATATTTGTAGTCCCTGTAAAATGCTAAGCCAATCACTTTCTGTGAGGTACAGGGAAAGATAAAGGACAGAGGAGACATGGGGTGGTAGAAACAGGTCCTTCACATGGCAAAGTTGATGTAAAGTTCACCATTAGGCAAAAGAACCCCATGGTCTCAGTGAGGCAAAACCCCATATGGTATAGGAGAAGTGTAGTCAGTGATACAGCTACCAAGCCCAATCCCAGAGCTAGTCACCCTACTGTGGCAGCTAGCACCAGAGCTAGCCACTCTTACTGTGGCAGCTCCAGCCCCAATGGACTTGGCTGCTATGTCTATGTCCCTTGGAATGGTACTGGTTTGGAATCTGTGGCTAGGAATAAATGAGGTCAGTGGATGTGGGGCTGCCAAGTTGCCAAGGCTCTCATCTATCTGTCAGTGTCTGGTTGTTTCAGCAACACAGAAGACAGTGATCTACCCAGCAGCTGAAGAGTGCTCCTGACCAAGGAGGAGGTGGAGACAAACTTGGTTCAGGCATATATTTTTAAGTGATGAAAGAATGTTGCAGAACAACTCCCAATGCAAAGAAGACAGAGCGACATTGTATTTTATAAGTACTTTTTGCCTGCTAAGGAAGGAAAGAAAATATTACCGTAATAACTATTTGTTGCATTTATTGATTTCAAAATTCTGTGGAAAAAATTGTTTTCATATTATTATTACATCAGGTTAAGAAAGTCAATCTCAGGGAGGAGAAGTCCAGAAATGTCTGATACCAAGCACAGGACTATTTGCCTACACATTCAACAGTTTATGTTACTCTATTCTCTCCATGTCAGTTTATAGCATTGGCTCTGGTTATCATGCTTAGCCTAGTCATCTGAATCCCAAAAAAAAAAAAAAAAAAAAAAAACATGGAAGTTTATTCTGAATAAAAAAAAAAAAAAGCATGGAAGTTTATTCTTGCCTCAACTCCCAGTTATCGTTCATGAGGGCAAAAGCAAAAGAAAACTTTCACTGCAGCTACACCTAAAAAGAACTTTATATGTAAAGTATAAATTTTTGCCTTATTCACCTCCCACGCACAACAGAAAATATTCAAAAATTTCTGCTAACATGCTTATCTTTTTTCCTTACAAATATTCCCGTTCCTACCAAAACTGAAAAGTTTGCAGAAGTCTGTCTACAAACCAAGACTAGCAAGGTCACAAATTTCACAGGAAACAATTCACTTTCCATATACAAAAGGGTAAAATGCTAACAACGTCATTGCTGTGATTGAAAATGTTTTGTTTTTTTTTTGAGTAAAAATTGTGTCCTCATTCTCATTCATGAAACAAAGAGAAGCAGGGAGGGTATTTTGCAAATGCAAATGTCTTTAGCTTCTTCCCACTTATTTTGATTTTTGTGACACAAATGGTTGAAACAAAATCAGGACAAACATTTAGGCATTCTATGTGCCAGATCATTTCATAAACATAATCCCATTTATTCTTCCCGATGCATAGCTTAGAATCATCCCTGTATTCTAGCAGAGGAAATTGCAAATTAAGTAAACTTATTCAATATTACTCATCTAGTAGGTGGAAATGTTAGGATTTCATCCAAAGTCTGACTCTAAAGTGTGGATTCCTAACTAATGACTAACCATGTTAAGAGATTGAAGGTTGAGATTAAATAGATAAGATGGATTCGACTCAATTCCTAGCACACAGTCTTATACATCAGTTGCAGGTGCTGTGTGTGCTGATGATTAATATATTAACTTTGAATCTAATCATCACAGGTGCTGATGATTAATACATTATCTTTGAACTTAAGAAATTTATTATCCAGTAGAAAAGAAATACAGGAAACAAAGAACTGTAAAATGATACAATATATGATACAATAAATCAGAGTGCAAATTACTACAGATGAGAAAGTATTTCAAAGGCAGGAATGATTGTTGAAGGGCGTAAACATGCATACGGGCAAATGAGATCATCATAATGATGACAGTATTAATAAATGATTACAAAATAAATATATGTTAACAAACATTGGAAAATTTCATAAACTAAACAAGAGGTCATTTTTAGAAAAAATATTTCATCATTTTTATTGAGGTAATATTGGCTTACAACACTATATATTATTCAGGGGCATACCTCTTCAGATGTATGTCACCCCACCACATCTACAACCAAAAGCACCCATAATCCTCCATTACAGTCTAGTGGATCCCTTCCCCCTGATATTCCCCATTCCCTGGGGCATCCTTCTGGCAGCCTCAATTCTACAGCCAGATTTCTAGGATTTGTTTTGATTTAGTTTTGTCTGTCCCTTTGCTTTATTTCTTTATATTGAGTGAAATCATTCAGTATTTGTCTTCCTCCATATTACTTACTTTGCTTAGCATAATCTCTGTAGTCAGTTTCATCCATTTTCATCCAAACGCAAATGACAAGATTTCTTTTTGTTTGTTTTGTTCATAATGAGCAATATTCTATTCTGTGTATGCAGTACATCTTTATCTACTTATCTGCATTTAGGTTGTTTTGGAAAGAACTTTTAAGAAAAAGAATTTTTCACCCATGTTAGAAATTAAAATAGTGTTAAAACTATTTAAAAGATTCTAATCAAATTTATAATCAATGCTTAAAGACTGAAGAAAGTCATCAACATTTCACTTATTAGATATGAGTTGAATAAAATACACCTTACACAAAAATAACTATAAAACAGATGGAAGAGGTAAAGAATTGCTGAAGATTTTAAATCTGAAGTTTTACTAATTATAACATACTTTCACCAGACACCTGAGGTATCTCCTGATTTTAACAAACTCAGTCCCCACCTACCCCCTACCTCCACTATCTAACGAAAAATATTTTGGACAGCTCTCCCATGGATTAGCCTAGTGTGGACAAAGGACACATTACAGTTTTGGCTCATGAGCTAACCTTTGAGCACTGAAAAGTCCACTGCAGCCCCAGTCCCAGGTTTATTATCCTGGAAAAACTCATAAACTTTGTACCAGGAGGCATGTGCAGGAATTGCCATACAGCTTTGTTTATAAAAGCTGCAATGAAAAAAATCTAATGACAGGAAAAATCATGGTACAAAAAACATACTTATAAAAAGATATGAAACAGCAAAATACAGCTACATTTAGGTGAATTTCACAAGTTAATGTTACATTAAAGACATAACTCATAGTAGCATACATTTTTCCCAGCCTCCCCTCATAATTAACCATAATTGCACTTGTTCCTTTTTCTGTTGTTCATATACATGTGTACATGTATGTACACACATATTAGCTAAATCACATATTGCTTATTTTTGCTTCTTTCTGAATTTTATGTAATGGAAACATACATAATAGATGCATACTATAATGAGTTTTTACTCAACATTAGTTTGTAAAATTCATCTATATGTAACTGTCTTCCATTCTTAGGTACCAGACACCATTCTAGGTTCTGGGGTTACAATAGTGAACAAAAGGTTATGTTAAGGTTTTTGTCCTTTAATCAGGGTTCATGTGTTCATTTAATTAATTGCTGTTTTATAACTAACTTAAATGTTACATGTATTCCTTTCTATAATTGCACAGAATAACAAAAAAAATTATAAAAAAGACTTCATAGTTTCCAACATCCTCTTAATAACATCCTAACAGCACTGATCTGCTTTACGAACAAGTACTGAATTTGCATGTGATATTGTGTTTCTTCCTGCCTCTCCTGGGTTATATACTTGCTCTCTTTGTCCAACACAGGATATTCAGTTTTATGAGAGATGAAGCAAAAGTGCTGTTACATAGAATGAAGCTTTAAAAACTAGAACATCTTTTGCTATTCATCAACGGTTTCACAATAAATTAAAAGTGAATTGCTAGACCTGAAGGTCTACAAAGATGCTAGATCAATAATAGTCTCAGAAATTCTCAGCAAACAGTTTCAATCCCCAGCCTGATTCTGCACTTGGCCCCACCTTCTCTCTCTCTGGACTTGGAGATACATTAAAGGCTGACACATTTAAGCAAGTTCCCCTTTGATTATTGGACCAGGGTAAAATGGAAAAGTCACAGACTAGTTTTCCCTGATTGAGAGAAGAATGTCAACTCAGTAAGGCTTTGGAATTTGTGACAACCTGGGTTGAAATTCTGCCTTTGCCACTGAACCTTGTAACAAGTCATTACATTTGCCTCCTTCAGAGAGATGGTGTTTTCTACCCCATTGGGCTTTGTGAAAATTACATTAAATAACACATGTTAAGCTATTCCCTCTCTATCTTCAGCATGATAACTGGATTGTATGTTTAGGTTGTTTTCATGTTTTGTCTCACAATAAAAAGCAGAAAACATCTGGAGGCCACCCTTTTGACTACACAGTGTTTTCAGGGAAAGAAACAAAAGAGAAGTAGATCTGTAAAAATATCTTTTTCATACTTATCTTTGCACTTTTCAAACAAGAAGGGAATTAGAAAACTAGCAACCAACTTTAAAAAGCATATTTTCTCCTGATAGTATTTAGCAATTTAAAATATTTATACTAATCATACTGTCAAATGTAGTGACAATTCTATGTGCTATGTGAATTTTTACGATAAAAATCAGAAAGTTCAAAGATATCTTTATCTCCTATATCTCTTATGGCGATGAATTTTATGAGAGACTTTGGTAGAGAAATGTGCAAAGTAATGGTTTGAGTCAGGTAGTTACTTTCGCCCTGCCAAGCTGAGATTTGAAATTTGGTAAACAGTTCACGGAAAAAGACAGTCAGTGTTACTTATTTAAAGTATTATGTGATTCCATAGGTCTCTAAATCTTTTTAATGATGCTTTTTGTGGAGTGGAAAGATATGTGAGTAGAAGATCTGATTTTCCCTGTCATTTTCTAATAGAATGATTTTGAATAAGCATTTGGCTTTATTTTCGCATTTGTAAAAATGGGCAAAATATAGATCTCACAAGACCGCTAGAAGGATTCAATTAAATTTTGGATGTAAAGCAGTTCATATAGTTGCAAGCAGTTCATATAGTGCTTAGTAAGTGACAATTATTATACCAATCTTATGAGAAATAGCAGAAGCAACAATGGGAGAATCAGTTTCTAAAATATTAGTCAGTATCATTGTACCCAGAATTTGAAGAGGCAAACTAAGATTTAGATAATGCAAATGACTTATCTGAGTTCATACAGCTAGTAATGGCAAAGCTCATAGCGAGATCTAGCGCTTCCTAAATTCCCCCTCTCCCCAATAGTCCTTCACCATTTTTTGTTGTTGTTTTGAGACTAGATCTTGCTATTTTTGCTTGTGGAACAGCAGGCTCACGTTGCCTGGGGTAACACAGACTCAAGCAACCCCCAATCTCACCTTCCCAGGTAGCTGGGATTACAGGTGGCACGCCACCATGCCCAGCTATATTTTTTTGGAACTAGGTCTCGTTATTTGCCCCAGCCAGATTCAAACTGAGATCCCTGGTCCTGGCCTTGGCTTCCTAAGCTGCCGTTTACAGGCATGTGCTACCATGCCCGGCCCTCCCTCACCATTTTAAGGCTGCCAAGGTCATATAAGATTTATATAATATAGCCTTGTTTTAATTTAACCGGGCTATTTTAACAGATTTATTGATATGTAATTCACCTACGATAAAATTCACCCACTCTGCATATTCACTTCTATTACTACAAACTAGTTAAGAACATATTTATTATGCTCAAAAGAATCCCCATATTTGTTATTCAGTGACTCCCCATTCCATCTTCCTTCCAGTCCCTGGCAATAGCAATTTACTCTTTTTCTCTTAAGATTTGCTCTTTATCAACCTTTAATATAAATGTAATCATACAATACAATCTTTTGTGACTTGTTACTTTCACTTAACATGTTTTAAAGATTAATCCACATTGTATAAGGGGCTCTCAATTTTTCCACTTATTTTACGCATTTAGCCTTCTGCCAGGTCAGTACCACAGAGTCTTGATTATTGTCGTTTTTGTAAGGTTTGGAAACAGGAATGTGAGTCCTCCAATTATGTTCTTTCTCAAAATTGTTTTTGATATTCTGGGTTCTCTGTACATATATAGTAAGTATTGGGTCAGTATTCCAATTTTGCTAAAAAGCCTATGGGGACCTGATGTTCTTTAAGCTTATGGAGCTTGTTGTCATTTATATTTTAAGGACATTTCCACAAATCTTTGTAGTTTCAAACATATGGCTTATACTTTTGCTAAATTTTTGTAAGTATTCTAGTATTTTGATTTATGAATGAACTGTTTTCTAATCAAATTGTTCATTGCTAATGTAAAGAAATACAATTGATTTCTGCAAATCAGTCTAATGTTCTGCAAGCTTGTTGAATTGATTTATTAATAGCTCTAACAACTTACAGATTTTCCAGGAATTTACAAATACAAGATTATGTCATCTGTTAATAAAATTTTTTACTTACTTTTTGCCAATCTAAATGTCTTTTGTTCCTTTTCCTTGTCTAATAATCCTGGATAGAACTTCTAATAAAATGATGAATAAAAACAGGGACAGTAGAGAACCTTGCCTTTTTCCTGATATTACATATAAAGCTTTCAGTTTTCACCCTTTAGCATGATAATTATGGGTTTTTCATAGATACCCATTAGCAACTTGAGGAAGCTCCTGCCTATTGTTGGTTTAGTCTTTTAATTATGAAAGAACGTTGGCTGCTTTGCCATTTTCCCAGTGCATACATTGAGATGATAACAGAGCTGTTGCCTTTATTCTCTTAAATACTTAACATTATATTCATTATCATATTTTCAGTTGTTAAAACAACCTTACATTTCCACAATTCCAACTTTACATTATTGATAAATCTGTCATTATAATAATAATTTGTAATTGTTGCTGGATTTGGTTTGCTGGGATATTGCTATAGATTTTACTTATTTATATTCAAAAATGATTGGTCTGTAGTTTGTGTGTGTGTGCATCTCAATGGTATATTCAGTTTCAATATCAGAATAATATAGGCCTCACAGAATTAACAGGGAAATGGTTCCATTTTATAGTTTGTTGGAAGAGTTTAAAAATAACTGGTTTGGATCATCTTTCTATATTTGATAGTATGCACCAGTGAATCTATCTTTATTTTGGATTATCTTTATCACAAAATTCTTTATTACTAATTCACTCTCTTTTTTCAGTATTAAGAGACTATTCAAGATTTTCACATTTTTTCTTGAGTCAGTGTAGTTAGTTTCTTCCTGGGTATTTTCCATTTCACCTAGGTTAAGTAATTTGTCAGTATAGCTACTCATACTTTAATACTTTTTAAATACCTTTAATACTTAGCTGAATTTTTGTAATGCAAGTCTTCTTTTTCTCTTATTTTAATGGTTTGTCAATTTTGTTTAGCTCTTTAAAGGGCTTTTGATTTTAAGAATTATAGCTCTTTTTACATTCTCTATTGCATTTACTTCCACTCTAACCTTCAATTTATCTTACTTTCTATTGGGTTTTGGACATCTTATGATGGTAGAAGAATAAAAAAAACTCTCAAGGACATTTCTATAAAAACCTTATCAGATCAATAAGATGTCATAAGCATAACATAAATACCTCCTGAAGACCCCACCACCTATCTCTCACATTAGGTATAAAGATTGCAACATGTGAATATGAAGTGGGGGGGGGCACAAACATTTAGCCTAAGCAATAGGCATTTATAAGTACAAATTTCTGTGTTAAATACTATAGTCTATCTGCATATTACAGGCTTTTTGTTATATTTTTGTGTTCATTGACTTCAAATATTTTCTCATTTATGCTATTACTCTTGTGATTTACAGCTTATTTATTAATACATTGTCTAATTACACATATCTGTGAATTTCTCAATTTTAATTCTTGCTATTCATTTAAAATTATTTCCATTGTGGCCAGAAAACATAAAGCAGTTTTGTTTTGCTTTTTGAAAAAGTGCTATTCAGGTTTTTGCAAGCATTTTTTTCCTTTTCAAAGTTTTGTAAAAGTTGATTATTACATTTTTTGCTAGTGTGTTTTTTGCCTTTATGAAATGATATGTTTATAGCAGTTTAACTTTACCATTCTATAAGCCTTCCCTCCCAAGTCAAGTTACATTTATTTCATATAAAAATCACACTCCCCCCCAACACACACACTAATGTTCAACACTCACAATGAAGGAAGGAAGAATAGCTGCCACCACTCCATTCATTCCTTCGTTCATTCATTTATTCAATACTTCATACCATTCATATATTACATTCATACATTAGCTCTGCTAAATGAGAAATACACAGTCCTGTCCTCAAGGAGTTTTCATTAGTTCGTTTTGAGCTAAGATGTATGCAGAAATATTTACTGAAAGGTATAGCAAGAGAAATCATGCTGTAATGGAGCCAAGGTAGCAATTATTATACTTAGAAAAAAAATTGTGTATTTTGCCTGGAAGGACTATGGAGTTATGCACACCTTATACTGAATCCTATTACTGACATTGCCAGATATTTTATATATTCAAGTATAAATATACTGGAATAGATCAGATGGGAATCCCCAACTCTAATGCAAACTCAAGTCTCAAACTTGATATGGAAGGACTGCTTTATGCAATATACAAAGTTGAACAGAAAACTTATTTGATATATGTATCAAGCAGTTGGAGCCCTATAGGTGATTTCCACTTTCTTATAGCTTATATCACTGACAAAAAATGTCAAGATGGCTGGAGGAGTGGTGGCATGATTGTTTTTATCAGTGTGCCACACTAAAATGACAAAGCTATCCTTTTATTCTGTAATTATTTTCAGAAGTGGAACTGAACAGATGAATGCTTATTACAGCCATGTCCTTGAATTTCCCAAGCCACATCTGCTATCTTCTGGGAGCCAAAATCTTTCCAATGGCTCTTTAGTTATCACAGTCCAGCCAACCATAGAGAACTAGCTAGATTCCTTTCTGCAGTGTCATCAAATGTGAGGGTGGAGTTTTTTCCACATTATTTATTTCTGAAGTCCATACCAAGGAATCAGGAAATGAGAAAAAAAAAACCTTTTAATTTACCTGTTAAATCTTACTGGTCGGATGCTTTCCTCACATCTTCCATTTGACTTATTGATAATAAAATAATGGCTTATTGTGTCATACATTGTTGAATCTCCAGAACAACTATTTAATCTCCAGAACTATTACTACAGTATATATACTGTATTGCCATTCTACAAAGGAGAGCCAAAGGAAAGGCACATTTTTTTTTCAAGATTACACAGCTATTTCAGTACCAGAAACAGTATTTGAATGCATATATAGCTAACTCCAAAGCTTATGTTTCATCTACCATTGCTTCCTGTTGCCTGTCACAGCTAGATGGCCCTAAGAGATCATGCATTCCAGTGTTTCCCTCCTTTAGAATATAGTAAAATCATTTCAGGTATTTTCTTAACATATGAATATCTATTTTCATTCTCTCAATTCTGATTTATTTGAAATAGGGTGGTATTTGGGCATCCACTTTTACTTTTTTCAAAGCTTCCAACATAATTTTAATGTTTAATCAAGGCTGGCTGAAAACCATTGGTCTAGTGTTATGCTGCTTCTGCTGAAGAACAATATTTATAGTCATACTACATTCTTTGAGAGCCTAGAATCTGCAACAGTCAACTAAGAAAAATATATCAAATGACTATTATCAGTCATTCAACATGCTCCAGAATGATCTGAAAAGACGGAGATTAAATATTATAGCAGCCACCAAAGTAAATCTCATCCATTACGGAAATACCATTTTGATGAGCAAAAATCAGCAAATATTGAGTGTCCTACTATACCATGTGTAGTGGGACCAGCATTTAAAACACATTAAGAACCCAAAGATATAAATATAGCATGTTATTCTAAGTCTGGTGTCAGAGAGTTCTTGTCATAAGGAGCATAAATTACAGACACCATTTTTTAATTCATTATTTTTGTCTTACATCTTTGTGGCTCCCATAGTTCTCCAGCTACCATATCACCCATGAACCATCTCTATATTCCCTTTCATACAAACTTTATTTTATAGATGAGACAAGTTCAGAATTAAAAGTATTTTCTAGTCAGTTTTGGTATAAAACAATAGAAGAAAACAAAGATTTGGGGACAAAAGAAACTTGTGTTTGAACTCCACTATTACAGTCATTTAACCATGTAATGTTGGAGACAAGTAAACCTAATCTCTCAACCATCAGTTTCCTTACCTACACAATGGGGAAACAATAATACAGTCTCAGAGAGCAGTTTTGAACAGATGTATCAGATAATACATGCAGAAGACTTGAAACACTTAAAATAAAGGGTCATTTTTCCCCACTTTCCTCATTCAAGCATAACATCACTTTGTAACTAAAGTCTGAGTATCTGACTTCCAGCCCAGTAAATTGTACAATATACTAGTGTCTGTCAGACACTAGTAGTTAAGCAGAAAAGTTCTTTAGTTAAAATCTTATTAAAGTTAAAAAAAATCCCAACTTTATCTTTAAAAATCCTTTCATGATTTTGAGGGGAGAAAAACAGTGTAGTTTTAAAGAAAGGTGAAAATTTTTCATCCAAGTTTGTGTAGGCTTCAAAACTCAAAGAAGAATGATAACATGAACAGACATAACTTGGGTAGCAATGAAATGCTGAAGAGATTCCACCTTCGTTCACAAAAAAGAAATTCAAGATTACACATTTCATGTTTGCCCAAAGAACCTATAGGAACCAAGAAAACACTCCCTGAGATGTTGACCAGCAACAGGACATTGCTCTTTTAAACATACAAAGTGTCTGACCCAAAGTAAACATTGCCAGATTTTAACTTGACACTTTGGAAAAGTACTTTGCTCCACAGTATAGCATTCTTTTAATTGTGGGGAGAGGAGTCATTGGCAGAGAACAAAATTTCCCTACCTCATACCACGTCAATACACATCATGGCATATAGTACAATAATAACAGTTAATAATTACTGGGTGCTTATGTGTTCTAATTACTATAGATTCCAGCTATTGTACTACACTCCCACATACTTTATTTAATATTGATATCAAACTATTGCATTATATATCATTATCACTATTTCATGGAACAACCAAGGTTCAGAAAACTTTAGCATTCTGTCCTAGATCCATAAAAAATAAATAATGGTTACTGAGTTTTGAACTCAAGACTTCCTAATTCCAAGGTCAACAAATGAGAACAGTTATTTACAGTGGATGACAATCTCCTTAGTGACTTATCTCAGGAAACAATGAGTTATCCCAGACTTAATCTATCATACTTTCCTATTTATTTCATTTACTACCAATCAGCTACTAATATATATATATGCTATTTTTACTTTCTAAATAGGTGCCACACATACCACCACTCACACACATATCCAAGATTTCACCTTTAAAGGTAAAGGTAAACTCTTGTTCAAGTTTTTATCCTTGTATGATCCTTTCCAATCCATAAATTATAGAGGACCTCAGAATAATCTTATCTAAGACATTTGCTTCTGTATTTTCTCTTATTAAAAACTTTCAATAACTTCTTATGTTTACAACAATGGCCTAAGGCATGCATACATCAGGATTCTGCAAGAAGTTGGTAATCAATACAGAGACCTGAACCCACCCCTACATAGTCTAGAATCTTCTGAACCTAAAGATACAAGTGAGACCTAAAGATAATGTAATTTCATTAAATGCTTAAGTGATCTTCTTGAATACGTACTGAAATCAGTTGGCCTATAAGATACAAATTCAAAGCACTGGCTTGTATTTTATCTCACTACTTCCACAATCTTTTCTTTCAAGTTATATCACTCTGTTTCAGTTCTCCAGTCTAACCCTGCTGTTTCATCTCTTGTGTCTTTCTTTACAGTGTCATTCCTCTTCCTGTAATGAACTCTTCCTGTAATGAACTTACCCTGTGCCCAACCATCTGTCTCCCTTGAAATATCATCTCAAATTTCAGAGTTCAGCCCAAGAAGGCATAGCACATTCCATGAAGCCATTTGTTGACTCCCTAGACAGGACATAGTCATGTTATGAATTTGTATAGTTTTATTTCAGTCTTCTTTCATCATAAATGTTTAAGATGTTTAATCTGTGTATATGTCTGGTCCCATTCATTAATAGTCTTCACTGATAAATTTCCAATATTCCATAAAATGCATGAGCACATTCTAGTTAACTTTTCTTCTTCCTTTACTCTTAAGTAGCACAATAGACTTGTTTTGAAATATCATCCAAATTGAAAACCAATGTGTACTCTGAGGAATTTTTCAGAACTAAATGTTAAACTATATCAGATAAGAAATTTTTCTCTTTAAAAAATATCAAAGATTTCACAATACTAATTGGCCCACAATACCTCTCATATCCTGGCCACAGATTCTTCATCAAATCTAACCTACATCTCTCAGATTATATTTCCTTCTGTTCTTAAATAATTACTTATTCTTTTTATATTATAGTAAAAGATAGAGTTGAGCAAAATGTATTCCTGAATAAAACATGAAAAGAAAAATGCCTGGGATTACAATGTGAAATTTATATGTAAATTAAAAAAAAGAAAGAAAATGCAACATACTTGGCAATAATTTGAACAAAAAATTATACCAAACTGGTAAAGTTTGTTAGATAAACATGGATAAATGTTCAACCTAATGAACAAGCTTCCTCCATTTTGCAAAATGTTTGTGTGATCTCTGTCACAGTAATTTCCCTGTTATCCGTTGTATATATGAATAAGAGACAAGTTAAAACCCAACACAGACTATTCTTGCTCCTGAACCCATCCTATTTTCTTTCACAGTTTCAAATACAGAATTGATTTCAAGATGCGTGCACCAATTGAAATATACCAATTACCAAATAAAATTACTCAGAAAGCAACACAATAGTAATAGGAGAATTCTATACCCTTTCAAAAACTCAAAACCTATATCAAGGAAAAGATCAAACAAACAAGAAAATCAATTGGGAAACATGAACCATGATAGGGAATTAAATTAGATGGCTTATGCAAACATTTACAAGAAACTGTATGCTAAGGTTGAGATCACATTCTTTTCAAGTGCATATACAATATTCTTAATATTGAACCACATGTGAACCACAGATGGACCACATCTGACCCATAACGCAAGTGTCAATTAAGTTCATGAAGATAGAAATTAAATCTTTGATCACAATGACCTAAAAATAGATGAACCACAAAAAATAAAGGAAAAAACCTCAAATATGGAAGACTAAACCACATACTACTGACTGACTAATGAGATAACAAAAAAGTTAAAAGAGAAATTAAAATTATCTAGAGACAAAGGGAAATGAATATATGAGCTAGGTTTTATGGAACAAAGTAATACCAGTGCTAAAATGAGAGAATATAGAAATATAAATATACATC
Source organism: Uropsilus gracilis (assembly GCA_004024945.1). Taxonomy (NCBI): domain Eukaryota; kingdom Metazoa; phylum Chordata; class Mammalia; order Eulipotyphla; family Talpidae; genus Uropsilus; species Uropsilus gracilis. The sequence goes on along the minus strand of PVHY01000460.1, from coordinate 74,860 downwards.
AAGAATCAAAAAAGATATCAGATAAATAAGCTAACCGTAAATTTTAAAAAACTAGAAACAGAAGAACAAAGGAATCCAAATGCTAGGAAAAGGAAGTAAATAATAAAAATTATAAGGAGAATTATAAAAAGGCAGCATAAAGATAAATAAAATTAAAAGTTCTCTGAAATACAAAAATCAAACAAATCTCCACAAAGACTCACTAAGGAAAAAAGGGAAAAATAATAAGCATAATAAAAAAGAGAAATTAAAATTGATGTCTTAGAAATATAGAAGATTATACTACAACTTACTTTATTACAACAGTTTACTGCAATTATATTTACTATAACAAATTGGATAAAATTTGAATGGACAAATTTTCAGAAGTATGCAACCTTCCAAGGTTAATTGAGGAAGAAATAAAAAAAAACTGGAACAGACCTATTACAAAGAAAAATATGGAAGATGAAATTTAAAGTTTCCCATAAATGCTCAGGACAAGATGGTTTCATCAGTGACTTCTACCAAACCTTAAAAGTGGAACTGAGATCTACATTTTTCAAATTTTCCCCAAAAATTGAGAAAAAGGGAATGCATTCAAATACATTCTACAAAGTCAACATTATTCTAAAACCAAAGGCAGAAATCACATTACACTTTATTATACATCAATGATGAACATAGATGTAAAAATCCTTAAAGAAATTGTAACAACCCAAATTCAACAATACACAAAGATTATACATCATGAACAAGGTGAATTTATTCTAGGGATACAAGGATAGTACTACATCCATAAATCGACATATTTAACCATATCAACAACAGAAAAAAGAAAAATCATGTGACCACATTGATAGATGCAAAAAATTATTCAACAAGATTTAACACTACTTAAAAATATAACAGGAATGGAAGGAACATACCTTTACATGACAAACTCACAGATAACATCATACTCAAGAGAACAAAACTGAGCTTTTTATATAAAATCTATTAGAGGACAAGGATGTACACTTTTACCACTACTATTCAATATAGTATTGGAAGTCATATGAAGAACAATTAGTTAAGAAAAAGATGCAGAAGAAATTCAAACTGGAAGTCAATCTCAATATTTGCAGATGGCATGATAATATATATAGGACACTTTACAGATTACTGGAAGCAATAATATAATAGAGTGAAGTAACAGGCTCTTAAATCAATATACAAAAATCTATAGTGCTCTGATAGACAAATAATGAAGTGAAAGTGAAAGAAATCAGGAAACCAATCCATTTACAGTTCTATAAAAATAAAATTTACAAAGTAGGTCAGAGGCTTATAAGATAAAAATTATGACATGTTTGTGACAAAAGAAATGCAAAAATATCCCTGCTCATGGATAGAAAGTAGTAACATAGCTAAAGTGGCCAAATTACAAATAATAATATACAGATGCAATTCAATCTCTTTAAAGAAATAGATCAACCATTGTTAAAAATTACATGGTCCCATATTACCCCTTATTTTGTCAGCATTTCTTATAAAAAAAAAAAGGAATCTGCACTAAAAATTAAAAAAAAAACTATACAAAACTATAATGATCAAATAGTATGGTACTGGGCTAAAAACTATACAAGATTATAATGATCGAAATAGTATGGTGTTGATGCAAAAAAATACACATGCTACTGGAATAGAATTGAAGGCAGGATTTAATATACACACACACATGTACTATTACTCTGTGACAAAGGAGCCAATGATATACAATGGAGAAAGGAAAGCCTCTTAAACAAATGGTATTGGGAAAACTCTAGAGCTACATGCAGAAGAATGAAACTAGAATGTCTCACAACATACACAAAACTTAAAATGAACTAAAAAATTGGATGTAAGATAGGAAAAGATAAAATACATAGAAGAAAGCATAGGCAAAGCATTCTGAGACACTGACCTTAGGTATGTCTGTGAGAATTTCAATTACAATAGTCATGAAAACAAAGGAAAACAAAAATAAATGGCACCTAATATAACTGAAAGGTTTCCGCATAGTGGAAGAAACTGTTGTAAAAACAAATAGTACCTAGTGAATGACAGAAAATATTCCTGCATCTTCAAAATGTGCAAGAAGTGGCTATCCAAGATCTACAAAGAAGTCATGTGACTCAACAACAGAAAAATAAATAAACCGATTAAAAAATGGTCAGAAAAGCTAAGTGGACACATTTCCAAAGAAGACATACAGATGTCCAACAGGCACATGAAAAAAAAATGTTCCCTACTGTTTATTATCAAGGAAATGCAAATCAAAACTCCAAAGAGGTATCACTTAACACCATACCAAAAACAGCAGAAACAAGTTTTGACAAGGAGAAACGCAACCCTTGCACACTGTTCATAGGGTTGCAGATTGTTTTTCAAGATAGTGAAAATAGGTAACTACATGGTCAAGCAGTTCTACCTCTAGGTATCTCATGAAAACTGAAAAAAAAAAACCTCAAAGTTCTATATGCACATCGATGTCTGTTATAGTACTACTTACAATAGCCAAGTTACAGAAACAACCTAAGTGACCAGATAAAGGTTTGTCATATATACACAGTGGAATACTATTCATCTATTACAAAAATGAAATCTTGTCATTGGCAACAACATGAATGGAACTGTAAATTACACCAAGTAAAGTGAATCATAAGGAGACAGACAAATCCCAGATGATTTCACTCATAGTAAAATATAGAGAAACTAAACAAAAGAATTGCTAAAATTATACCAAAACAATTCTTAGAAATCAGACTGTAGAATTGAGACTATGAGATGGGTGGGTATGGTTAGGGCCAAAGGTGGGAAGGACTGTGGTGGAAGAGTCTAAGAGCTTTAGTGGAGGAGGTGGTGTGGTAATGTACATCTAAAAAGGCATGAACCTATGTTCCTAAATCATATGCAGTGCTTAAGTCAATATTTCCTAAAAGAGAATACATTCTGACAATAATGAGCTCCATGATTTTGGATCAGTCACCTTTTTTATGTCTTTCAGTCTTCACATCTTGTAGAACATATTTACAGAGTATTACAAGGACACAATGTACACTCACATAGATTTATCTCGTGGGATGTACATAAAATCACAATGTGTAGCAAACAGATGAGTCAAGTTTGGTGAGTGTAAGTAATCTAGAGAGGAACAGCTAGAAAGTCGGAGTGCTACTTTCCTAATCTAACACTCTTATATCTATCAAACTGTCCTCTAATATTTATAAAACAAGGGGTTGTACTATAGATTTTTCATTTGACAACTGTTAAATGTACATTTCATAAACTAAAAAATAATTTCACATTCATTTATTATCCATTCTGTCAATAAGTATTTTTTAAACCAGGAACCAGGGATACTGTGAGAAATAAGTCAAATTCTCAGACTGCCTTTGTGAAACTTTCATTTGGGGGTGAGATATGTGAAAAAAGATTACACAGATTCAAAAAATATAATTTTGAATGCTGTTAAGTACTGATACCCAGTGGTTGAGAAATGTCTAATTTATTCTCCCCAACATAACTGCCACCTAGAAATTTTTATTAACCCATTCTCCAGATGAGGAAAATGAGGTATAGATGCTAAATATATCAGTCAGTGAGCTAAACATAGACATTATAACTTTTGATTATTTTTCCATGTTTATTTCATTTTGCTGTATCACTCCTGATAATAATTTTCTAGGATTTCAAGATTTACCCTCCAAATGATTATTTGTTTCAATAATTCCCTATTTCTGAAGAAGGAAAAGACTTAGGCTCTATGATCATGAGATCAAGAGCAGCAGACTATAGCCCTCAAATAAAAACAGGTTAAACTTATCTCTATCAGTTGCTTGAGTGTAGCAGTGACTATTTGTTTAATGGTTCTAGCCTCAGTGCCAAGCACATGATTTGGTTTTGAAATAGTATTTGCTAATTTTTTTTTACTGAATCCTTGAATGGATGGATGGATGCAAGGACAGATGGGTAAATGGGTGGGTGGGTGAGTGTATGAACAACCCAATGAGAAAACAAATACAGCTTTCCAACAGCTATGTTAATATGCTCCTGACCAAGGGAGTTTATTTAGGCTCAGTTTTTCCTCAGAAGTAAATGCCAGCTGCTTTTTCCTAGGATCAAGCAGGTATGGAAGGCATAGGAAAGCTGACATCTGATGGACAAAAGGGAACAATCTCTCTTCCACAAAACGAGAACCGTATCAGTTGAAATGAATTTCTCTGATATGATTATAGCTTATGTTAGGAGTAATGTCCAGAAGAGGGGGACCACAGCAATTTTAAGTGGAACTTGCCAAAAAAAGGGAAAAAAAGACAGTGCAAGCAACTGAAGGTGAGCCATGGTGGGCAGACAGGCACTGCAGGCAGCAGAGTGAAATTGGCAAGGACTGAGCAAGATGACCCAGGCAGACCTCAATAAGTCCCAGGAAGGGACTTGGGTAGCCATCCTGCCAACTAGGCCTCTACACAGACTTTGGCAAGCTGCACAGACTTTGGCAAGCTCCAGGGTGGTTCTTGGAAGCATACCTGCCACAGCAGACCTCCACATACATCAACATAGGTCTTGGCAAGCTCCAAGGAGGGTCCTGAACGTGATCCTATGGGCAGTAGCCCTTAGCTGACCTCAACAGGCCTGGGGTGGGACCTGGAAATACTCACCAAGGTAGCTCCCCTGAAGACTTCAGAGAGCCCCAGCAAGGGTTCTAGAAGCAGAAACACCACAGTAGCCCTTTGCAGATCTCACTGAACAGGTTCTAGAATCAGTTCCACTGACAGCACCACAGAAGTCTCCAACAAATTTGGAGGTCCAGAAGATTCAATACAGTAGATCTTAACAAATCTCAGTAAGCTTAGGGATGGGACTGGGAAGCAGATCTGCAGCAGTGCCCACAGATGCCATTTGCAGTTATTACTCTAGCTCTTTTGGTTACTATTGGTACAGGATTATCCTTTTTTATCCTTTCACTTTTAAAATATGTGTAACTAATATTCTAAAGTGAGTCTCTTATACACAGCAGAAACTTGTGATATTATTTTATTAATTTGTGCTGACAATCTCTACTTTTTATAATACTTAATATATTCCCATTTAATGCTATTATCAGTAGAATTGGTGTTATTTCTTCCATTTTGTTTCTTGTATTTCTCATTAATACTCTGTTCCTCCCTTAATACTACCTTTTCTGAAGTAAACGTTCTATTAAAGTTTTAATTATATCTTTAACTTTGTAAATTATATAATTTTTAATTTCTTAGTGGTTTCCCTGTGGCTTCTAACACACATCTTAAATGAACAGAATGTACTCCAGATTTACACTGAATTCCAGAACATACAAATTTCACTTGTCTACAGGTTCATTCTTTCCCTTTGCATAATAATGGTTAAGATCTATCTGTTACTCAACAAATGCCCGCTTGTAATTGTTTGAAAAATGTTTTAAAATAATATATTTTAAAGACAAAAAAGGAAAGTAAAATTACAGAGATTTTCATATTAGCAGAAACAAGTCAAAAAGAAAAAGAAAGAAACCAAATGGTTTCACTAATATATGGGATATAGGAAAAAAATGAACAAAAGTCATGAGGAAAAGTCAAAACAAGCTAACCACCAAACTGAAGTATACAACTCAGGGCAGGAGGGAGATGGTGGGAACGGTCAGGGAGGGTGGAGGGGGTGTGAATCCTGGGGATTACAAAAATGTGAAATTATTAAATAAATAATGTATTATATTTATTTATATATTATATTTATTTATTAATAAATAAATTATTTAATAATAATGAATAAAAATAAAATCATAGATTTTTATGTCCATTTTCATATTTACTTTTTTCCTATTTCTTTCTGTGTATTCCATTCACTAGCTGATATCTGATATTTCCTTATTCTAAATCAGATTCATTTCCACTCTCCTCGTTTATATATATTACATTTTTATGTCATAGACTTGAGTAGTTTTACTAATATTGTTTTAAGAATTGATTTTCATTGAGTTAACAGAAAAATAAAAAAATATATAAATTTTATCACTACATAATTTGTTTCTGATGAGAAGTCAGTTTCTGGTCTTATTGTAGTTCCTTTTTCACTTTTCTCTCAGTGATTTTAAGATTTTTCACTTTAAAATTTCTCTTTAAAATATGCCTCAATATTTTGACATCTGGGTGCCAATCCCTGGAGTTTCTTGACTGCAGTATATGAACTTCTTTGATACATACATTAATGTGTTCCATCAGATTTGGGAAGATATTACCCATTATTTCTTTAAATATTCTTTCTTCTCTTGTTTCTTCCTCTGTTATTCCCATTACACATTTGCTGTGCCACTCAGTGTACATTTCTGTGTGAATTTTCACTTTTCTTCATTCTTTTTGTCCCTTTCTATCCTTCAAAATGCATAATCTATATTCAAATTTGTTGATTCTTCCCTGTGCCAACTCAAATCTATTGAAGCCTTGATTTAAATTTTTATTTTAATTCCAGATTTTCCAATTGTTCCTTTATAATCTTCAGCAATTTACTGATATTCTCCATGTGGTAACAAATTGTTTTCATATTTTCTGTTAATATTTTAGGCGTGATTGCCTTTAGTTCATTAAATATCTTGAAGGTAACTTTAAATATATTACTTTCTCTTACAAGTTCAACATTTGAGTTTCCATATTAACAATTTTTCTATGTATTAGCTGTATTTTCCACTTTCTTTGTAGATTTTGTAAATTTTAGCTGAAAAATGTATATTTTGTAAGCACTCTGAATTATAACCAGCTTTTCTGGAGTTTGTTTTTCTTTTTTACTTGGTCATTTGTTTAGTGGTTTGGCTGAATTAATTCTGTAAAAACTATTTCCTTCACATTGTTTAGTTTCTGGTGTCTGCAGTTCTTATTGAAACTCAATAGATTTTCTTGAATAACTGTGTATCTCTTTGATGTATGCATTTAAGAAAATTTCAGAAATTTTAAATGGTTGTGCTACTGCTGCACCTCCACCCCCATCCTCAGACCACTCTGAAAGCCTTAGGCAGTGGAAGTTTCACTACCATGCCACCCCAATGAGCAGACCCACTAGGGCTTCAGCAATGAGACTGACCCTAGCCTGGTACAAGTCAGGAGAAAAAACCTGCAATGCAACAGGCCAGCAAGGTGGAGGTGAATCTGTTGGAACTATGAGACTTAGCATTCTACCTACAGGAAGGTGCTGGATTCCAAGAACAGCTGTGACGGGTATTTACACACTCAACTGCTCAAGTGTGCTGCCTGCAGGAAGTGCCCAAGCTGCTCCTGCAGTAGCAAGGCTCAACCTGCCCCCAGTATCTGCTGGCCTCTGGACTCCTACAACATAACATAGGCTACAGTAGTCTCTCTGCCCAAGACTAGGTCAACCCAGTGGCTCTAACAGTGGAAACAACCCCCCAACCTGCAGCTCTGGATTCAGGGCCACTGAGGTGTTGGTATCTGCAAGGGCAATACCAATGCTACATACAACTCCCTGCAGTCACAAGTAAGCCCTAGGCACACTGGGGCAACATGCTGGGCTTTGAGTGGCAGCCCACCATGCAGCCACTGGGAGCTCTGCATCACTACACCCTGAATCACTGAAAGGAGCAGGATACATCAAGTCTTGGGTCCCAGAGAAACCAGCTCCAGCTGTATCTCCCTGTAGAATACAAATCCACGAACCTGCCCTTATTTTAGTACAGATGGGATCTGGACTTTTGAATCTGGTGCCAAGATCATGAATGGATCAATCATGTTCCAGCTCTCTAGCTCCACTCAAATCTTTGAGTTCATTATAAGAATCAAAAATGGAGTGACCTGATTGATGCTTGAGTGGCGCCAAATGATAAGGATTGAAAAATGGCCCAAATTCCTTTATATAAGTTCTATGAATCAGTAAGAAACAGATGGGAAAAAATCAATAAATGGGCAAAGGCCAAGAATAGCACAAAGAAAACAATATAGTCAATAAACTTGTACAAAGATGCCCAAGTTCACTCACAATTAAAGAAAGGAAATTTAAAATAATAATAAACTTATTTTACCTAACAGATTTACAAAGATTAGAAACTTTAGTAATATTCAATGTTTGCCTTTTTGGCAGGGGATGGGTAATATCTACAGCATTTAAAATACATACACTTTTTTATCCAACTATTTGTCCATAAAGAATTTATATTTGTACAAGCATAATAAAGGTATATGACCATATTAATTAACAATTGTTATATTTTCTGTGTGCCTGAATCTTAATATATATTTAAATTCTTAATGCTTATTGTTAATTCATCACATCCTCATTAACAGTCTGTGAGGTAAAGACCATTAGTATCTGAAGTATCTCTCAGGAATACACCAAGGAACAGGAAAATTAAGTAACTTGTCTAAGGGCATACAACAAAGAGGTAGTGGCACCAATATTTGAATCAAAGTAGTTGGTTTCCAGAGTCATTCCCCTTAAATAAATCTGAGGATTTTATTGCAACAGTACTTTCGGTAGCAAAAGCTTTAGGAAAAACTAAGGTATCTATCAGTAGAAGAACATTACAAAATAAATTGCAACACACCATACAACTGAGCATTTTTTAAACCTTTAGGAACATTATATAGATTTTGTAAAATGAGAGGAAAAAGGTATAAAATCTATCAATTAAGAGAAATCAATTTGTAAGCCAAAAATTGCAGTGCAGTAGTATTTGTGAAATATTGCAAGCATTTAATTATATAAACATGTTTTTATGTGCACAGAAATTATGGAATTATGTACAAGAAACTGGTCACTGGTCTTACCACCAAAGAGAGAAGCTATGACTTTTATCATTTCATCCCCTTTTGTATGGGCTAATCATTTTAATGTGAAATTTATTTCTTTTATTAGTCAATGTAGAACATAAAGTCATAAAGAACATAAAGTCAACTTCAGCACTCTATACAAGTTCCTTTTTGCTACTTTTCTTCTAATGAGGAAACTTTTAAGAAACTAACTAAACTAAATTAGTGTGGTATATGAAATTTCCTAACACTATGCTGCAATTCCATTGGTTTCTACTTTGGAACTCTCAGATACTAAATCCAGCACCTCAATTCTGGATGACAAAAAGACTGCATTATTTTATAAGCACTTTTTTTGGGTGGTTGCCTCAGAGTTTTAAAATATGCATTAAGAGGAGGGACTAACCAGTTAGGACTAAACATATTTAAGAGGCCGAGGCTGCTAAGTCTCATTACATATTGAGGAGTTGGGTTAACTTGCAAAATTATTCACCTCCAGTTTCTTTCTGACCTATAGAAATATAAATATTTCCCAAGGGTTAAAATCTTTTATTGAAAAATTATTTGATTTTCATTGCTATTTATGACCCTTACATTAAAAGTGGTATAAAGAAAATCTTATTTTGGTGCTCATTTAAGCTTCCCCAGCATTTCAGAGAATTCATTAAGAATATACTACATAAAAGGCATATGTTAAAAAATTCTAGTGGAAAATTTGATGTGTTCATATATAAACTCTTTGTTCAAATTGATAATGAAAATACTATGAAATAAAAATACCAATGAAAAAATATGACTATATATAATTTCATACAGGAAAAGTAAAACTAGGTAAGAAATCACATAATAAATTAAAGACAAGGAAATAGAATTAAATCAAACATAAACTGCTTTTTAATGACAAATAGGGTAAAATTTAAAGTTAAATCCAGCTTTACTGATTGCAGTAAAACTAATATAATATATTGCTAAAAGGATTTTATATATACCTTTCTAAGGAGACTCCACCAGTCCTTGCCAGAATAAGCAGAGACTCATGACCTCCTCCAGGACCCCACCATTGTCAACCTGGACATACAGAGTCATTGTGATCTTCTGTGACATGCACACAGTACCTTTCCAGAACCACTGAAGCCTTGTGCTCTGATTCATGCGAGTATCTGAACAGACTGGTGAGATCCCAGACCCACATCGCAGAGTGAGAGAGAATGACCAGGGGCTTCACATCTTCATGTGGGACTCCACTAGCGACTTGCTCAGGTAAGTGAGATCCTTGACCAGTAAGGGGGATGAGTCACACTCAGAGGAAGACCCACATGCAGTATTTGGTTTTTAAAGCTAACAGTGGGAAGAAGAAAAAGCCCACAAAATGGCAACACGAGTCCTCAAGGGAATAGTAAAACATAGAGAATAAATATACAGAATCAGTTCAGAGACATGGAAACTATGTTCTCCCTACCACACAGAGCTTAGAATGGCAATGATAAGGAAATTCAAAGAGAAAAACTCAAAAACAAAACAAAAACAAACAAAAAAAAAATGAATGTCCTTAGAAATGAAATCCATGAATTGAACACATAAAAAGAGGCACTAAATACAACAATAATGGAGTTTCAGGATTTCAGAGAAATACAGGAGATGAAAATTTCAGGAAAAAAGTCACAGAAGTAGAATATATCAAGTGGAACAATGAGTCAGTGTAATTGAAGATACAGATGTACAAAGACCAGAAATAGAGAAGAGAGAAATGAAGTATAAAAATGAACCAAGAACCCAAGAACTTTCCAATTCCATTAGAAAACACAACCTAAGAATAATGGGAATACCAGCAGGTAAAAAGAGAGAAAAGAACAGAAAATGCATTTAAATAAATAATGCAGGAAAATTTTCTGACCCAATAGAAAGGAGTAAATGTACAAATACAGGAAACTAAAAGAACTCTGGCATACCTAAATAAAGTGGGACCAGCGACAAGAAGCAATGAAATTTTCAAGAGTTCAGGATTAAGAAAGAATACTGAAGTTCACAAGGAGGAAGAAGCAGATACATTATAAGGGTACCCCAATCAGATTAACATCAAACTTTTCTGAAGAAACACTGTGAGAATACAATGGATTGGCATGTTCAAAAATTTAAAGAGAAAAACTACCAGTTTGGAACATTCTATCATGCAAGACTCTCCTTCAGATCTAAGAGAGAAATGAAGGTCTTCTCACAGCAAAATTCAAGGAGATTGCAAACACTAAATCACTCCTTCAAGAAATACTGAATGAAGCTTACACATGTAAACCAAAGAGGAATATAAACAAAGAACTGATTAAGAAAATAGATTGAGCCACAAAAATTAAGAATAAGATGTCAGCAACAAAGTATCCCAATTCAATAATCACTTTATACTGAACAAATGAATAAAAAAAGGGATAAAATGAAAATTAGTAATCAAAGCTCTCCCAGGAAACAAGATTCCAGGACCAGATGCTTCAAAAGTGAGCTAGTTCTACTTATGTGTATCTTGTGCAATAGTTCCAAAAATTTGGAAAAACAGGAATACACCCAAATACATTTGATGAGGTCAACATTACTCATACCAAAACCAATCAAAGACATGACTTAAAAAGAAAATTACAGACCAGTTTCCCTAATGAACACAGATGCAAAACCCCTTAATAAAACTTTAGCAAACCAAATCCAACAATGCATTAATAGGATCATACAAAATGTCCAAATGGGATTCATACCAGGAACACAAGGATGGGTCAACAAATGAAAATCAGTGGAAGTAAATCACTTCATTAACAAACAAAAAAAAAGATAAAAATGCATGTGACCATATAAACATATAAATAATGAGAAAGCATGATAAGACCAACATCCATTTATGATGAAAATGCTCCAAAAACTGGTAATAAACAAACCACAGCATAGCAAAATAAGAACCATTTACAAAAAAAAAACCCTCATAACGAATAGTTTCTTTCATTTATTTTAATAATTTATATATAAATTTCACATCATTGCAATCTCAGGATTTTCTTTCTTTTTTTCTAATTAATATATAAATTATATCTAATAGTTTCAATGGCAAAAAGCTAAACGTTTTTCCACTAAGATCGGTACAAGTATGCCCACACTCAACACTGGTATTGTAGGTTCTACTTGGATAAATTAGACAAGAGAAAGCAACATAAACTGGGAAAGAAGAAATATGTAATTATTTACATAATACACATAGAGAACCCTTAGGGCAGGTATGAGCACAAGCATTCAAGATGACGGTTCACAGGTGACATGGTGTTGAGAGTGAAGCTGGGGCCACAATATGAGTAGTATTGAAGCTGGTATGCTAAGATGGGCAGTATTAAAATTTAAGCATTGGTGCCATTAGCTGTGTCTGAAAAACACAGAGGTAAAATATGGCCTCACAGGATAAGGTACTGGCCTAAACAAGGTAAGGGTACTTTTAATTTGTTGTAAATCCCAGGTGGGGAAGAGAATATGTATTACCAAGAGGGTGTGTAGAGGGAAATTGGAACCTTTGGCTTTTAGGAGAAAAAAAAAGAGAGGTAAAAAAGGAAAGGAGCAGAGGCAAGAGAGAGAGACTTTTGAGGAGGAGAGACATAAGAATGACAGGCAGGTAAAGAGTAGCCCAGTGTTTGCTTCGGCAGCACATATATTAAAAAGAGTAGCCCAAATGACCAGGCTGGGAAGAAGCCCTCTGGAAGAGTGAGCTGGTGGTGGAAAGGAGCCCGAGTGGCCCAAGTGGCTGGTGTGGAGAGTGTGGTACCACAGCAAGGTTGCATAGTGAGGTGGTACCTGGAGATGGCCAGGGATTTGGAAAGGTGATTTGGGCATCAGCAATTGTGAAAAAAGTTTGAAGAGCCTTGGAGAAGTGGAGCAGCTTTGAACACTGGAGAAGTAGCAAAGATGCTACTTAGGAAAACAAAACTTACTTTGAGACATACAATAGTAAAACTCCCAAAAATCCAAGACAAAGAAAACACAATGAATCTAGCAAGAGGCAAGAAACAGACAACTTCTAAAGGGAAACCAATTAGGCTAACATCAGACTTGTCGGAACAAACACTTTGAGCAAGAAGAGAACAGAGTAATAATATTCAACAAATTCCAAAACAAAAAAAATTCCGGCCAAGGATACTTTATCCTGTAAAGCTCTCCTTTATCTATGAGGGGAAAATATGGATCTTCCCAGACAAGTAAAATCTTTAGAAATTCACTACCACTAAACCTTCCCTTCAAAAATATATTACAAGAAGCTTTAAAATTTAAGACAACAAAGGTATGGGACAGGGAGAACATAACAACTTAATGAATAGAACCACAAAAAAAAGTGAATAAAATGATAAGAACACACTTCCTCATATCAATAGTCACCGTAAAGGTAATGAATTAAACTGACAAAAAAACACAGAGTAACAGAATGGATTAAAAAACAGATCCCATCCTTCTGCTGTGTCCAGCAAACTGGACAACTAAAGATAAACATAGATTGAAAGTAAAGGGATGGAAAACAATCCTACAAGTAAATGAACACCAAAATAAGGCAGGTGCAGTCATATTTATATCAGACAAAAAAGGCTTCAAATTAAAAAAAGATGACAAGTTACACAGAAAAAGAGAAATATAGGATGGTCTCACTCATATGATGGATATAGGGAAAAACAAACAAACGAACAAGAAAAAATAAAAACAACCAATGGGAGTGAACATTGGAGCAAGAAAGGAGGAGGGGGAAGGAAGAGGGAGAGGTGAAGAGCACAAAAGATCAGGATGGTTAAAGGTGTTAGTAAAGTGGGAAAGCCCCAGGGTACACAATAATGCAATAATGTAATATGAATAAAAATACACGCACACACACACATATATATATATATATAAGCAATGGTTTGCATCTCTGAAAAAGACATTAAACAAAATATACATGTAGTAGGTGAGTACTGCATGTACTTACCAAGGGACAGATCAATGATACAAAAAAAAAATAAATAAGGATTCTAAATACATACATAGGACAAATGGGCCTAATATGTTACATCATCCCAAAACTAAAAGCAATAATTTCTCGAGTGCACATGGATCATTCTCCAGGGTTGATCATGTACTGGGTCACAAGAGAAACATCAAAAAGTTCATCAAGATTGAAGCCATACCATCTATTTTCTCTGACTATAAAGGCATCAAACTAGAAATCAACCATGAAAAGATAAGAAGGATAGGAAAATTCCCATTTAATGGACACTGAAGCCATCACTATTCGAAATCTATTGAAATAATGAGAAGTCAAAGGAGAAATGAACAAATATTTGAAATGAACAATGATGAGGACACAAGCTACCAGAATATATAAAATGCTGCAAAGTAGTAATAAGAGGAAAATATATGGCAATACAGTCCCACCTCAAGAAACAAGAAAATACCCAAGAAACAATTTAATCTGACATCTGAGAGACCTAAAGAAGGAACAAGAAAACAATCCAAAAGCTAGTAGAGAAAAGTAAATAATAAAAATTCAAGCATAAATAAAAGAAACAGAAATAAAAATAAGACAATCCAAAAGAGTAATGAAACAAAAGTATGGTTCTTTGAAACAATAAAATAGATAAACCCATAGCCAGGCCAACAAAGAAGCAAAGGGAGAAAAATCAAATAAAAATAATTCTGAATAAAAGAGAAGAAAATATAATAGATAGGCAGAAATCCAGAGAATAATTAGAGATTAATACAAACAGCTATATGCAAAACATTCAACAATTTTGATGAGAAGGGCAAATTTTTAGAATTAGGCATTCATTACTGGATAAAGAAGACATAGCTAAACAAAGCAATCACAAGCAAAGGAATTTAAGCAGTAACCAAAACCCTCCTCAAAAATAAAAGGCCTGGACCAGGTGGATTTAGAAATGAGTGCTATCAGAGGTTCAGAGATGAAATGTGGTTTATCTTGCAAAACTTTTTCAAAATATATAGAGAGAAGGAATACTAACAAATACGTTCTACAAAGCCAGTATCACACTACTACCAAAACGAAAGAAAGATAACACATAGAAAGAAAACTACAAACCAATCTCCATAATGTACACAGATGCAAAAATTCTCAACTATATCCTAGCAAAAAGAATTCAACAATGCATCAAAAAGATAACACCACAACCAAGTGGGATTTATCCCAGGGAAACAAGGATGGGTCAACACCCAAAATCATTTTATGTAGTTCAACACACCCACAAAGAAAGAAAAGGAAAAAACACATGATCAAATCAACAGATTCTTAGAAACCATTTGTTAAATTTCAACATACATATATGATGAAGGACTTCGAAATTCTTGGGATAGAAAGAACATACCTTAACATAATAAATGCAATATATGAAAACACCTACAGGCATTATCATCCTAAATGGAGAAAAACTAAAAGCCTTCTCTTTGAGGTCAGGAACAAGCTGGGGTTGTTCACTATCAGCACTGCTTTTCAATATAATACTGGAAGTCCTAGCTAGAGCAATAAGGTAAGAAAAGGTCATACAAGGAATCCAAATAGGGAAAGAAGAAATTCAAATTATTTCTGTTTGCAGGTGACATCATAGAGAAAACCCTAAAACTATACAGAATGACAGAATGACTAATGAAAACAATAAACCAGTTCAGTAAGGTAGCAGGTTATAAAATCAACACACAAAAATCAGCAGCCAACAGGCAAAAATCAGTCTGAATAAGAAGAAATTAAGAAAACCACTCCATTTACAACTGTACCAATGAAAACTAAATACCTGGGAATAAACTTAACAAAAGATGTGAAGAACATATACAAAGAAAACTATAAAACACTGCTAAAAGAAATAAAAGACACAAAGAAATGGAAAGACATCGTCTGCTCACAGATTGGAAGAATTAACATAATCAAAATGGCATCCTACCAAAAGCAATCTACAGATTCAATGTAATTCCAATAAAAAATCTCAATGACATTCTTCAATGAAAATTATAAACACTATTGAAATTCATATGGAACCACAAAGATTCAAATAGTAAAAGCTCTTCTGACTAAAAGAAGGAAGAATGGAGAAATGACACTCCCAAACTTCAAACAATATTTCAGATTCATTATAATAAAAACAGCATGGTACTGGAATGAAAATAGGCACATAGACCAACGGAGTCAAATAGAAAACCCAGAAAATAATCCATACAAATATGAACAAATAATCTTTGAAAACAAATCAAATAATATGTGATGGAACAAGGAAAGTGTCTTCAAGAACAGTGCTGGAAACACTGTACAGCAACATGCAAAAAAAAAAGAAACTAGATATTATCTCTCACCATTTATGAAAATCTACTCAAAATGGATAAAGAATCTCTATATAAAGCCTGACACCATAAAACATACAGAAAGAAACAGGCAAAACACTCTAAGACATACATCTCAGAAACTTCTTTAAGAACACATCTCTAGAAACAAAAAATAAAGGAAAGGATAAACAGCTGGGACTACAAAGTTTCTGCACAGCAAAAGAAGCAATAAACAAAATAAAGAGAATCTCAAGTAATGGGAGAAAATATTTGTTCACCATAAAACAGATAAGGAGCTAATATCAAAGATATAAAAAGAGCTCATATAACTAACAAAAACAAAGACACAGCTCAAAGAAGAAATTCAAATGGCCATTAGCAAGTACTTGTACCAGTAAGAACAGAGCCCATATCCAGAAATAAATGGGCAACAAGTGCTGGTGAGGATGTATAGATAAAGGAAAACTTACACTGCTAATGGGAATACAAAGTGGTCCAGCCACTACGAAAAGCTGTGTGAAATATCCTCAAACTACTAAAAATGAAACTTCCATTTGAGCGAGCAATCCCACTTCTTGGAATCTGCCGAAGGAACATCAAAACACTAATTAAAAGGACACCTGAAACCCTATGCTTATTGCAGCACTATTGACAATAGCCAGTATATGGAAATAACCCAAAAGCCCAAAAACAAACGAACGGATCAGAAAGTTGAGGTATATCTACACAATGGAATATTATGCAGCAATCTAAAAAGAAAAACATGTCATTTGTGGCAACATGGATGGAGCTAGAAGGAATCATGTTAGTAGAATTAAATCAGAGAGAAAAAAAATACCAGATGGTCTCACTTATATGTGAGATATAGGGAAAACAAACAAAAGATGAAGAAAAAGTTAAAACTAACAACTGATGATATAACTAAAGCACACAGCAAGAGAGCAGTGGGGAAGGATGGGGAAATCAGGAGAGGGCTGATCACAAGAGACCGATATAAGGGTTCACGGATGACATGATTGTGGGAGAACCTCAAGGTATACAATGATGCAAGGTACTCAATTGTACTCAATCCAATATGTGTTCTGAAATATTGGATTGTATACAAGGTATACAATTTATATATATATATATATATATATATATATATATTATATAAAACATATGTGTGTGCATAACCAGTATTTTTAATTACAACTGCAAAAAGTATTTGAAACTGGTGTGAATATCATCACAGAATGTCATTAAAATGAAGGCAAGAGACTGACTGCATTCTCCACTGATCTGAAATGTGGCTTTGCACTAGCTTATTTTGCTTTGGGAACCTTAGTTTGATCATCTCTGTAAAACTAGGTAGTGACCTGAATTTTCTTTAAGTTCCAATTCAGTTCAACATCTATGACTTACCTCTCAATCTGACTTATTTTGGTAGAGGACAAATGTGACTGAGAATGTAACTAGAAATTTGGAGGTGGGTGAAGTAAAGTTTAATTCATCATAAAGGTGAATACATGTGCCCAACATTTGTGTATGATTGTAAAAACAGATAAATCAGTAAAATTGCATTAAATAAAATATTTTATATATAAATATAATTCAAATCAATAAAAATAACAAAGTTAGAAAATAAAAGACATCTATATTTCTACATTTCATTCATCTTCCAGTATAGGGAGTATAAGAGTATTATAACTGTGTTAAGTGAATCTTTAAGAATCTGTATTTACTGATAGGAACTGAGAAAATGACACCAATAAAAAAGTTATTTAACAGTTGAATTTGAAACTTTTAAAAGGTTTTCTGTGCATTTGTAAAGAATAAAATAATAAATATAAAAGAACCTTCTATATACTGAGGATCATAACAGTTGCCTTTCTGAATAATTCAGTAATTATATTGTTGAGTGCTTACTCTGTATTTAGTATTTCCTACTCCAAGGGAATTTCAGAACACATATTGGATTGAGTACATGACAATTAAGATTTCTTTCAACCATGGAATTCTAAAATATAAATTCTATCATATATATATATATATATATATATATATATATATATATATATCTTTTACTATTGCTCAATTTTCAACTGTACTGGATAAATTCACAATTTATGAATAAAAAAACAAAAAAAAACAAAAATTGTACAGACTGTTAGTTGCTGTATAACTCTTTAACCCCATGTTTTTGCATGATGATCTTGCTGAAATAATCCATTTAAAAGTATTCACAATTTACATTTGAAACCTAAATAGCTACAAACATAATATATCTTTTTACATATAATATCATGCTATTGAAAAATTATCAAAAAAAGTAACATAGTTTGCTGAGCAATCTTTTTTTTCCCCCAGGGAACCACTGCAGAACTAATACACAGAGATATTCCCCAAAATTTCAATTTTATTGGAGATGGTTTTCCTCCTAATCACTTTTGTTTAAAATTTATAGTGACCTTTGCTCTATTTTTAGTGCTAGAATTTAAAAATATTTTTCTAAAAAATTTAAATTATTGTTTAATAAAATCAAACAATGCAGAATCTTTAAGGTAAAGACTAAGGACCACTGTTCTTCAGGGGGACCCACTTTCAACAACCTGAGGTTATTTTTTACCACAGCTTCTTTTATGCGCACAAAAACTGTGTTTATATGTGGATTTAGATATAGTGAACCTCTTTCTTCATCGGCCAAATGATAATAAGCATGCTGATTTTAAATGTTTTTTTTTTCACTCGGGAACACAGTTTGTCAGTATAAACATATCTATCTGATTTAATGCCTGCATTGTATTCCATATTATGAACATGTCATAATTCATTTAACACTTTCTCTATGCAATGACACTTGAAAATCATATTCTAGGGAAAATAATATAAAGAGAATCAATTTGTCAGAGATCTGTCAATATCATGTTTTGAAATAAATTAACACTATAAATTCTTTAAAATGAAAATCAACAGGTATTTCGTGTAGTAAAAACTCTCATCCTTTTAAAAATATATTCATTTGGCAAATAGCAAACTTTGTCTGCTCCTATTATTTGTATTATACAATAAGCATTGTGCACCTATTTGTTACCAGGAACTGGGTTAGGCACAGGTGGAAAGAAACAGGTATAGGTTCAGAGATTAATTAAGCAACTCTCACTTCAAGGATTTTACATTCCATTATCTAGATGGTAAATATAGGTTTTAATATACAAAAGAGTATTTAATATACAAAATCAGTATTTTAGAAGTTGCCCAAACTGAGCTTTCTGAGTTGAGTGACTTGAATATAGTTTCCTAACCAGTCATTTGAATCAAACCCATTCTCATGGTCTCAACACTGTTGAATTTACTCTGACATGAACATATACACTGAGCATATAGCATTTTCCACATAGCAAAATAGCCAAGTTATCCCCATGCACTCTTAACTCGAGTAGGTACTCAGTCTACATCGCTCAAATAAAATATCTACACAAAAGCATTACCTACATTACTTATAGCTGAGACTGCATTTGCCAGAGACATAAACAAGAAAAAAGCAGTCAGTAAAGAAGCAAGTAATGTTACATATATTACCCACTACTAAGAAATACCCATTTCTGGTATATTTGGGTAGTTTCCTCTGGTCAGTTCCTTCCATCTCCCCACTCCCTTACATTTCCATTTGATCTAGTGACATTTCTAGTTTTCCATCATCATATAAGGCTAGTGGCCATATGCTGGTGAAAATGGATCTAGACTGAGCTATTTGAAACATGGTTCTAGACACACTCAGGAAATGGCTGGTGAATAAATTATCATCATGCCCGTTTTAGGATTACAAGATTACTTTGTCTTGACTAGTAAAGAATGTGGGAGGGAATAAGTGAATGACTAAGAAGAGGATCATGACTCAAGCTGGAGTCAAATAATTCTGTATCAATAAAATAATATTTGAGTTAATGCTCCAAGGGTAAAACTGTTAGCCTTGTTATAGTCTCAACAAAGACTCAAAGACTTTCACTTATTACATTTTATTCCATTTTAATTAACATTCTTTCCTTCATACTACTTTTCCTAAAGTGTGAGTCACTTTTTGCTTAAGTTTGTTTATGCTTCTAATCAGAATAAAAAACTTAGTGCTACAAAGTGTGCAAAATAAAACAGTGCTTATTTAAAGGAGGACTTTCAGCACTCTTTGGACTGCTGTCTCAGTGACTGGCTCACTCATCTCAATTCTTTTCTTATTTTTACATGTGGAAGTGCTGGGAACTTTCACAACCATCATCTCCTTTAGGTCTCAAAATAAACCTGAGGGATAATTACTATTATTATTTCCATCTCAAAGAAGTATAACCTAAAGTTCACAGAGAAGTGACTTTCCCAAGGCCATAAACACTATGGCTGAGTTGGTAGTAATAGCAGTCAGGTCTCTGAAATTTTGTTCAAATGGTCTCTGTCTGTGACAGACTGCTTTTTATCAAAAGTGTATTTAGCCTACTAAAATAATTTCCGTCCAGAAGAAATTCATGTCCAATTGAAAAATAACAGTTGGATAATTATTTGTCTTCTTCCAGCCTGCCCTGCCTGCCGGAACATTTAACCTAAAAGCAGAGATATCTACAATTTCTATACCATGACGAGCCAGAAAGAGTCCTGTGTTCAAATGATGGCACACCCACTCTCCTGGAAAATAGTTATGAGGATAGTGAGCAGAAAGTCACAGGTCAATATGAGCCAACTCACATTCAACACTGAATGTCTCACATTCAACACTGAATACCTCTCTGGAAAGCCTGCCTGTCAACTTTAGTGAAGGGACCAAAAGGGTAGCTAGTAGGGTGTAATTTCTGATGACCTGAAGAGCCCAGTGCTATGATACTCTTATTACAAGTATCTAATGCAACTTTAAAAAATTAGTTATACTCCCGAAGGTTGAAAAGGAGGATAGGTGGTGGTAGCAAATAAAGTCATGGGACCTTTACAGAATATTCAAAAGCAGAAATGGGAAAACTATGGTCAGCATGTCAAATCCAGCCTGCTACTGTTTTTTTTTAATGTGTTGTAACACAGACATACCTATTCCTTTATTATGTCTTATCTATAGTTGTTCTTGTGATACAATAGCAAAGTTGAGCAGTTGTGACAGAGACTTAATAACCCACAAAGCCTGAAGTATTTACTATCTAGACCACTGCAGAAAAATGTTGCTGACCTCTGCTCAAGAAATGTGCCAGAAGCTCTTTCTACAATTCAATGAAATAATTTCTTGAGCAAGTTTCCACACCAAGCAAACTACTTTCTAGCTATGTAAATGAGTATGATGTAGTTGTAAATCACAGTGCAAAACATAGCTATTGTTTCAGTGTGTTGAACAATGCTTACAGAGAACTAGAACAGCTCCTCTTAAATGAATCATTACAGTACAAATTAAGGACCACTCAACTGAACAGCTGAGAAAATAACTCCACATGTGTCTCTTCAAGTAAGATATCTGCAGCAATACACTATCAATTTTTCTAGGGAAATGGCACATCATTTGTACTACTCACTAATCTATGTATGCTTAAAATGAGTGCATGAAGATCATGTGGTGATAATTCACTCATCCATCTGACTAGCTTCTTATATGGTTGTGTGGGAGAAGTGAACACACACAGTCTGAACACAAGCGGAAAACTCAAAGAGAACAATATGCTAAAAGCCTGTTTCTGTTTAATTGCATATGCAGGCTGTGGTACATTTTAAAAATAATATATTCAATATAATCTAAAATACGGGACTTTAAAAAATTTATTTCTATATAAATTTCACATCTCTGTAATCCCAGGGATTCACCCCCCCACCCTCGCCCACCATTCCTCCCCTTGCCCTCCTGCTCGAAGTTGTGTACTTCAGTTTGGTGATTATCTTGTTTTGACTTTTCCTCATGGCTTTTGTTTATTTTTTCCTATATCCCATATATTAGTGAAACCATTTGGTTTCTGTCTTTTTCTTTTCGACTAGTTTCTGCTAATATGATTTCTTCTAAGTACATCCATGTGATGATAAAATCATTCAATTTGTCATTTTTAATGGATGAGTAATATTCCATTGTGTATATATACCACATTTTTTCATCGAGTCCTCTGTTTTGGGGCATTTAGGTTGCTTCGAAGTCCCTGCAATTATGAATAGTGCTGCAGTAAACATCCAAGCACAGATGTCCCTTTGTACCCACACTGAGGCCTCTTTGAGGTAGATTCCCAAGAGAGCAGTTGCTGGGTAAAATGGTAGTTCCATTTTCATTAATTTGAGGGTCCTCCACACAGCTTTTCATAATGGCTGGACCAGTTTACATTCCCACCAGCAGTGTAAGAGTGTTTCTTTCTCTCCACATCCTCGCCAGCACTTGTTGTTGCCCATTCTTTGGATGTGGGCCATTCTTACTGGTGTAAGGTGGTATCTCATTGTGGTTTTGATTTGCATTTCCCTTATTGCTAGTGACGTTGAGCAATTTTTCATGTGCCTGTTGGCCATTTGTGTAAAAATGGGTCTTTCAATCTCAACTGATTTGTGTAGATTTAGAAATTTAAATGCTTTCAAACCATAATATTTATTGAAAAACAAAGCAAATAAATACATTTTTTGGAAGGCTGCACAAACAAAAACATAGTAACCAAGGAAACCTTCACAGAAAAGACTATCACAAAATTTCATAGGTTTGTAAGTTTTTGATGCTAGAAAACACTGTTTAATTGTATGATTCAATCTATCATTTCTCAGTGGGGATAAGACCCAAAGAAATGTTAAATGACTTAATTGCTAGTGGTAGGGCTGAGACTAGATTCCAAGTTTCCTAAATTCCATTACGTCAATACTTCTCAAACTCCACACCAACATTTGGGACCAGATGATTCTTTGTTGTGGAGGTTTCTTTGTACATTATAAGATAGTTTGCAGCATTTTTGACTTCTACTCACTATATACCTGGAGTGCTGTCCCGACCACAATTATAACAAGAATATCTGCAGGAATAGTCTTAGAAGTTGGAGTTGGGTGGGGGAAACTGATTTCAATGATAACTTCTAAACTGTACTATGCTTGTAGTAAGATCCCACTTCCCAGCTTTATTGAAATATAATTGACATGTAACATTTGATATATTTAAGGTACAAGGATATAATGTTAAATGATTGCTACAACAAAATTAATTAACACCATCACCACACATAATTACTTTTTTGCATGGCAAGATATTTTAGATCTACTCTCTTAACAACTTTCAGCTATATGATATGGTATTTTTAGCAATAACCACCATGTTGTATATGAATTTTCGCAATTTATTCATTAATTGTCATGTTATTGAGGTAATACTAACTTATAATGCTGTATATAATTTTAAAAAGATGTAAACTTTGACCAGCATCTTTCCATTTGTCCCACCACTCAGTCACTAACAACTGTGATTTGTCTTTTTCTTGCTATTAAATTTATGCTTATAGTAGCTTACGATTTTATCCCCCTTCCTTATAATTGAAAAAATGTTAAAAAAGTCAGAATAACCACTGCAAAATAAAGAAAAGAGGTTTTTCAGATCACTAGGATTAATAATACATAAGGAAATAATGTCTTTTACACACAGTTATTAGAATAAAAGAAGTTGAACAAATTCAACACTGTTGAATTTAAGTGCGAGATGAAGACTTTTGAAATCATCACCAAATCAGAAATGAATGCAGTCAGAGTCCTTCTCATGATTTTTTTGAATCCCACAGAAAACTTACCCTAAAATACTAAAGAGACAAAGATCATTTAGATTTAAAGTAATCTTTACCTGAGTTAAACTGAGGTGTAAAGATAGCTTTATAAAACTGATTGCATCACCCATTGTATTCACAGACATATGGTCCCAACATTTTTTTAAAAAAATTTTAAAGGTTGTAACAGGTCATAATTGTTTTGCTCAAATTAATTTTAGTAATATATCTGTCAATATTTAATATAGGTTTCTCAATCTTTAGTTACTGAAGAGTTAGCACTGACATAGCATTATCAAAGCAAAAGTTATATTGTAGACTCTTTGGGTATTTAGATTATACTGTTTTTCCTTGGTATTATTTTACTTACTTTCAGAAATAGAACCACTAGAGTATCATTACTTTTGACTTTCTTAGTTTTCCACTTATTCACACTGGCTAACAAAAGCTATCAAACATCAGTTACTAGCAATGACTCAATATAATAGAGTTTGTAGAGGTAACTGTTTCCTTTAGGGTATGCTCAGAACTTCACAAAGTTAAAACAATCACAAAAACTTTTAAAAGTATAGTTGTCCCTATGTCCCATATATTAGTGAAACCATTTGGATTCTTTTTTTTTTTTTTCTGACTCGTTTCTGCTAATATGATTTCTTCTAGATATATCCATGTTATCTTAAATTAATCAAGCCTGTCAGGGAATATAAAGATGTGAAATACATATATAATTTAAAAAAACTCACCTGACCAATCATACAGATACAGCCACACTGGCTGCCTTTACTCCTTGAAGCCTTCCCAATTGCCCCTAAAAGAGTTCTTTTTCCTTCTTTAGACCCCTGCAACAGTAGGTATCTTTTTAGATTTTTTTTACAAAATGTCTTAGTATCATTTCTGTTTAAAAATGGGTGATATGCCAATAGAAAAAAAGTATAGTTGTCCCTCAGAATCCACTGGTTGCAGGCACTCTGTGTACTTCCTGAAGATACCAGAATCTGAGGATGTTCAAGTCCCTATATAAAATAATATGGTTTGGCATATTACCTACACAAATCACCTTGTCTATTTTGAATCATCTCTAGGTCATCAATAATACCTAATACAATGTAAATTTATGTGGACAGTTGTTAAACTATATATGGAACAATAACCAAAAATGTACAAGTTCAATATAGGTGCGACCACTGTAAGCTTAAATACAAAAACACATTTTCAACCTGAAGATATTTGGAGCCAATGACGAGCGCCCATAGACACAGGACTAACTGTAGCTGATACTAGAATAAATTATATATATTCACCATTATTATCACACTTACATTTTAAAAAAAGTTTTTCCTAGGAATATTCTTCTAAAACAAGATGTCTACAGAAAACATGAAACAACATGAAATCAATTTATTGTACAATCTCTTCAGAATGCCAAATGTATGAAGCAAAGCACATTTCCTCTATTAGTTCCATTGTACTGTTTATACAATGTATACATTGTCAAATATATATATAAATAAGCTCTATTTGAAATATATTCAGGGAGCTTCCTAGTAAAAGGAATCTCATTCAAAATTTTGTGAGGAAATTAAATAAGGATAATGGATCCTTAATTAATTATTTGCATAAATACAAACTTTCTATTTTGTGTTTGCTTATAATGAGAAACATCTTCAGAATTTGCATTCTTAACCATTTTCTGCTCTGAGCTCTGCCAGCTCCTACTTGTCATGGAGATAGCAGTTGGTGGACACAAACCATCATACATAAACCTAAAGCAGTTGATTTCAGAGTAAACAAACTATAAGTTCTTTATTAATAAGCGAGCAACCTGTCAAACAGAACAGTAGTTTCCAGTGGACTCTATATTAGCAAATTGTCACTCTTGTACCATTATTTTAGCTTATTATGCTCTACTAGGGACACAGAGAGTGTATAGTTCTCAGCTTAACCAAGTCAATCCCATCTTGAAGATTATACTTTCATCTGCCATGGAAGCTGATGAAAGGAATCAAATCTACCACATTTGGTGTAAAAAGAAATACATCACTCCAAAATGCAGTTTGAATTCTAAATCTAGCATGTGATAATCCTGTTACCTCATCTACATTTTCATGATTGTCTTTATTTCACTTTCACTTTCTCAGCTCTACAGAGAATTGTATCTAAGACCGATTGTGTTTATACTCTTCTATCCAAACAGCAAAGAGTTTATTCCATCAGTCCATCCCACACATATGGGTGTCAACTGTGACAAACTGGCAGGTAACATTTCTAGACCCAGAGTTTACCCAAGTATATTTACTTTTGTCTACAGCTTTGACTTCTTTCTTATTCAAGCCAATTTCTTTCAGACCATTATCTTATGTAGATATGAATTTCTAGCTTAAAGGCCTAATGAAAAATGGAAAAGAAAGGAGAACCCTGGGTTAAGTGTGAGGTTACAGAAACAGCAGATCAAAGTCACAGTGAGTGTTTGCTTTACACCACATATGATAAATTGAAATGATACAGAGAAGATTAGCATGGCCCCTGCACAAGGATGACAACTAAGTTTGTGAAGCATTCCATATATTTAAACACATACAGCAACCTGGATGAGATGGACAGATTCTTGGAAAAATGCAATTACCCAAAGTTGAACAAAGACGAAATAGAGAATTTAAATAATCTAATCACAAGCAGCGAAATTGAAGCAATTATCAAAACTCTCCTGGAAAAAAGAGCCCAGAACTAGACGGCTTTAAAAATGAATTCTACCAGACGTTCAAAGATGAAATAATAACTGCACTACTAAAAATTTTTCCAAAAAATTGAGAAAGAAGGAAAATTGCCAAACACATTCTACAAAGCAAATATCACACTCATACCAAAACCAAATGGGACAGAACCAAGAAAGAAAACTATAGACCAATTTCCCTAATGAATGCAGATGTAAATACTTAAACAAAATCTTGGCAAATCAAATCCAACAATGCATAAAAAGCATTATTCACCATGACCAAGTGGGATTTATCCCAGAGGCACAAAGGATGGTTCAACATCCAGAAATCAACATAATCCACCACATCAACAAGGAGAAAAACCAAAACCATATGATCATATCAAGAGATGCAGGCAAAATCCAACACCCATTCATGGTAAAAGCCCTTGAAAAATTGGGGATCAAAAGAACATATCTCAACATAATAAAAGCCATCTATGACAAACCTACATCATCCTAAATGGGGAAAAACTAAAATCATTCCAATTAATATCTGGAATCAGGCAAGGATGCCCACTCTCTCCACTACTTTTTAACATTGTACTGGAAGTTCCAGTCAGGGTAACAAGGCAAGAGAAAGCTATAAAAGGGATACAAATAGGAAATGAGAAACTGAAGCTGTCATTATATGCAGATGACATGATTCTTTATATAGAGAACCCCAAGAAATCTACAGAAAAACTTCTCAAAACAATAAACCAGCTCAGTAAGGTAGCTGGTTACAAAAGAAATAAAATCAAATCCCATTCACCATCACACCAAAAAAAAAATTAAATACCTGGGAATAAACCTTACAAAATATGTAAAAGAACTATAAAAAGAAAACTTTAACACACTGCTAAAAGAGGTAGAAGATGACATAAGAAAACGGAAAGACATTCCCTGCTCATGGATTAGAAAAATTAACATCATCACAATGACCGTCCTACCGAAAGCAATCTACGGATTCAGTACAATCCTTATAAAAATCCCAATGACATTCTTTAAAGAGATAGAACAAAAATTACTGAAATTCATATGGAATAACAAAACACCTTGAATATAAAACAGCCTCCTGACCAGAAAAAAGACAACGGAGGTATTTACAATTTCAGACGCCCAAGTACACTACAAAGCCATAGTAATTTAAACATCTTGGTACTGGTACAAAAAGAGACAATCAGAACAATGGAACAAAATTGACTGCCCTGAAATAAAACCACACATAAATAGTCAACGAATCTTTGACAAAGGAATGAAGAACTTGTATTGGAACAAGGACAGCCTCTTCAATAAATGGTGCTGGGAAAACTGGGCCAAGACTTGCAAAAAAAATGAAACAAGAAACATCCCCTGTATAAAAACCAACTTGAAATGGATAAAATACCTGAATGCAAGACTGTAAACCATAATATACATAGAAGAATATCTGGGCAAAACCCTCCATGAGTTGCAATTCAGAAATTCATTTCTGTACACATCTATAGCAGGTAAAAAAATGAAGGAAAACATAGGCAGCTGGGACTATATCAAACTGAAAAGCTTCTGTACAGCAAAAGAGACAACAGAGAAAACAAAAAGAAACGCAACTGAGTGGAAAAAATGTTTGCCTCCATACAAGTAATAAGGGTCTGATAACAAAATTACACAAAGAACGCACACAACTTAACAAGAGAAAAAAGAAAAATATACAGTTAAAAAATAGGGAGAAGAACTAAAAAGATACCTCTCTAAAGTGGAAATACAAATGGCCAGCAGTCACATGAAAAAATACTCAACATCTCTAGCAATCAGGGAAATGTAAATCAAAACCACAATGAGATACCACCTTACACCAGTGAGGCCTACATCCAAAAAGTGGGCAACAACAAGTGCTGGCGTAGATGTGGAAGGAAAGGAACACTATTACACTGCTGGTGGGAATGCAAACTGGTCCAGCCACTATGGAAAACTGTGTGGAGAACCCTCAAATGAATGGAAATGGAATGACCATTTGACCCAGCAATCACTCTTCTGGGAATCTACCCAAAGGAGACCTCAATACTTATACAAAGGGACACCTGTACTCAGATGTTTATTGCAGCACTATTTATAATTGCAAGGACATGGAAACAATCCAAATGTCCCAAAACAGACAAATGGATGAAAAAGATGTGGTACAGATACACAATGGAATATTACTCATCCATTAAAAATGACAAATTTGATTATTTTATCATCACATGGATGTACTTAGAAGAAATCATATTAGCAGAAACAAGTCAGAAAGAAAAAGACAGAAACCAAATGGTTTCACTAATATATGGGACATAGGAAAAATAAACAAAGAGCCATGAGGAAAAGTCAAAACAAGCTAACAAACAAGCTGAAGTACACAACTCAGGGTGGGAGGTAGAAGGCGGGAATGGTCAGGGAGGGAAAGTGGTGGGCAAACCCCGAGGATTACAGATATGAAATTTATATATAAATAAATTATTTAATTAAAAAATAAGTAATAAAATAAAATTTAAAAAGTAAAATGTTACTTGAAAAATGTAGGAAGATACAAAAAGTTTACAGTTAACCCTTGATATAATTATTCACATATTTAATATTTCCATTATTTCTCATCCAAAGTCTCTCTTACATAACTGATATCATAACATGTATAGTAAGTTGATTATTCTTTTGCAATTTATGTGTACAATAAATATTTTTGTCCATTTTTCAAGCTTATTAAAAATAATTTTAAAAAGTGTGTATCTATATGACTACATCAAGCAAAAATAACAAAGTCACAGTGACAATGGTCACAAATAAACTTATTTTTACCCCAAACAAAATAGGATTCAGAACCCAGCCATTCTGTTATTTTCATTTTACTATTTATTTGAACACTGGTGAAACACCAGAACTTAATGGAGGAGCACTATCTCTTCTTAAACTTTTAGACATTATCAAGAGATAGGAGCTCCAGATTTCTACTCTCTCTTAAAAATAATTTTTTTAAAACTTAGGAAATCTACGTAAGCTACAAGAGATTAAGAAATCATCTTGTCCATACCTCTATCAATAATCACATCTAAATCAACTTAGTTGTACAAAAGGCAAGAAATAGAATAGAGTATAGCAGGAAAATAACAATAACTTTTTAGATCATATTATCTTACCATTTACAAAAAAAAAATGCTTTCCCATTTGACTTTGACTTATTTTTTTTTTTCCCTAGCGAGGCAGTTATCATCAACCCTTTTAAGGTAACAGTAATTATAATTTTCATTTGAAATATGAAGAAAATTGAAACTCAATGCAAATGGTGTAATTGGCCTTGAATCCTGAATGACAGAATATGAAAATTATTATACATACAGAGAACTCAAGACTATCTTTCACTCTTCTGCTTAACCCAGAAGAGAATGGTAGCCATCACTTCTTCTACCCCAACTCAGTCTTAGCTAACATAGTCTTCTATGATTAAACCATACACTGACTTTAAACCTGGCCAGGGGCAAGGGAGCAATTATGAAGTTCTTACTAATCATTAAACACCTGGGAAATAGAAAGAAACAAAAGAAAGGAATAAGAATCTGTGTAGTTCTGAAGCTACCACTTTTAAAAGCTCAAAAGTCAACTTGAAGAAGGGGGAAATTATCTTTCAGGCCTCAAGTTTCTCTTTTAAAAATAGGAAATTTCAAATAATGCTGGTGACTTCTCTATTGGAATATCAAATAGTCACCCAGTCAGGACCAGGAAACACCAAGCATTTTCAGTATCTGGCTCCACCGGAGTTGGCCATGTGCACAAAAGAAGATAAGAGAAATCAGCTGTCTGTAACACATACACCTGCACACCAAAGAAACTGCTTCCACTTCTAATTTTAGGCTTCTCTCTTAAGAACTCTGATATTTCTTCTTTTCATAAGGGGCAGGCAGTGCTCTCTCTGGGAGGCAGATGGGGAAATTGTAATCTAATCAGGATGAGTCTAACCTAAAACTGAGTATCGATGACAAACTTTCTGCTCTGGAACTCCCAAGGGACAGAGAAATTAATCAAACAAGAAAGGTGGACTCTATTGGCAGTCAGAATAAAAGTCAAGATAGTTTGAAATCCAAACAAAGAAGGCACATTAAGGGAGTTCATTTCATTTTAATATTATATATAATTTTTGCAAGTCCTTGAGCTGCTTTCTCTGGGGAACATGGAATGAACATGGTAACTTACAAACGGTTGTGGACTAGGCTGCTTACAACCAATGCAGGACATAGTATGCTAGCCATAGAGTTCTTACTTATTAACTTAGTTAACATTTTTTTTGCATGGATTTAGTATATGTGACTGTCAATAACTAATGGTAGATAATTGAGCAAACAGGCATAAAGTCCTTGACTTCATGAATCTTAGCAGAATAAGAAAATTTGAATAAGTAATAACACATATGTTTTATACTACTAAAGGAAAAGATAACCTTGTACTAGTGCAGTTTTACTTCCAAAACTTCACTTGCTGTAAAAGCAGTCAAATTATAACAGGATCCCCAAATCACCTAGAGGCCATAGAGCACAACAGACTTTGCTGAGGCCCTCTTCAGGATGTTGGGTATAATGGCTCTAGGTCGCTGAGCTCCAATAACATTGGCCTGGGATGAACCCAGGGCATACTAGCAAGTTCCCAATTGGAGTCAATGATAATGTCCCTGCCCCACCCCAATGGGAGCTAGCCTAAGATGCCAGTAATGAAATTTGCTCCAGCTCAGCACGTCATGGGGAGAGAGGAATGTGAGGTGCTAGGTTAGCCTGTCAGACTACCAGTGGTGGCCTGAGCTTCATCTATTCACACCTGTGCCCTAGCTCTGCTGCAGGGCTCCTTGTGCTGCCACACCCTGCCCCACTGAAGCATGTCAGGTATGGCAACTATCTTTCCCATGCTGAAGTCAGCTCTAGCTGCACCTCACTTGAGACCACCAGTCAACAAGACCATCTGACCTCAGCCTAGGTCATATCTGGACAGTTGGCAAGGTTTTATTTTTAAATATGGTGGACGGATTGTAAACACACCAATCAGATATAAGCTCCTATTAGACAACCAGGTTTGCACTCTCACTGGTGCCATTCAATGTTTTGATTCCTTTTAGTACTGTAAATGAACTAATCTGATGGAGCTCAACTGGTACCAATTAAACAGCAGCCATCTTGAGCCATTAAGTCCTATAAAGAACTCTGATACTTCCATAGTCTTTGAGACCTTTATAAGCCTTTGCAGAGACCTGAGTACTGCCTCCATCACTGCCTCTGGTATTTTTTGCCAGAAAACACAGAACACAGAAAATACCATCAACTGGTCTGATATCTCTAAGAGCTGTTTGTGTTAGCTTATGCACAACATTCTTAAGAAATGTAACACTGGTGTTTCTGCCACTGCTGCAAGCATCAGTACCAGTGATGACTGGTACTGCTGACCAGTAATGCTGGTCTGTGCCTGGTCACCTCTGAGAGCTGGCCTCCACCTCTGCTCCTCCAGCATGGTCTCCTAGTTATTGTTGCATCTTACACTGTCTAGCCCAGCACATGATCCTGCCCAACCTGGCCTTCAGACTGCTGCTATTGGTTGCAATGGTGTCACCTTAGCAGCCCCATCTGTAATTGCCTCCTGCTGCCACCATGAGTTGGATCCAGATCCATCACTTACTTGGATCCAGATCCATCCTGCATTGGTGTGCTTCATAAAAGGACAGTGACATCTTGCACAAGCAGCCATTGGTTTGGACTACTAGATGCTGTGGACACTATCTGGGGTAAGACAGCAGGCAAACTGTGGTCTTAGAAACTCTTCCCTTTCTTCCAGTCCCCCCTAAATTAATAAACCCTGTTGTCTGAGTGGTGTCTTGCAATTGTGACCACATGAGTGAGAACCCAGAAACACTGACCTGTTCCTCACGTTGTCACTGTTTTAGTATTACAATGAGAAATGGAAAAATTTGTACAAACTAGGGATTACCTTAAAGTGGTACTGTCCATTCCTTGGCTGACTTCCTTTTGGGGATATATTGAAGATGGGGAAGGGGAAGAAAAGGTGGGAAAAGAACAGTATGGAGGATAGGAGGTAGAGGACAAAACTCAATTGTGAAGCCATGACTATTTGGTCAATGTCCTGAGGCATCACCCTGACATCAACTTGGCACCATCACATTCTGCTTTTCTGATGGGGAAAATTAGTTCAAGCTGGTTATTCAGGTGAAATTGAAGAGCCAAAGGCACTTTCATAAAGGGTACATGGGGAAACTGCCAACTATCATTCCCTTCCTCTCTTACTCTTCCAATAAAAACAGGCTTGGTGATCTCAAGCTGGGCATGACTAATTGTAAAGTGTTGGGTGGCAGTAACTGTGCTGGCCTGTGTGACTGGCCTCAATGCTTGTCATATTACTTTTTCAGTATTATGGACTAGCTTAAAAATGAACATGCTACCAATCACTTTTATTCTGGTCTTTCTAGATAAACTCTGAGCTTAAAGTGCCTTCCCTTTAATCAAATTGTGTGGGGACAAGAATAATTTGGGAAATCTACTCTCTGAACAAGTCTGAGCTTGGTCTTTTCACCCTTGAGATGGATTTAGGTATAAGAGGCAAAGCATGACGCACATGTGGACTCTAAAACCTGGAGTGAGCATATGGAGCATATAAAGAGCAACTGTGAGTTTTGGCCAGGAGATTGAGTAACTGCCTCTGATATTTTATGGAACACACTGTACCTGCTTACTTTGGGAGCCCCTAGAATTCAGAAGGGGTACAATACAGAGGGGTGTTGAATGGGAAAAAAAATAGATAATAATTGCAAAAACTGTGAATTTTAGCACTTAGCAGTAGCAGTAGGCAGATTTCTAAATGCAGACCTATAGGGAAACAATGATTGGAAGCTGGGGTAAGGAGAAACAGAGAAATAATATTTACAAAGTGGCTTCTATGTGCCTGGTCCTAGATCTCATTTTCATTCTTACACCAATAAGTAAAGACTTTTTCTTTTTAAAATAGAGTGTTTATATCAGAAAAAAATTCTGGGATCCACAAATAATTTCAGAGATTCTTTGGAACCCCCCACCATGTAGATATGGCAATGAATAAAATCTATGACAGATCTATCTTCTGTCACCAGAAAGTGTGTTTTTCAAACACACAACCTTAGTTTGAAATAAAGTATTCAAACTTTATAGATGTGTGTCTGCACTTGCCCTAGCTTGCCTGCCCCCTGGGAAGTACATGAGCAGTCAAATAAATGAAAGCAACATTACTGAATATGTATCCAGCATAAATCATAACTGCCTTCCAGCAAGGATGTACACATTTAGGCAAATATCTAACATGGCGTTCCATTCCTCATCTGATCTTGCTGAATACTAGCTGATTCAATGTGGTTCAAAAGAAATAGAAAAAAGAATGGGAGCTAAGAATACTTAATTTAAACTCCTGACTCCTTCCACCCCCTAGAGTTACATTATCTTAAACAAGTAATTCCACTTAACTGAGTTTCAATTTCCTTACCTGAATATACTTATTTTATAAGATTGCTCTGAGTATTAAATGGGATAGTGAGTAAAGAAGGACCTTGTAAATGACAGCCATAGACAATTGAGGGGTGTTAACACTGTAGTTAGATAAGCCAAGAAAATTAAGAAATGGACTGAAATTGACAGTGGTGGTTTCCTATCTATAAATAAGACACAAAAATAGATTAGAGTCCTTTTTTGGCACATTCTTAAAGAAGTCAATTTTATAACAGTTGGTTCTGGAGTGGGCTTCATTATGTTTGGGGACAATTGTACACTGCACTCAACTTATAAGAATTATGTAACTTGATAATGCTTTAAACATAAGTGCTCTCATGCACCTGTTAACCATGGAATTTTGTCCTTTGAAATTACTAGTTTGCATTTGGCTCTCTTTTTCTGAAGGAAAACTGAGGACATGAAAGAGTGAAGGTCTTTCAACAGTTTATCCATTCAACCTTCAAACATTTTCAGAGTTACTGCTATATGTTAGGGGGCATGAGACCCAGAAATAAGAAGGCAAATTCTTCCCTCTTAGATATGTTACAGGCAGGTGAACCCATTCAACACAGGAGACAGTGTGATACAGAAAAAGTATAGACAGAGCTGGAATAGAGAAGTAAAATTACATTGAACTAAGATTTTTGCCAGTTGAAGAAATGGTAAAAACCTTATAAGCAGAAGGAACAAAGCATGCAAAGTCACAGAGAACTGAAAAGAAATAGTGAGAAGTTCTGTATGGCTGAGACACAAGGTATATGTACTTGTGGGGAGGAAGGAAAAATTGACAGTAAATGAAACACTCTTACATGGAGGTGGAAGATGCTATAATCTCCAGACATAATTTGAGGAGTACATGGAAGATTCCCCTCACCCAAAATTTCTACCTTCACATATTTTCTAATTCCAAAAAGTCCATCTTTAATAATTTGTTACTTTGTATCTCAAGTTTTCTCATATCTTCAGTAATCCCCTATTAAAATAGGAGTACCCTTGGGAGAATCCACTGAGAATCATACTAAGAATAGTGACTATGTGAAATGACGGCAAGGAGGATTTACAAGAAGGTACAACGGAAAGTGTCTGTAGATCTGGTGGGACTTTCCGTAGATATTAAAGATGTCCTTCACTAATATTCCCAGTTTATCATAGAAAACAATCTCTGGTGTAGAATTAAAAAGTCTATTGTCATCGATAAAGAAAAATGGTGATTCATGTGTTTCTGGTGTAACAGAATTGTACAAGAGGCTATACTATGAGTGAATTACTGCATAGAGTTGTTTTGATCCATTCATATACTCTTTTCATATATTCTTTCCATCTGCAAATACTTAGGACCAGTAGTGGCATGTGATTTCTGAAACTGCATACTCGTAGCAGGAGTAAGCTCTGGTCACAGAGTGAAAGAGGAATGAGGTCTCATGGCAGAACTCAAAAACTTTGAATCAACAAAGTCTCCTTAACCATTGTACCATTTAATGCTCTCAGAATTAAGTAACATCAAATTTCTTACTCCAGAGAAATAACTTTACATGAACAATGAACAGAGCAGATGGAACCAGGCATTTGTGTTATACTAATAATGTTCACCATGGATTGCCAAGTGATTGCTAGAGTTAAGGTAACTAATAATATTTAGAAAGGAAGCCAAATGACTAGTTATAATACATGATCCATTTCACTATTCCACTCCATAGTAACTCAAATCCATTTTGTTTATTGTTGCTAATAATGCTGTAGAAATGATAAAGAATCTTGAGGTATATAATAAAAATATTTTGCTATTAAATCTTATACTTTTTCATGGAGGAGATAATTTCTCACTGCTAAAGTGACCTTAGTGAGACTATTATCAGTTTATGCCCTTCAAAGATAGTTGAGAACTAGAAAACACTGCTGCCCACTGTCTAACTCAGAAAGTGATAAAGCCATAGGAGATGGACCTACTCTATCCAAAGAGAACTGGATAAGCCAACCTTGCAAACAGAGAAACCTTGAAGTGTTGGAAAAGAGGTGTATCTTTTTCCTTACAGTTTTTCCCAGTCTCTTTAACTCTTGATTCTTGAGTGGAAGATGTCATTAATTACCAAAGCATTCAATTAAGGGTGACCATCTAATAGTAGGAAAGTAAAGCAGTTAATATTCTTAGACTCAAGAATTATTGAATGTTTGACACCATAAATAAGCTTATTTTAAAACTTCCATACCCTAGTTTTTTTTAAGTTATAATGATAGGAATCAAATACAGATCTATTTGAACCCAAGTCATGAAGTGTTTCAATACAGTCAACAGGATTTCCCATTGGGAAAGACTTCAGTCTACTTTTGTTCAGCATATCTTCAGGATTCTTCACTCAACATCCCCTCCAGAGTTAATCTAATTTATTTTCCTCTATAAAGAGCATAGCCACTTCTGAATGTTTCCTTAGACCTCTTGCCTTAAAATCAACACATCTTAACTTTACACTTACTCATCATCTCCCTCTGGGTCTATCAATGTGGAAAATGATGGAGAAAAGAGTTTTTGATTAGAAAAGAGGTCACGTTATTAGTAGGCATAGATACCATTATTCTCTAAGATCTCCAAATAGTAAGTATTTGCAAGTGAGCTGTCAATCCAGTAAATATTCATGAAGTGCTTGGATAAGAAAACCTCCCTTTTTAAATTATTTGCATATTGCATATCCACTGCAATTACTATTCAAATAGGCAGAAACCAGTAGTAACCTGTAAGTATGCCCTAGATATTAAGACAAAAGTCACACCAGAGAAACACCAACAGGCTTGCACAGGTCACATGTCCTTTCTTAAACTCTACTTTCCAGACTTGTAGGATGCAGCTACTGGAAAATGCACTGTTCCCTATTTTTTCTTGGTACCATGGTCTGACTGACACCACTAAGGTCTTCATTGTTTTCACTGTAGCTGTTCAACATACCACTATTATTCCACACATTGCAAAAAGACTTGAACTTGAGTATCTAAGGCAGAAGAGTGGTTAGCAAAGTGACCACTGCAAACAACAATCAAAACCAGTTTCTTGATTCACAGTGGTTGTAAAAATATCAAAGCTATTATAGCTAGTACCATTTTATTTTTCTGATTCCTGATTTTTGTAACTGGAGAACTGGAGATAACTGCCTTATAAAAGAATACCACTTGAGGAGTTAGGGAAATTTTATTAAATATAGATTCTTGATCTTCATGTTAGAATGATTCAATCAGAATTTCTAGGAATAACAGCTGGTTTAATTATTTTTGGTTCTGTAGAATATTTTGAAGCCTAATGACTAATAATCAGCAATTAGAGTTTTGTCAAAATATCCTCAAATTAAAGTCTAAAGTGTTCATCCTTCAATAGGACCTTTGCAAAAGAGAGCTCAAAAGTAACTCTTAAGTAAGAGTTAAGCCCACTGGCTTTCTTTTGTCAAAACTTATATATATATATATATATATATAATCAAGCATTTTCTTTCTATGGAGAAAATATCACCTGTGTCCTGGAGATATCAAGTCTTCTCATCATTTCATTACATTGATAATGTAACAATGTCTCAAATAATGCCAGAGACAAAATATCTGTTGATCCCAGTGAGGAAATTTAGTTCTTGTGTTAAACATATTATACCTTTCCCTCAAACAGCACATCACATTTGTACAGTCAAAGAGAAATTAGTCAGAATAAGAAAAGTGATGCTATTTATGTAAATGTGCATATATTTATCACTGTGTCTCTGCAAAAATAGATTGATACTAAAAAAGTTATAAGAAAATAAATCTTAACTGATCACACAAACAAATGAGATCCAGATTTGAGATAGCAAAAGGGTTAAGGTGAATAGTCAAAATCCCAAGGCAAATCAGGTACCAGTACTTTCAATTCACTTCATTAGGTGAGAACTCAAACCTTCATAGTCTCCCTTCCAGAAGTCTTGCAAACTTAGATTGTGTGTCTTTAACAAATCACTTCTATTTACCTTTTACTGCACAAGGCAGAAAAGGAAAACTTCATAAAGATTGCTATTTTCACAACAGCTTCCCATCCAACCACAATCACCAATCTAGGCTTAGTCACTTACCCTTCAATATAGTAATCTCTCAGAGTGAGTGCTTTCTCAATACCAAACAAACAAAACTGTAAGCTATTATAATTTCCATTTTAAGTGAGGCACCTGCAGACAGAGAGAAATAAATTAACTCAACTAAAGTGACCCAGTAAGTTGATTTTACATTGTTTATTCAGGTTCTTTGTCCTGCTATATAGTAGAGTCACTTACAGTACTTTTAATGCATACATATGATAAAGTTTTTATCTAAAGTTTATAAACTGATAGACTGGAATGACCTTAATATTGCCTTAAAGTTACATTAGGTAAAATTACCTTAGTATTGTCAACATTACAACTAAGGTAGAGAATTCCTGGCTTAGACTTATTCAACTGTGGGACAATATATGAGCGATTTCTTGTGATTTATTTACTCAACAAATATTTACTGAACAAATGTTATATACTAAGCACTCTGATAATTCTGGGAATGTATACAGCAGTGAGTAAAATATCGTCATCTCTATATTCATATAGTTGGCAGTCTATAGGACAACATGAACAGTAAGCAACTGAACAAACTAATTTATAATGAGAAATTCTATTAAGTGTTTCAAAAGAAACCAGAAGATATGACAGAAATTAATGAGAGAACCAGCCCAAAACAGAGTAATAAAAGAAGATCCCTCAAAAAAGATGTTTTTATTCTGAAATCTAAAGTGATGAGATCATCCACTGGCATAGTCAAGTGAAGATGATATATTTAGATTCAACAAAAAGTCCAATGAGTATTCAGGTTATAGATTAATAATATAAGCAATAAGCCTTCCTCCCTTGATCAGTAAGATTTAAAAGGTTATTTTATGTCTTTCAACGTTACCGGGTAGAATGATTACTAAACTGATATTCATAACTGTTCTTAAATCACAGTTGGTTAGTTTATAATACTGAAATCCAAAGTTCTGCACATAGTTACTATTATTGATTTACATTCTGTATATTTTTGACAAAAGATACTAGTTCTTGTAAAAGTCATTATTATGTGCAATATATTCATTGTTGTTATATGTCTTCCCTGCAAGTACAATAAAAGAGAGATTAAAATTGTTTGTGAAAATTCTTTTTGTGAAATGTTTGTAAAATAAAATTTCTATTGGGGGGCTATGCAGCACTAAATTTATCCTGGAGACACCTTATTTTCCTTGGGAATCGTTAGGAAAAGACAGTCATCTGGTTAAGATGAATTCTTTCTGTTGAGTTGGTCAAGCAGGTTCTGACAAATGCTGAGCTGCTGAGTGGTGACAGAAAGGTTAGAAAAGGATGAAAAAATGGCAATGCCACTCTCAGTATCAGGGTTATGTCTCAAATAAAAGAAAGAGGAGCAAACTGACAACCTTAAGTACTACTCAAAGAAGGAACTAATCCAATTTTCACAATTTCCTGGGTGCTACCATTTTGTTTAACAAGCTCAGCTAACAGCTAAAAACTAAAAATGTTGGAACCAATGGCATCTTAAAGAAAATTTAGCCGATTTCCATTTCTAATGAGAGGAGAGCAGGAGGGTGAAAGGAAACAGACAGAAACACAAGCAAATAAACAAAAGTGAGTTTGAGCTCTAACCAGATTAAATATGCTCTGCTTAATAGCTACATAGAACTTGAAGCTCATAAATTTTATTTCATGTGCCTAAGAGGACAGATTTATGAACTTTGTATTGGGAATCTGTAACATCATCTCCATTATACAAGGTTTGCTGAAATAACATTCCAAGGACCATTTGCTGGGCATTAAAGAAAGCAATGTAAGTAAGACAATAATCTGCCTATTTTCCAACTATGCTTACAGTCTTTATACCCATATATCCAAAGTGTCAATTTTGATCTCACAGCAGTGTTATAAAGTTGTGTTTTTAGGTAATACAAAGTAGTCTCACAAACAAATTCAGTAGAAAGTCTACCAGTCCTAAAAATGGTGTCAGCACACATTATATCATGAGTAAGCATTCCCTCAGTTTTCTGTGTTCTTGTGAAGGCAAAGTTGTTCACCAGAACCACTTGGAATATTAATATATTCAATGTCAATGCATATTTACAGAAATGTAAGCAAAAGAAGTCTAAGGTAAACTACTGAAAAGATCTTAATCTAATAATTTGGTAAAAGAAACATTTCTGCTATGCATGAAGTAATGGTGATAAAATGAGCTTGCTGTGGAATAAGAGCTATGCTCTAGTTCAGACTCACAAAACTGCTACACAAATTTAGACAAGTTACCAAATGCCTCTGATCATCAGTGTCTTCTAAAAATGGAATTGATACCGAACACATAATTGTTCAGGGGCTATTTGTGAGTAGAAAGAAAAAAAGGCCATCAACTACTTTTAAAGACACACCGTCTTTTAGTGTAAGAAGTTATTATTATAAGAAATTTCTTCCAAGTCCTTGCAATTATAAATTGCAAGTTGCAGTAAACATCCAAGAGCAGGTGTCCCTTTGTACCCACATTGAGGTCTCTTTTGGGTAGATTCCCAAGAGAGCAATTGCTGGGTCAAATGGTAGTTCCATTTTCATTAGTTTGAGGGTCCTCCACACAGCTTTCCATAATGATGGACCAGTTTACATTCTTACCAGCAGTGTAAGAGTGTTCCTTTCTCTCCACATCCTCGCCAGCATTTGTTGTTGCCCGTTCTTTGAATGTTTATAATTGCAAGGACTTGGAAGCAACCTAAATGCCCCAAAACAGATGACTGGATGAAAAAAAAATGTAGTATATATGAATATTACTCATTAATTAAAAATGACAAATTGGATGATTTTATGATAACATGGATGTACTTAGAAGAAATCATATTAGCAGAAAAAAGTCAAAAAGAAAAAGACAGAAACCAAATGGTTTCACTAATATATGGGATACAGGGAAAAAATAAAAGCCATGAGGAAAAGTCAAAACAAGCTAAACACCAAACTGAAGCACACAACTTAGGGCAGGGTAGAAAAGGGGGGGATGGTGGGGCAGGTGGAGGGGTAAATTCCTGGGATTACACTGATGTGAAATATATATATATAAATAATTTTTTTTAAAAGGAAGGAAGGTCGTTATCCTTATTATGTTCAGATATGTAGCTCCAACAATGTCTGTCTGTATATCCATCTATCTATCTATCTATCTATCTATCTATCTATCTATCTATCTATCTATCTATCTATCTATCTATCTATCTATCTATCTATCTATCTATCTATCATCTGTCTATCTATCTAAGTATATTTAGATAACTAAAAAAAATTTCTGCTGGACAGAAGTCTATTCAAAAAAATCAGATAACCAGAAGGAGAGATTATCAATAGTTATTGAGCACTTATGCCTAGATTAAGTACAAAATAAATGTTCAGAGTTTAATTTTCCTATCCCAGTCAATCTATAGGTTCTTTGCTACTATCCCCGATAAACTGTGCCATGAATATACAACCATCCTTTAAAGACCTACCTATGCTTGTCCTCAAATATAAAAATGGTAACTAGCTTATGGAGTACTGATGGTTCACACACTTAATGTTTGTAATTTAATTAATTCTGATGACATTGTGAATGAGTAGTCTTTTAGATACCCCATTAAATAGAAAAAGGAACAAACTAGTTTTTACAAGGACACACAGCTAAGAAATAGAAAGACCAGGTTTGTGAGATTTTAGTATATGCTCTATCAAAGCAAACACAAGTTTATGAGATTTTAAAAGCTTTTTCTTAAAGGGAGTCCCACTTTGGGTTATTTTATTTTTAAATCATCAATATTAAGTGCAATATAAATTGCTAAAACAAAGGGGATAGGTTATTTTTCAAGTATTGTTTCCTACATAAGTATACAGAGCCCACATAAAAAACAAATACACTTTTGGGTAAATCTTCTTGATACTTTAAAGCATCACAGAACTTAAAATGAGAAATTCTTTAGTCAACCGACCCAACACACAGGTCAATTTGAATATGATTTGAATACAGTTTTTTAATTATCCTATCACAATTTTATGCGCCCTTCCTCCCCATCCCTGCTTAAATTTACATAAAGCAGAACAGAAAGCAAAGATCCCAAACCCAGCCAAGCTTAAGCAATAGCAAAACATAACAGACCTTTAATTGTAGATTCTCCTTGTACTAGATAAGGGTGGGGGTGGGGTTTAAATGGTAAATTTCTGATACATTTCTGATAATTTTCTGCTCCTAAAATGAATTCCCAGCAGGGAAGTCAAGGTTGCTCAGAATCTGTTGTCATTTATAACCAACAAAGCAGCTAATTTAGCTAAAATACGTAACACCAGTATAACTACATAATTCTTGTTAGAAATCATATAGATGTGAAGTATACTTAAAAAGAAAAACATATGCAAAGTTTATTTCAGAACCTTACAACTCATTAATAAAAATACAACCCAGTTAAAAATAAACAAGAGATCTGAAGACATTTCTTCAGAAGATATAGTCAGTAAGTATAGTAAATAAAAAGATGTTTAATATTACTAGTTATCAAGGAAATGAAAATCAAAAACACAAAGAAATACCACTTGCACCCACAAAGTTAATTATTATAAAAAAATTAAAAATAACAATAGCTACTGTTGTCTATGATGTGAAGAAATGGAAACTCTCATATACTGCTGGTGGGAATTAAAATGGTGTACTTGCTCTGAGAAAGCTAAACACTTATGTGTCCACACAAAAACTGGTACATGCATGTTTATAAAAACAGTTTTTTGTAACAATTAACAATAACAAACAATTGTTTGTAACAGTAAAAGTGTGGAAAAAATCCAAAAATCCATCAATTGATAAATAGATAAACAAATGTGGAACATTCCTATAATGAAATGCTAATAAGTCATAAAAAAGATACTTCCTATAATGTAGATAAACCTTAAGAACATGGTAAGTGAGTCTATATGCTAATGCTTACATATTGCATGAATCCACTTACATAAAATGCCCAGAATAAGAAACC
The DNA here is from genome assembly GCA_004024945.1 of Uropsilus gracilis. Lineage (NCBI taxonomy): Eukaryota > Metazoa > Chordata > Mammalia > Eulipotyphla > Talpidae > Uropsilus > Uropsilus gracilis. The sequence goes on along the minus strand of PVHY01000460.1, from coordinate 31,787 downwards.
TATAGAAATCATCTGGGGTTGGATGGGATAGACAGAAATAGAAAATGACCCTAATAGGTACGGTGTTACTTTTAAGATGAAAATATTATAGAATTATTGTTAATAATGTGTACACAACTCTGTGTAATTTTTTTTAAAAAAAACACTGTATTTGTGAACTTTAAACAGGTAAATATTATGGGTATATAAATTTTATATCAATAAAGCTATATTGCCTCAAATTGAAACCTATCATCACATTTTCTTAGAACACATACAGATTAAAAAAAAATAAGGCATAGGCAACTAGGTTTTATGAAGACAGAACTGCAGAAAGGATTCTGCCATCTCCAACAGCAACAATTCCCTGTTACTATAGCTGTCTCATAAAAGTGTTCTCTATCTCTTTACCCACTCTAAGCACAACTCCAGAAATAAAATTATTAAAATAAAATCCTCCGCTGGTATGGGCCATTTTTCGGAAAACATGAACTCTGAAACTGAAATCAGAGTATTCAAATTTAGATAAATATTAGGAGGGAGATTTTCAAAGGAAATTTTCATAAAGTGAGGGAATCAGCAACTGTTTAAAACTGTAGTTCCTGAAGCACCAGCTCAGTATTTAACTTATGAACATAATTTCCTGGACTTATTCATTTAGATATATAAAATGCGGCTAATCCATGGGCACAGCAAAATATGGGTATAATGTGAGAAAGTTAGGACTGGGTTCAATTAACAGTGAATTATATTTGTCAACTACATGGAACAAAATTGGGGCACTGCTCTTAGTACCAACAGTCAAAGGGGAAAAAAAGTGGGAGATAAGAGGCCCTGAATTGAAAACATGCTCTAATTTGAGATTCCAAAATTCCCATATTCCAGCTTGCCATGAAGACTTCTTGGTCTGCAGCTGTGTTACTGACATGGGAACACAACTTTTTCTCATTATGAAAAAAAGAGCATTCCACATCTCCCAGAGTCCATGGCCTGGTAACCAGATGACAGAAAAATATTGATGAAAACCCACAGATTCCAGAACATTTCAAATGTTTCTTCCATTCCTTTCCCCCCTTTTTGGTTCTTTCTGTTTCTGACAAGTGATTTTTTCTGTCTTTTCATGTGAAACTCAAGCAAGGAAAGCTTTAGTTTAAAGACAAACTAATATTTATCAAAATAAAAACAAACCTCAGTTTCCCATGACAAAAAGAGAAAACCATGTAAAAAGAAAGGTTAGTGTCTTAGCCCAACCCAAAGAGATACTTCAATTGTGAGGAGCAAAAAGAGATAATGCTGAAATTATTAGAAAGTTAAGATTTTGGCAATTACATTTCTGAGATGCTCATAGGGATTTCCATATTCTTTTCTGTATGACTACAAAGAAGGAGGAGATGGTGGTTCTTTCATACCGCTTTTTCCATCAGTCATCAGTTCTCAGTATCTGGGTTATAGCACTTAAGTTTGAGTTTCTGAAAGTTTTTATTGCCCTGTTTTAAAGTACCTCATCACAACCACTGTATTCCATTTTTGGTATATCGTATACAGCATAGCCACATATCATGTAATACCAAACAGATCCTAATGGCACAGAGCAAACATTCTGACCTTATCCATAGCTAAAATACCTAGAGTTATTTCTACATCCTCTGCACATTTTGCAATAAAAATAATACTCTCTGACCTCTGCAATTGTCAGGGAAGAAACAAACACTTATCGCTTTTAAGAAGTCAAGGATTTCTAAGTATTTTTGGATCTCTTTCAAGGTTTCCTTCCAGTTGATGTATGTCTCAGTTTTTTTCATTTTCTAGCGCCTCCTTTTTTAAAAAAATAATTACAAAGCCTCCTCACTCTCCTCACTCTATACCCATCCACTGCTCAGTGGGTTACTCTATGGTGTTTGAAAAATGTGTAAATCATAGACACAAAGCTCATATTCTCAGGCTAAGATCCCATAAAGACCTGTTAGCATGATTAGCAGAAAACGTGTACTATCTATAAGTTTTCAGATTATAAAATAAATAATGCCCTTACCTTTTCCAATATAACTAGTCAAAAGTCATTTCCAAAGAAGCAAAGGAAATTAGTTTTGTTATTTGATTTTATCATATAGTTTCCTTTTTTTGCTTAAAATTGTTTGGTACATCAGAAATTAGAAATGTAAACTTTTATCTTTTAAATTAATTTTTTTTTGAGACTAGGTCTCGCAACTTTTGCCATGGAACCACAGGCTCACATTGACTGGGGTACCACAGATTCAAGCAATCCCCAGCCTCAGCTTCCCAGGTAGCTGGGATTAAAGGTGAGGCCACCACGCCCAGCTATTTTTTTGGAACTAGGTCTCGCTACATGTCCCCGGAGGGACTTGAACCGTGATCCCTGGCTCTGGACGTGACTTCCTAGGCTGCTGCTTACAGGCATGCGGCACCATGCCTGTCAGAAATTTAAACTTTTAGTCTATACCTTATACTAAGTAAAAATACACCTCTAACTTTTGCTTACAGACTGAATATTAGATAATATTTGGATTATTTTTTTCATATGTGATGACTTACAGTTATGTTAAAAAGAGAAATTATTTACGTACCTGTTTGAGAAACACACTGAAGCTTTAACCTGTGAAGTATATCTGGGATTGGTATAAATATTAAAGCAAGAAGAAAAAGGAAGTGGAGACTAGATAAAACAAAAATAGCAAAATGTTATAATTGTCAAATCTAGGTGATATCTACTAAGTTCTAATTTTGTGTATTTCTGAAATGTTCCATAATCATTTTGCATAACAGAGGAGCAAATTCTGGTTTCTTATGTACAATACTAATGTGAAAGTTTCTTTTTAAAAATAATTAAATCTGAAAAAACAAGTCAATATAAAGAAAACTCTTAAATACAGAGTAGTATAAGTGATATGCCAAGTGTCAAAACATGAAACTGAAGATAACTGAGAATGAGTAAATTTCAGGAGTTCAAGAAGTACTTCCCTAGGTTAACAGAGAATAAGACAGGAAAGTATTACTGACAAATGCTATGGAAAAGACCTCCTCAAACTGCTCCCAGATGATAAAAACTAACTTTAACTGAATCTTCAGTCACTAATTACAGCAATTATACTTTAAGTGCTACATCCAATTACCCTCTCTAAAACATTTATAATAAATTAAAATGCTAAGGACAAGGTCAACTACATAGAAAGTCAAAACAGATATTTAATCTGACAATAACTAGCTATGAAACTTGCAAAGTTTCTTTTTCACACTGAATTTCAACGTCTCCCTATATACATAGTGGGGGCAATGTAAGTAATATCTTGCAGTTTTAGGGCAAAGGTGGTGAGGTGGGGCAAGTGCCTCAGTCCATATACCCAGTGGGTCAAGCTGGCAGTTTTGTGTTGTTATTTACAGACACAATAAAGATGGTATCACAAATGAAGGCTTGGAACCAGATGATCCTGAGAACATGTCCCAGATTTAAAGAATTGGGAACTACCCTTTACATGACACCTCAGAACACCAATCCATTTGTGCCAAATCTCTGTTGTCCTGAAATGGAGAAACATTACAACCATATAAAAAATAGTACTGTTGGTTCAGACTTAAGGGAGCTAGATAAATAAATATGTATACAGGGAAGAACTGGTTCCTTCATCTTACTCCACTTTTTTTACCCAAAGCCAAATTTTCTAAGGTTAAATGTTTCACAAGTACTTTTGTAAGGTACCTAATTCCAGTTATCAATACATTTTCTGAACTTGAGATTGCTAATGACCCTCTGAAAGTGTAGACACTTCATTGGTGTGCCCTTCTGCTCTGCAGAATGGTTATTCTCAGAGACACCATGGTTGTTGAAGAGATTTCTACATTATAACAAAACAAATACTTAAAAGGAGATGATTAAGGGCACTTAAGTTAAAATCATTGTTTTGTCATATTTTAATGGTAGAACCCTAGTGCAGTTAACTTATGTCACTCAATTTGCTTATTCTATGAAAATGGGCAATAGGATTCCTACCCACCTTACTGGGCTATTGTGAAGATAAAAACTTCAGAGCATTTTGCACATACATAATTTTGCAATAGACAAGTCAGTCCTGGGAAAATACTTAAGGACACTACAAATTAATTAGAATAAACATGTTAAAATAGCCATTTTACTCAAAAGATATGAAATATAGATATATATAATTATGTATATAAAAAAGCACTGTACAGATTTAATGCAATCCTTATCAAAATTTCAATAGTTTTGTTCAAGGAATTAGAGTAAAAAATCTGAAATTTGTTGTGAAAATAAAAGACCCAAACAGCCAAAGGAATTCTGAAAGAAAAAAAATGGAGGTGTTACACCTACAGACTTTAAATTATACTACAAAAAAAAGCAGTAATCAAAATGGTATGGTATTGGAATACAGAGGTTGATGGAATAGAATTGAGAACCCAGAAATAAATCTACAGTTAAATCTGTGACAAAGGCAGAACATTTCTTCAATATATGGTGCTGGGAAAACCAGGTAGTCACTTATTGAAGAGTGAAATTAGACTACTATTATATAACATAAAAGCTAACCCAAAATAGATCAAAGGTTTAAATTTAAGATGAACCATAAAATCATAAAAAAAAATAGAACAAAAATATTGGCTTCAGTGATGCCTTCAGTAGCTGTAGCAAGGGAAACCAAAGCAAATATAACGAAACTTGACTATATCAAACTAAAAAGTTTCGGTACACCCAAAGAAACTATCATTAAAACAAAATATACCTTAGAGAATGTGAGAAAATTTGCATACAACATGCATCTGACAAGGGACTAGAAAACAAAATCTATAAAGAACTCATATACCTGAACAAAAAGAAAAGAGCTCAACAACAACAAAATATGCAGAAGAGATAAGTAAGCACTTCTCTTCAAAGAAGACATACAAATGGCCAATAGGCAAATGAAAAATGTTCGTTACTACTTATCACCAGTAAAATTCAAATAAAAACCACAATGAGATATCCCTTCATACTTTTTGATATTTGCACACTTGGGGACATGTATCAAAAAGTCTAGATACAACAGACATTGACTAGGATATGGAGAAAAGGTAACCCTCACGTAGTGTTGATGAGAATGTAGACTGGTCCAGCCCCTATGGAAAAAGAGCATGGAGGTTTCTCAAAACTTTGAAAATAGATTGACTATATGTTTCAGCAATTCCACTCTTAGATATCTACCCCAAGAATATAAAAACGGTAATTCAAAGGGGCATATGTACCCTTACATTCATTGCAGTACTATCTACAACAGTCAAGCTATAGAAACAACTAGTGCTCATAAACAGATGATTCAATAAAGAAGTTGTGGAGATATACATAATTTAATGTTACATAGCTATAAAAAGGTGAATCTTGCCATTTGCAATGACATGGATAAAACTGGAAGGGAATACACTAAGTAAAATAATTCAGACTTAGACAAATTTAGTAAGACTTCACTCATACATTGAATATAAAGGAACAAAGCAAAGGAGTTGACAAATCCAAACCAAAATAAACCCTAGAAATCTGACTATAGAAATGAGGCTAAGGGCAAAGGGGAACCCAGTGGATGAGGGTGAAGGACTATGGGGCTTTGATGGTAAGGTTAGTATGGCAACATACATCTGAGAAGGTTCTTTTAATCATGTCCAGGGTTGTACACCATTGTTACTTCAATAAAGGAAAATAAATACAAGATACAATATAGATAGATACAAGATACAATAAGACAGGTTTATACAAAATATAGATAAATACAAGATAGAAAGAAAAAAATAAAAATAACAGAAGGTACCAGAAGTAGAGTGGGAGATTGGGGACAAAGGGGAGAGGGGACTCCATGGACTATGGAGGAAGATTATTGGTGCTTTTTTGGTAGGCATGGTTTGAACCTATACCACTATATACCACTAAAACACTGTACCACTGAAATATAGAGTGTTGTAAATCAGTGTTACCTCAATAAATATCAAAATTAATTTTTAAAAAGTAAAGTATATAGAATCCTGATTTCAGTATATAACTATTTTTGACTGCCCTATTTTACTATTTTGACTATGACATATTGAATTAGTCATAATGTGACAGTTTCCTAGTAGAAAAATGACTGGATAGACTTTTGATTACTGCATATTTTTTGTTAAGCTCTTTTCTTTTTGCTCAGGTATATTTGCTTTTCAAGACTCAAGGATTACTTTGTAGTCTAACCATCTTGAAATAGAGCTATCACTCTACTAAATACAAAAAAATAAATTTGAACTGATGTTTCAAAGGAAATCACCAACTCCTTTTTCTTTTGCATATTAGATTTTTAAAATTTAATGATCTAGCAACAAAGAGTTCAACATAAGACCTCCATTCTTCTATAAGATGCAAAAAGTATCTTTATGATAACATTTGTTGGAATGAGATTTTAACTAATATTCTGGTCTGATTTTTTTTCCTTTACAATTAAAAAAAATAATGCAGTTCCTATACACCTGGTGTCATAACAGTTACCACTAAAAATCTGTTGAGTAACAATATGTTAAGGGTTGTCATAAATATCTCAAAATATTATTTTAATATATTAATTTTGTTATATAAAAATCCATTCCATTGACCTTATTCTTTTTATTTTTCACTAAATATGTGAACAGTTTGTAATATGGAATTATTTGGAAACTAAAGAGACAGCTTATCTTAAGATTATTATATAGGTGAGAAAATTAGGGTTTAGATTTATGAAAGTCGTCTAGAATGCGGAGCCCACATACAAACCTCCATTTTCTAACTGGAATCTAGTACCATCAAGAGTCTACTATTATAAAATAAGATACAATTTTTTGAAATTGTATGTGAACAATATATGTAGGTTTTAACAACCCTTAATTTTGTAAAAAGTGTTTTATATATTCTGTAATCTTATAGGAGGATTAAATTATAATACTCATGGATTTCCCTTTATTGATCTTAAAGCAACTGATATCTAGAAAGATATTCCTTTAACAAAGTGCAAAATAAACTTAGTATACTTACATAATTTAAATATTTTCACTGAATTTAGTACTATATTAGTAGCCATTTTCTTCTCATAGCCTACCATTACTGAGGAGCAGTACTCTTTAGAATCCTTAATACACTTAACAAAACAACTGAACAAAACATCTAATCTGAAAAATCATGGATGTCCCCAGAAAGTACTACAGATACCCTGGAAAGAGTGCAGAACTGGCATAAAAGACACTTTTCTGTACTACTAAATCAACCTGTACCACAGTTACAGCCATATTTAACAATAGAATAATATAGATGGGCTTCTTGTGAAATTAATGGGCACATATGCACAGGAATGCAGTCCACAAAACAGAAATAGTTAGCAGAGTAACAAAGACTTGAAAATTGGAAAAATACACAGACAGGTACACATGAAATCAGATACATAGACAGGAACCCATATAAAGACAACCATACTACTAATTACAAGCATAGTTCTCCTTCACCAAGATAATGCACATAATTAAAAGGTAAACACATGCATAAAAAGAATGACAAAACCAATTCCAGTGGATATCTACAGAGACAAAATAAATAAAAATTTATAAGAACCCCAAAGAATAAATAAAACAGGAACACATGATCAAAGAGACATAAACTAAGATAAATGGATAGATGTATCAAAATGTATACACAGAGACACACATGGAGATAAGTATATCTGGGGCAAATAAAAGTATATAGAGAGAAGCAGACATACAAAGAATTAATGCACAACAAAAACAATCATCCCAAAACAGCTTGCACAGGTACACAAATACTCAAATAAACATAGACATCCAAATACTGATAGAACTATATAGATAAAATAGCACAAGGGTTTGGTGTAAAAGCCATCCACAAAGAGAAAAACAAGTGTAAATCTAGAGAAAAAATGCAAGAGGATAGAGATACAAAGACAGAAGAATGGATTTAAAGAAACAGAAACATAGTGAATCGTAAGTGTCATGATTACTAAAAGAAACAGCTACAAACAAAAGAGACATGGACCCAATAGCAAGTCCACAGAATTAGAGACTGTTTCCAGGTCTCTGTGTCAAAACTGTTTAGAAATGGATTCATATGAAGAGACATACATAGTCTAGTTTACAATCACATACAAGCATCAAGTGAAGATACCCATGCAGAAACCCATCTGTCTTATTGATAAAGACTGAAAATTGGAGGACACCAATTATGTTGGTTACTGTTAGTAGGAGTCCTGCAAACAAGTCCTACAAACAAGACCATGAAGAAAACAGCCCTAGCTTAGTGAATAAACTGCTCTTTTCATGTTAATATTAAATTTCTCAAGTCCACCAACACAATTTCTTACCCACAATGTACTCTGCCTCAAATCACTAACATTTAAAACAGATTAATAAGCAAACCGATCAATGTGTTTCTCAATATTGTAGCTGAATTCTATGGGTCAACAAACCTTACCACACTCACTACTGAGTTATAAGTTTCCAACCAAAGCACCTCCCACCTGTGAAAGCATAGTATAATGAGTAAACATAATAAGGAATGTCAGGAGCACTCTGCATTCCTTTCCCTGGTGCTATGTACAAAGTCCTGTACAAGGCAGTCTTCAGAATCTTAGGCACAGACTTTTGCATAAGTGGAAAGATCAAAAATGATCTCTGAAGAATCTCTCTCTGCTCTCAGCACCTATAGGAGAAGACAGCAACAAGGCAAATCAAAGTAGCTAACTATGCGTGATGTGGGGAAGAGGTGGGAAGATGTAAAGAAACAAATAAACCTTCTCATGCTAACATCTGATTTGCTAATTACAATTCAAAAATATGTTTTTTTGGTGAGGAAAGTGGCATAATACTGTTATATATGGTAATCACATTTCCTCGATTTTTCTAGATCACTGAAAAAAGGGGGGGGTGGAAAATAGAGGGTCTATATTACCACTTTAGTTTGAGCTAAGACCTCAGATGCTATTATTCTCATAGACAATTATCACAATAAGTACAGTGGAAAAGGTCAAATTCATGGAGCTCACAGAACATCTGAAATGAAAAGGGTCTTAAGAAACATCTGGTACTGACCTACAGTAGAAGCCCTAGTTTTCCAATTTGAATGCACCATAACAAGTTTTTTAAGCTTGGTCTAATCCTGTTCCTGCTCGTGTTCAGTTGTCCAATTCATACAAAAGGGAACTGACCTCCAGAGTTCCCTCTAAATTTTTACCATCTCTGATTCCTTGGTATAAATCTTGCCTCCTTTCATCTGACTGTTTTGAATTTATATGTACAGTAGAAACACATGTCCTTCGAAATGTAAAAGAGAGTGATGTCTTTTACCAAGTCAACAAATGACTGTTACAGCAGTTTCCCTTACTGAAGGGAAACTTACTGAAACCAAAATAGTAATTCAGTTTCACTTACTAAAACCAAAACAATATGTACAATAAGATAGTTTAATGAAGACAACATACTGATATAACTTTCATTATAGTATATCACTATAACTATTATATTTTGTTGTTGTTAAACTCTTACTGTGTCTAATTTATACATTGGACTTTATCATATGCATGTATGTACAGGAAAACATACACACACGTATATGGTTTGGTACTATTTGCGGTATCAGTAACTACTGGGGATAATTAAGAGAGAGCTCATCCCCGGTGATTCCAAGCCTCCATGGGTTGGGGCATGGTAGGGGTTGTGTATGTATGTGTGTGTGTATAAATAGAGAGAGACACATCAATAAACCTTGAAAAAAAAAACAAAATCTCAAAGTTTATTCTGAATAAATAAAGAGACTTTGGAAAAAGGAGAACAGAAGACATGGAAGGTCCACTCTTCATGCCATCTGCATGTAACCCTTACTTCATACTTGCTTAATACAGAAGTAATTTAGTGCCCTCAGTTCATAGTTATAATTATAACAGTAATGCAGCTGGTACAGGGACAAAGATCTATCCTCCTCAAGCCATACATGTTCAGGCTCTTAGGTAAAACAGGACAAGATTTCATCACTGAAGCATAGAATTCAGTTTGTGATCATAACATGGCAGCACTTTAAATCTATAAGTCCTTTCTGAGTTTACAAAAACACTTTCAGACTTATCCTTTCATCTATAAAATTAAAATTTATGGTCCAATTTACAGATGATGAAATTATGACTCAGAACTGTTTAACTTGTCTAAGGTTACACAGATATTAACCAACAAAGTTGTCATAAACTCTGGTATTTTAAGTATATGTTCACCATTCTTTCATGTATCCTAGTCTTCATTGATGGCCTTTGGTAGTCATTCAACCTCTCCTCCCACTTTGATACAGTAGAAGGAAAAAAAAAAATCCTGGATGAACTCAGGGCTAAAAAGAATTTATGTAGAGTTCCCACCTGCATGTTTGCACAGGGAAATGGTGAGCCAGGGGGAAGGGAGGGTGTGTTGATTTGACAGATGAACTCTTGTAAAAAAAAAAAAAAAGAAAGAAAGGAAGAGGAAGAGTTTCCCCATTGTCCTCATTATAGCCAGCTCTCAGGGAACATTGTGGTTAAGTTCTGAAACAAAGGAAAAAATAAGAAAAATGCTCAGGAAATTCATATCCCAAACTCATTTTTCCTGAATTAGCTGCAACTTTGATTTTCAATGTTACAGTTAACTAAGGCACTTAAGATTCTGGATGTACATTCTGGGTCACAGTACCCACGATGGTTGAACATCTTTTCTTGAGGATTACTGAAGAACATGCTAGAGAAGGACAGGCAAAAGTTTTTGGCAGAAGTTTTTGGCTAATAGAAGGAATATTTACTGGTCTCCATGAAAAAAAATATAATTTTCATAATCAGTTTTTCCAGGCTAGGAAAGACCCTTAAGAGTCAGGTTTTCAAAGAAAGTGAAATAATGATGCTCCAGATCTGCTGACTGTTTACTTGAGAAAAATCTAAGAGCTGCTTTTATACAACAATCCTTGTCATTCTAGTACTCTGTGTAATACGTACACATAAACAAGAAACTCCCCAGAACAAACTAAGTCACCTTATTTAGCGATCGACTAGCTCCTATCTACCAAACACCAATACACACACAAACACATTTTGCTTCTATACTGTTCTTAAGAAGACAGGATTAAATTTATAAAATGTTACCCAAATGATTTCTTATCCGTTCCCCATTTTTGAGAGTCATATTCACTGCGCATAAGTGATCTGGCATTTTGGTAATGACATCTCATAAGAAATTACTCTTAATTTTACATTTACGATGTCAATTCCCAGTCTTTAAGATCTTTGATGTTTGAATGATATCTTCTTCCTCTATGTATTCTCAGAATCAACAACAGTGTCTGGTACAAAGCTAGCACTTAGGAAAGGTATGAGTGAACAAAAGAATGAATTGGTGAATTAATGAATGTATTTTATCATCTAACCAGATTAATATTGCTGAAAATTAAACAAATGCTCCACAAAGGATAGAGCAAACCTTTAAATAAAAGTTAAGAATGTCTCCAAATCAAATACACATTAATTTATTCACTGAATAGTAAATCTGTGCAATGACCCCTTGGCAAAAGTTCTCCTCCCTTCTCACCCTTCCTCTTTTATAAACAGAGAAGAAACTCAAAAGTACTAGAATAATAATACTTAATAGATGTTCTCTCAAGTGAGGACTAAAAGTGGATGACCTTGTCATTCCATATGGGAGAAAATCAAATAGTTTTTGCCATTCAATTTACTCCCCTGTAGACTGGATGATAGATAGTCCTTGCCTCTCACAATCTGCCAGCTTGCTGTTAAATGACTCAGCAGATCTTTAAATATACTCAGGCAAGGTACTGCTGTAAGACATGGTTAAAAAAATGTTTTAATTTGTTTGGGATATTGAAAGGCAGAGAGGTCCTTTGTTTACATGAGGTTCTCAAGCAAATTCAGGAGCTTGTGAAGCTACTTTTCTATGCTAAAGAGGGTTGTTTTTATTCTTTTGTCTACCATTTATCAGCTGTGTGGAGCACAAGACTGGGAAGGGGGATGGTTTCAGACAAAGGAAGATTCCAGTCAAGGGATTTCCTGCCTAGTAATTCTGTGGGAGGAAGGGGACGATTGTGTGTAATGGAAAGACTAGTTTAAACCTAGAAGCCCCAAACTCACCAAAATTAGACTTTGTATTGGCTCATTCTACCCTGTTGAAGAATGTGACCTCTAGTTGAGAGAACAGGCATTCTCATTTCCCCTCTCTTCTCAGACCAGCTCAGTGTTGCAGTTTGAAACACATATCAACTAGTAAAAAATTTCAGTGGACTAAAGGAAGTAGTGTAATAACTCCCATTACTAAAGCAAATAAACTGAGTTATTGATAGTGACTTCATGCTTACATTACAGTTAAACCATTTTTGGAGACCTGGAGCTTAACAGAGGGGGAGAACAGGCAATAGTGGTCCAGGGAAAGGTCCATGTACTTCAGATTCCAAAGCTCAGCTTCCCTGATATAACAACAATAAGTATTGTCTTTCCCAAAAATTTCTTTTTGGGGGCCTACACATTGATCAAAATGCTTTATATTCATTATCTCACTTAACGTCATAGAATCTAACAAAAGTTATATCTTCACTTTAGAAATAAAAATTAAAAAAAAAAACACTGAAACTAAGAAAGATTAAGTGACCCAGAATAAGAAGCTAACTGTAGGAACCTGTATTTATAAACCAAAGTCTCTCAGATCCTAAAGCTAATGACTAAACCTCAACACCCTGCACTTTAGCCCTGATCACAAATTCTTTCCCAAGAGCCCTGGTCAATCTAATGTTAACTAAAAATGTCTTACACTGAAAGATATGACTAAAAAATCCAGATGGACATTTTGGGGATTATTTATAGGCATTTATAGCATTAAGAAGCACTGTGAAAATCATCTATTATGAGCCCACAACTCTGTACTATATACATGTTTCCCAACAATGACTTCAATAAAGATGAGTTTACTATTTATGTGACAGTGTAATGTACAGAAAGGGTGTGATGATTAAGAAAATAACTAATATTTTAACATCTACCAAGTTGCTTTATTTAATCCTCAAACCATACAAACAAAAAAAAAAGTTGATGACAGGAAATTTTATAGATGAAAAGTTGAGATTCACAGAAGTTAAGTTCCTCATCCAAAGTCATACAGTTAGTAAATCATTGGTATCAGAACTGCTAGCCATGTTCAATTTGGTCCAATCTGATTGCACAATCCCTTATACCTGCCTTTATCTGATTGCACAATCCCTTATATCTGTCTTTAGTTCATCAGATATAAGTGTTGGGGGGTACTTACTCCCATTAACACAGCTGATGCCATGCATTAATAACAGCTTAAAAAAGGAGTTACTTCCATGTTGCTTTAGAATTGTAAATTTCAAGGACATGCCAAGGTGTGGTGCTAGCCTTCATTAGAATTAATATTTCCTTTCAAAAGGATAGAAGGGGAGGTGGAAGGAAAACAAGGCTGTTGTGATAAGCTGATTGACAAGATCCCCTACAAGAAAGAGCGGGAAACAAGGCAAAAAGGATATAAAAGGGGCTGAGAAGGAGAAGGGATTCGGAGCCATTTTAGAGGAGGATGTGAGCCCGAGCCAAGTCACATGTCCAAGGCAACCTAGGGTCGTGGCCTTGGGTCCAGGCTGGTGAACTCATGGCCTTAGCATGCATAAGTTGAGTGTGTGTGAGGAAGGAGTCTAAAGAGTTTGGAGATTTGAACTTCATGTTGGAGTTTGTCATATCTAGTTTGACTTGGTTACTTTTGGAGAGACCATGAGCTAGGCCTGAGTAAATGAATTTTCTGTTGGTTCCTGTATCTTGCAGTTTTTCTACTGCCCAAAGCTGAGAGAATGCCAAAAGAAAAAAAGAAGACATGACATCCTAGAGCTAATATTTGGAGGAAACTGAAACACACCAAAGGTTAAAATAAGGATGCCTTGCATTTGGAACACGTCTTTTTGGAGCACAGGTTAATTGGACATTGTGGTGAGGTGACCAGGGACTAAGGACAGTTTTGGACAATGGTGGGGCAACTGGGTTTTTTTATGCTTATTTTGTAGTGCACATAATGGAGTAACTGAGTTTTTTATTTTTATCTTGTAGTACATTTATAGGTAATCACTTTCTTGTTTAGTAATAAATAGTTTGATCACGTTAAGAGTTGGTCTGGATTGGAAATTGCATAGTAAGAGCTGCAGGCAGTAATGAACCCATAAAGAGTCAGGTTTCAAATTGTTTTTTTTTTTCCTTTCGTCAGGGAGAGGTCTTGGGACAGCAGGCTAGCTGTAGGTATTTGAATGACAAAGATAACTAGTGTGTGGTAGTTTTTGATAAGAGCCTTTGCCCCTTTTGTATCAAATTAAGGTAAAGGTTTTTCTCAGGTTTAGGAAAAATGGGAAAAAATAATTTTTAGTAATAAAGCCTGCCCTCTCCACCTTCCCTCCCAATAACATAAGGAGCAAATGCTGTTGGTGTACTAGGGCTAAGGCTAAGATTTGTCTAAATGCCTGGTCTGATAGAGTTGGAAAATTAAAATGTAAGAGTAAGGTAAGTAACAAGTGAATAAATCATGTTGATGGTGTCTGGTCAATACGAAAAGTACATGTTTTATATGTTATTTCTACATTTACAGTGAGAAACAGAGAAAGAAATGAGACAGACAGACAGGTCAAAAAAAAAAAAAACCCTCATCTTATTTGATACATAATGAGAACTTCTGAGATAGGGTGAAACCACTCTGAGAAAAACTCCTTACCTTTACCAAAACTGCAGTTTGCACTCATTGTTTTTGCCCTCTGAAGTACAAAAGAAAAAAAAAATCAATTCCTTTATTCCATGGCAGAACTTTGGATATACTGAGATATAATACCTCTCTTCCAAACTTAAACTGGAATCTCAGTTTCTCCATGCTTTACAAGTGGAAATGTTCCTTGAATACTAAGGTTAGATACTACATTATAAATATGGTCTTGGGCCGGGCACGGTGGCTCATGCCTGTAAGCTTCATGAAGCAAAGCAGCCGGGGCTAGGGATAGCGGTTCGAGTCCCGCCTGGGGCCTGTAGCGAGACCTAGTTCCAAAACATAGCTGGGCGTAGTGGTGCACGCCTGTTATCCCAGCTACCTGGGAAGCTGAGGCTGAGGATTGCTTGAGTCTGTGGTACCCCTGGCAATGAGAGCCTGCGGTTCCACGGGCAAAAATAGCAAGACCTAGTCTTTAAAAAAAAAAAAAAAAAAAAAAACACAAATGTGGTCTTGTCAGAATTAAACTCAGCAAGGTTATCATTTTCTTTATTCTGAATTTTATAATTTTGTTAATGGGACTTAGCTAGTTTTGGCAGCTAAGTCTATTGACTCAGAATCACTTAATTAAGAAACACTTATAAAATACTTACTAGTTGCCAAGTTCCAAGTCATCTGTTTTCTAGATGTTACAAAAGATATCTATAAAATAATCTTTGACCTGAAAGATCAAAGATTTAGAAATATATATGAGGCATGCACACAATTATATATGGAACTGAACATCATATCAACTAAAAATAGAAAAAGAGATGAATCTAGACTGCAGTAAGCACCGAGAACTAAGTTGTACCTAATACCCATCGTACCATCTAATCCTCTCCTTTACCCCCAAATTTTATAAGCTAGATATTGCCAGTTCAGGAAACTGAAGCCTACATTCTTCCAAGCATATCATATCAAGAGATCACTTCTGGATGGGTTAAGAGATGAGACATTTCCTTTTGTATAAGACTATATTTGAGATATGTTTAGAGGAATAGAGTATTAAAATGAAGATAGTCTTCAAAGCCAAAGGAAGAGGGAAAAAAAAAACAATTTCAAAGAATAAAGGAATAAGGATAGTTTAAGATGAAAATGACTAGATTCACTTGGCTAGATTTTAAGATTTCAGTAAGGGAATTATAGGAATTGAGGCTGAAAAATAAGTCAGATCATGAAGTACCTTGAACACCACGCTTAAGAAATTTGGACTTTAACCTATTAGTAGTCGGGAGGAGCTTCAATTTCACACATGCATTACACAATATTTCAGCAAGTCTTCTTTTGTACTAAGCATTTAGAATAGAGAAATAAATCGAAAGAGTTCTAATTCTCAAAGAATTGGAAAATCATAAACTAATGGAAGTTTAAGGGAGAATGTTAATACTGTAGCTAAATTTTAGAAAGATCAAGACATTAGGATGAATGCCATATGAATCAGGGAGCAATAAAAAGGACTAGAGAGCACACATGAAGTTGCTGCACTAACTCAGGCAACTGACAATAAGGTTCTGAACTTGGGTAGAAAGACTGACAGAGAAGGCTTCCAGAAAGAGCACATTCTGTCACTCACTGCCTTTCCTGTACTGTGATCTCTGATGGAAGTCTGAACCAGACTTCCAGAGTAGAGATGTTCCCAGAAAAGAGCCCACCTTATTTCATTCAAAGTCTAACTTGGTATTATTTTGAGTCAATTCAGTTCCTCAGCAACGTTCAGCAAATGGCAAAGCAAATGGCATACCATCTGAAAATATGGCACAGTTAAATTTTCTGTTGTTAGTTAGTTGATGACAGAAATATCCCAATCTAATTTGCTCTTTTTTTAAAGCTGACCCTAAAGATTTTTCAATTGAAAACTCCCACATACTACACACTTATGAGCCCTGACATTTTTAAATTAAAATGAAAGGGGAAGAGGAGTCAGGAAAACAAACAGATCCAAAACACATTTTGTGCACCCAAACACTAAACACCAAGGGTTTCCATCTTTGCTTACAATTCTTGGTTTATGAAACCTTTTATATAATTAGAGATGTTCATTGTCTAAAAGGAAATTGATTCTAATTATTCTCTCTACTCTCTGTAGACTCTTGCTGTTGGAGAAAGTTATTGTTTTTTAAAAAGTGAGGCAGAGAGGGTAATATATAAGGAGGAAAAGAGGGAGACATGTCAGTATAGGAAAGAAGCCACAGTGATAGAACACTAAGAGGTCTGGAGGTGGAGTCAGAAGTTTATGCTCTGGTACTGCTAAATTCACATGTGAACTTGGGTAAGTACCTTACCCCCTAACAGGCTTTGAAAGATGGTGGTGCATTTTTAAATAAAAGGTATTTAATATTTGAAGTTCAGGCACACTATTTTTGTACTAAACCATTCTACAACATGAATATCATTATTTTCCATATAGGAAGTGGAAAGAATGTAAATTGTGGAGCTAGACTGCCTGGATTGTGATATAAGTTAGTTCATGTACTTGTTCTGTGATCATGAGAATTCTATTTATTTTCTTGATGACAGTATCCTCACCAGTAACCTGGGAATGGTAATAGTACTTTCTTCAGGGGAGTTAATTTATAGTTAATGGATTAAAATAGTGCTTGGCTCAAGGAAAAAAAAAAGAAGTCAGCTATTCATTTTTTTCTTATCTTGTATTTCTCTTAATTGACCAGGTACTGAATAGCCCAAATTTATAATGGGTTTTGAGATTTTTCGAGACTGGGATCTCTTTACTATTTCAATAATTTCTATACTTCTGCTTTCTTATCCCTATTACAAGTTCTTTCCTTTATTGCTCTTCTGTCCCTTTGCCTCTCTTTACCTTTACTTAGTTTTAAGCGAGGCTCAGTGGACTATAATAGGGCACTGCATGATGAGTACTACAATAAGGATAGTCTTTTGATAACAAAGACGTAGATAGCTGGCTAATTTGAGAAGCTGCTGGTATTACACAGCAGTTACAACCTCATGGTTACAAGTAATATATCCTTAGTGTGTATGCAAGTACTGTATGACCTTTGGGAAGTTACTTAACCACTGACACCATTTCCCAAGGTTGTTGTGAGAAATAAATGAGCTAATCCAAGTAAAGGCACTGAATTTGGAACACAGTAAGTGTTAATATGATATTGTCATTATTATGTATTTTGTTATAGTTTTTCCAATATAAATGTTTTCAAGAAAGCAATGACAAGTCCTCAGAAGAGGCTCTGAATAAAAGGCACTAGTATTCTAAATGTAGTTAATTTCTTGTCCATGGCAGTTCTCAGGCACATAATTCACAAAATGACCTGTCTCTTAGAAATTCTCTACTACATGTGGATTGAGCAACAATATTGAAAAATCATTGAGTTAACAAGGAAGTCAAAGTATAAATAAAAAGTACCTCAAGACAAAATACAATGAGAACACAATCATCCAGAACATATGGAGCATAGCAAAAGCAGTAATAAAAAGGTATTGCAATACAGGGTCACATTAAGAATCAAGAAAGGGTCCAAATCCACTGTATTTCAGTTCAAGGAACTACAAAAAAAATTTTTTAATCCAATGGGAGGAATAAAAGCTAGAGCAGGGATAAATGCAATAGGAAACACAAAGTCCAAAAGATTAATGAAACCAAAACCTGGTTCTTTGAAAAAACAGACAAATCTCTATTATGACTCACTAGTGATGAAAAGAAAGATAATTCAAACAGGATAAAAATGAGAGAGAAGTTACAAAACATACTTTAGAAACTTAGAGGTTAATAAAAAATTGCTACTAACATTTATAAGCAAAAAAGTTTAACGACCCAAAAGATACAGACAAGTTCTTAGAAACACACAATCCAGGACTGAATAGGGAAGAAACAAAAAAAAATCTGGAAAAAAAACACACACACAAACAAGGAAATTGTAGCAGTAATCAAAACTATTACAACCAATAAAAGTCCAGGACCAGATGGCTTCACAAGTGAGTTCTACCAAACTCTGACTGATGAACTAATACCTATGCCACTCAGACACTTTTAAAAAACCGAGAATGAATACTTCCAAGCACATTTAATGAGGCCAACATTGCTCTGATACCAAAAACAAACAAAAATAACACACAAAAAGAAAACTACAGACCAATATCCCTAATGAACACAGATACAAAAATTCTCAATAAAAACTTAGCAAAATGAGTACAATGCAGAAGAAACTAAGAAACTCATCCTATTTACAATCACATCAAAAATAAAGTTAAATACCAAAGGAAAAAATCATGGGAGATGAAGGATCTATGCAAGTAAACTATAAAACATTGTCAATAAAAAGAGAAGACACGAAAAATGAAAAGACTTTCCCTGCTCTTGGATTGGAAGAATCAACATTATCAAAATGATCATCCTGCCCACAGCAATCTAGAGATTTAATGCAATCCAAATAAAAATCTCAATGGAATTCTTCAAAGAAATGGAGAAAATATTACTGAAATTTATTTTGTGAGACTCACAAAAGTTCCTAAACAGCCAAAGCACACCAACAACTAAAAAGAGAAACTACAGCTGTATAACACTTTTACATTTCAAACTATATTATAAAGCTATAACAATTTAAAAAGCATGGTACTGAAATAAAAAGAGACACAAAGGCCAATAGAATGGAATTGGGAACCCAAACATAAACTTACAGATCTACAGATCTATGGATAGCTAATCTTTAACAAAGGAGTAAAAAATATACACTGGAACAAGGAAAGCCTCTTAAATACATGATGTTGGAAAAACAGGACAGTCGCATGCAAAAGAATTAAACTAGACCACTAGCTCACACTACACACAAAGGTCAATTAAAATATAGAAAAGACTTTGATGTAAAACTGAAACTAGAAAATATATAGAAAATAAATATATATATATATATAGAAAATACATAGAATACAACAGGTAAAACACTCCATGACATAAGCTTCAGAAATATATTTGCAGATTTGTTCTTAGCAACAAGGAAAGAAAAAGAATATAAATAATAGCTACAACATCAAACTGAAAAGCTTTGCAGAATAAAAAGGATTGTAACCAAAATGCAGACACCCTACTGAATGGGAGAAAACACCTGCACATCATACATCTGACAAGGTGCTAATATAAAAAATCTACAAAGAGCTCATACAACTCAAGAAAAAAAAGAAACGAGCCCAGTTTAAAAAATGGGCAGAAGAGTTCAATAGGCACTTCTCCAAAGACATATAGATGACCAACAGGCATACAAAAAAATGTTCATGGTTACTTATAATAAGGGAAATGCAAGTCACAACCACAGTGGGATACTACCTCACACCAGTGAGAATGGACCTATGAAAAAGACTGGAAACAAGTGTTGGCAAGGATGTGGAGGAAAATAATCCCCTTATTCACTAATTCAAAAAGACACCTGACTCCTATGTTTATAGTAAAATTATATACAATAATCAAGATATCGAAACAAACTGAGACCCTCAAAATAGATGAGTGGTTCAAGAAAGTATAGCATATATATATATATATATATATATATATATATGCTATACTTTATATATATATATATATATATATATATATATATATATGGACACAAAATGATACTACTCAGGAATCAGAAATGATAAACTCATTCCATTTGTGGCAACATGAAGTTTGAAAGGATTATGCCAAGTGAATTGAGCCAGAAGGAGAAAACGAATATGGTGCCATTTATTTGCAGCATATAGAGAAACCAAAGAGCTTGCATTGGGGAAGAGAGAAAGTTTGAGAACGGGATGCAGCAATGTGGAGAGAGAGGACAATGGTGACTAGACCTAAGGGGGGAAATACTGCACTGTCAAAATACTAACAAGCATGTAAAAAAATAGTATATCAATTTAAAAAAATAAGATAGTATCCCAGGTCCCATGAATTCCACTATCCTAGAATCTCAGGGCATTTGTTCATTGTTCTCTGTAGGTTCCAGCTTTGATCAAAGTTCAATGGCCTTTAAAATCTTTCTTATTTTGCTTTTCATGGATAAATTATTTTGGTACTTGATTCAATAATAATAATAATAATAATAATAATAATAATAATTTTATTTGATTTTTGTCAGCAGTTAGTTTGTGTTGTGTTCCAATTTTTCACTCACTATGTAGCTTAATTACTTGGCTTCAGGTTTAGCAAGAAAAGACTCAATCTCTCCCCCAAATAAAGTCTCATTTAGAATAACACTAAGAAAAGAAGAATCAAATTGGAATTTGGGAGAAATGAGTTTGTGTTCTGTTGCTATCTTGTTGTTTCACCTTGGAAAAGATTTGATCATTCTCTAGACCTCTGCAAAGCAAAAAGGGAGAGAGCAAAAGGGTGTCTCTGTGACCTCTAAATTCCCCTTTAATCTCCTTGAAGAGCAGAAAAAGTGAGGGTTCTGCATAAAAACTAACTGAAAAGAAGCCACGAGGATGTTCACCAGACAATTCAAACTTTATACATCCAAACTCAAGCTCTTGATTCCTACACCCCACCCCACACATAACCTATTCTACCTATAATCTTCACCTTCTTCATAAAGTTCAATCCCACTTTTCAAACTGCTCAATTCAATGCTTGCCAAGCAGTTTGACATTTTTGTTGTTTTTTTTACATCACAACAGAATCTAATCTGCGAGTAAATGTTGACTTTAGCAAGAAAACACATCCAGAACCCAGTCACTTCTCATTTTATTCACCAGTACCAAGTTGGTCTACACCATCATGATGTCTGAATCACTGCAGTAGCTTTATGTCCCTGCTTATCCCTTGATCTTACCGTTTCTTTGTCAAACAGAAAATAAAAACGTATAAAATATAAAGGTGACAGATATTATAAAGACTAAGGACCCAGTTAAAATATCAGATCATATTACTACTCCTCAGTTAAAAAAATCTCTCATGGTTTCTCATGTAATAGTGAAAACCAAAATTCTAACAAATATCTGGGATGTCCTTCATTAACTCTGATCTCAAGTCATTTTACCCCTCCATTTACTTGAACCAATCATATAGAACTCCCTGCTATCTTCCATCACACCAAGTGTGCTCCAGCCTTAGGCCTTTTACATTAGTAGTTGCTTGTACCTGAATATTCTAACTCCAGATATTGTCACTTCTTATGGTACACTTATTTTCTTCAAGAACCTGTTCAAATATCACTTTCTTAACAAGGTCTTCCCTCACCAACAAATATAAAAAAGACCTTCCCACTATGACTCAATATCCCCTACATTCTAATTTATTCTTAATGACACTTATCACCCTCTGATAGAGTCTGCATGATCACTTTATTAAATTCCACAAAGGAAGGAATCTTTTCTTCCTTGCTTATTGTTGTTGAGGGAGATAAGTGGCTAAAAAGGAATAATTCATGGGAAGAAGAAAGAGTGATGCTAGGATCTTAGATCTGTAACTTTTAATCTGTTTGATTTTAGTTAGGGAATGTTACCTAACTTTTTGACCATAATATTTAAAATAGAAATAAGAGTATTAAAATTGATAGTATAATAACATCATAAAACCTGGCTATTCCTATATGATAGAAATAAATATGACATGCAATAACGAAAGATAATACTACTTTGAAAATTATAAAGCTCTACTGGACTATGCCCAAAGTTCCCTGCTTCACACTGAGAAAACTATACCAAGAAATCAAGTGGTATTACTAAAAATGTTTTGCGCTTTGAAAAAGGACATTCCAGATGAAATATTAAGTATCGTGACAGCTATAGTTGTTTTTTTACTGTGTGGAGCCAGGTGGTGATTCTGGTGGGAAAAAAAATGTTTTTGAGACTAGGTCTCGCTATTTTTGCCTGTGAATCCGCAGGCTCACGTTGCCCGTGGTACCACAGACTCAAGTAATCCTTAGCCTCAGCTTCCCAGGTAGCTGGGATTATAGGCGTGTGCCACCATGCCCAGCTTTTTTTTGGAACTAGCTCTCGCTACATTGCCCCAAGCGGGACTCGAACAGCAATCCCTGGTCCCCTGCAGTGTCTTCCTAGGCTGCTGCTTACAGGCAACACGCCACCATGCCCGGCTAAAAATATTTTTGACCACTTCAGCCTACAATGATTCATTTTTAAATGCCTACATTTAAAAAATCTGTACCATATATGCAACATTTCTTCCCGTGACATCAAAATTCTCCCAGAATTGTGTCTTATTTACCCAGATCTCCTAGCACTCAGCTGGGAATATAACAGGTGCTTAATGAAAAATTTCTTAGTGGTGGATATTCTTTTAAAATCACTTTAGTAGGATTATTTCTAAAGATACCTAGGTCACAATAAAACTTTTTGCTGGGTGGCCTGAAATTCACTTACCATTAATGAAGACACAGGAATAGCTGATTAAACATAGTTTTTAAAATAGAGTGTTAAGGCCAAAGTGCCAAGGCCAAAGTTCAGTGCATTTATGGGTAGACTTTATCCCTGCTCATGGTTATGTAGTACATCCCTAAAAAGAAGTCCAAATTATGTAACAGTAAATGAGTCACTCACTTAGAAATATACACCACAAGGAGTGGTAGCATTTTCTTTATCCAAAGGACAACATATAAAAACAAAATTACCACTCCAGCTGCTTATACAAATTTACACATAAGCTAAATATAGCTAGTGATTTTTTTGTCCTAGTTTTTATAAAGTATCTCTTCATGTTAATTTTCTGTACAGAAACAATCATTATTCCTCATCCATGTGCTATTAGTTTCCCAATCCAAATAGTAAAAGGAGGACTATTAACTTTGTAAAACTATGTTTCTTTCCAATTGTTTTCTAAAGACCTTCCTGAAAATTTTAGAAACACTCTTCTCCTCACCTAGTAAGACTCTGATATTACCAGTTCCAATTTATGGCTGATGGAACTTAAGAACAGCAGCCCTATGCAGAATTCAAGGAACGTTTTAACCTAACTTTCAGCACAGCAGTATAAACCTTCTGCCTCTTCTTCCCTAGAAATGTCTAAAACTCTGATACCTTCAGCAAAGTTATTTTATACAAGATTAATATACAGGAAATAATTTTATTTCTATATACTGGGAATTAACAGTCTAAGAAAGATAACTAGAAAACAATTCTAATCATAACAGATCAGATTTTAAATATTTAAAAATAAATTTAACAAGAAGCAAACATAAAATTTAAACTCTTAATGGTACAAAACATTGTTGAAAAATGTGAAAAAACCTAAATACATAAAAAATGAAAAACATCCTACAGTCAGGATGAGAATTAATATTGTTAAGATGGCAACACTTCTCAAGTTGAATACCAACTGATTTTTTTTGTAGAAATCTTGAGAAAGAAGAACAAAGTTGGAGGACATAAAACTTTTTTCTTTCAAAATATACTAAAAACTTACAGTTGGTATAAAGATAAGCATATAGATAACTGGAACATAGTTTCACTTATAGAGTCAATTGATTTTATATGAAGAGTGACAAGAGAGTTCAGTGGGGAAACATTCTGCTAATGATTCTGGTGATGACTGGGTATCTACATGCAATGAATGATGTTAAACCCCTAATCGTATTTTGTAAGTCACATAAAAAAATCTTAAATTGATCAAAAACCTAAATATGACAACTAAAACTATAAATCTCCTAGAAGGAAACATAAATGTTAATTACTGTGACCTCAAATTAGGTAAAACTTCATTAAATATTATACCAAAATCATAAACCACAAAAAGAAAAAGAAGCTCATTTGTTGTTTTCAAAATTAAAAATTCTTATGCGTCAATGAATAGCACAAAGAAAGTGAAAAGACAAATTAAGAATATGATAAAAATATTCACAAGTCATAATTTGTTATAGGATTGATAACTCGAATATTTAAAAAGTCTTACTACTTAAAAAGACAAACAACCTAACTAAAAAAATGAGTAAATACCAGAAGATACATTTCTCCATAGAAGATACTCAAACAGTGAGAACATAGAAAGATGTTTACTATTATCAGGCACTAGGAAAATGTAAATCAAAACCACTTTGAGATACAACTTCATGCCCACTAGGATAGCTATAATGAAAATGGTGAGCAACAACTGTTGGCAGGATATAGAGAAATTGGGACCCTCACACTGCTGGTGGGCCTAAAATGGTGCATCTACTTCTGAAGACAGTTTGGGAGTTCCTCAAAAGGTTAAAAGGAATTACCATATGACCCAGAAATTCTACTCCTAGTTATGTACCCAAAAGAATGAGAAACATATGTTCACAAAAGAAGAAAAAAAAAAAAAAACCTGGTACTTGGGAATGTTCACAGCAGCAGGATTATTCCTAACAGCTACAAAGCAGATGCAACTTGAATGCCAATAAACCGGTGAATGGATAGAAAAAAGTGATGCACCCATGAAATAGAACATTACTTGGTTATTTAAAAAATAAAGTACTGAAATGCATATCAACATGCATAAACATTGGAAATATCATTCTATATGAAAGGAGTTAGTCACAAAAGACTGCATATTGCATGATTCTCATAGAAACTGAAAGTAGATTGGTGGTTGATAGTTGCTCAGATTTGGAGAAGGATTTTGATTAAATGTTTAAATTAAGTGACCAAATGTTCTAACATTGAGTGTGATGATGACTGCCCACCTCTGTATTGTCTAAAAACTATTGAACTTTACACTTTAAATGGCTTAGTTATGCATATTGTGAATTATTTTTAAATAAAGTTCTTATTAAAAAGGAACTTAGATACTGCATGATATAAATTGGCAACATTCTCAAGAAACCCCAACTTCAGAACTATAAGATTATGTCAAGGAGTTTCTCTCAACCCTGCTGTGGCCTGCAGGTTGGCAGCAGAAATCTGTAAGAAAGGGTAGTGGCATCCATGACTATGCAAGGAATTGTATATAATTTATATCTATTATCTCTAATTCTACGCAGCAACCACTGAAAGTAGTCTTTACTGAGCAACAATCTAAAACAATATTTGTTAGGTAAGAAGCCTTAAGAAAAAATGCTGGGAAGTGCTACCCTTGGAGATTTTCCCATGTGATAAACACATGTTGCAGAAAATAAAACAATTTCTAGTCCCTCAACTAGTTCAGGGATGTTCACTAAGCACCCTTAACATGAGTGTTAGTAAATAAACTGGAAGACACTGTTTTGTTTTGAAAACAGTACTATAAATCAGTGTTAGCGGCCAGACACAAGGTAAGAGAGATTACTCGGGTAAGACTGAGGGCCTATTTGGAGGTAATGAACTAAAAGGCAATTTTATTAACTAAGGAAAGGAGTATTTATAGAAACACAGGGCGAGGGTCTGCTGAATTTTAAAGAAGACAAATGGTGAGAGGCAATTAGCATTTTAAAGCTTAAGAGAAATTGAAGAATAGGGAGTATTGGCAGGTGGTCACTATTTCTGATTTAGGGTGCTTTCCCTAAGAAAACATTTTTAAGAAACTAGCTGGTGCCATTACAATTACAGAGTTTTAATGGAATAATTTTGTCTCCAGTTTTCTGGAGGTTATTAAGATGAGAGGGGTTTTCCCCATCTCTTTGCAGTGATTTCTCTGGAATGTTTATGGTACCCAGCAAATCAGAAATTTCAGAATTCTCTTCAATATGACATATGTTCACCAAAACTGCCAACTGTATAGGACTTCATCGACAAAGGCAAGTAAGTTTCGCTTTTAGAATAACTTACTCTGAAATCAGTACTTCAATACTAGATGTAATGCTGGCAGGGGAAGTCTGAAGTAGAATAATTTATTTAATATCTTTCCATGTTTTCAAAAAATTAATTTTCATATAACATCAGCATATTAACCCATTATGACACCTTTAGCAATCATCCTCACATGCACATTAAGTACTGCTTGCTAAAAGTACTTCAGAAATCTGACCAAAAGGGGAGAAAATACCAAGATTTTCATGTTTTTAGAAAAGTTGCCAAAATGGTTAGTAGACAAAGATAGCAGCTGGCAAAATACGTCACTAAATCAACAAATCCTTAAACCATCCAATTCAGTTCCCTCAGCAATTGCTGAATAAAGCCGTAACCACTGGGTTAAAAAGAAAAGCCCAGGTATTCATTTTGCAATCCCTTCAAGTCCTCCAGCCTTAAAAGAGAGGTGCTGGAATTGAGCTGACCTGTTACTTTCCAGATTTAAGATAAATATATTAACACTACAACTACAGGTAGAGTGAAAGAAATAACTTAAGAAATGGAAGAAGAATCTAGATTTCAGTGTGAAAAACATGAAAGGAGTGGAATTAAAGAAAATCAGTGACAGGTAGCTCTTGCAAAAGCTGCAGACAAAGAGAAAATGATAGAGAATAGTGAGAGCTTTCCTTTTCCTTCTCTCACTAACTTCACAAAACCTGATTTTTCTTTGCTTTTAATTTTTCAAAATCATGATTTCAGATGGTTAAAGAGTAGACCCTTGCTTGCCATGCCTAGTCAGCATTATGCTCCCTACCTCACCAGTGCTCTGAATAAAACTGGTATTATTATGAATAGTAATAATAATGATAATAACAATTTTAAAATTGTCCATGCTCCTAACTCCAACTCAACATAATCCCATAATCCCACCAAGAGCAACCATGATACATTTGAGAGTCAGGGGAATAAATAATTTGCTTTAAATGCAAGTGATGTACTCCAGATAGGAAAATCACTACAAGGAGAGAAAACACTTCAAAAATGAAATATAAATGGCACAAATAAATTCAATATATTATATAAAAATTCACTGCTCAAAGAATGGAAGTCTGATGAGGTAAAATTAACACCAGTAAGAAAACCCCAAAGGTCACCCTACAATTGGAAGCATGCAAGCTTTTTGAAAAATCTTACAGTGATGCTAATCTTTGACCACACTGAAAGAGACTCGGTGGAGAAACAAATGGAGCCTTCCATGGCTCCATGGCTACATACTACATATATCTCAAAACGGAGTATGATCCAGAATTGGTTATTTGCTTTGAGTTCTCATTATTGGTATTCAGACAAAACTCACCAGTATTTCCTGAGCATGCAGAAAGGATACTTCTTTCCAACATACTAAACCTCAAAGGCTATCAACAAAGAGCATTAGTATATCTTATTACCAAAGAAAAATTTTATTTTATAAAAACAGAGAAACTGTTCCGTGCAATAGTCACAAAGTCATAAAAAAGCCAGTGCTAGCTAAGGAGGGAAGAGGAAATGGAAAAGATGATAAAATGTCTTTTATTTTTTTTTAAATAACTGAGAAAGGCAGAATTTGCCAGTCTCAAAGCACTAGCAAAAAGCTAGTTATGAAAATGGGAACAAATTAACAAGAGAAAAAAATGAAGTGTTCATTTTTTTTTGCATCTGAATAATTTATCTAAGCCCCAACTTTTAATTCCTCCACAATCTTCCTTGGGCCTCAACTCACAATACTGAATATTTGTCATAAAATTGTGTGACTCGCTGGGATATTTAGGCAGAAACTTGTAAATATTTAGGCAGAAACTTTTAAATGAATAAAAAATTATTTAAAAATAATTCACAATATGCATAACTTAGCCATTTAAAGTTATTCCAAAAGTTAAAAACTAATGTGTGTGAATACCCCATACCATTGGAAAGGAAAAAAAAATCTAACCTGTTACTGGAAGTCTCCAGAATTTTGA
Organism: Uropsilus gracilis; assembly: GCA_004024945.1. Lineage (NCBI taxonomy): Eukaryota > Metazoa > Chordata > Mammalia > Eulipotyphla > Talpidae > Uropsilus > Uropsilus gracilis. Next base: position 3,381 of record PVHY01000460.1, on the reverse strand, counting down.
ATGTTTTTTTAAACTCGAAGTTGTCATATAATGCATGCAATACAGAAAAAATGGAAAAAACTTATTTTATCTGTAAAAATCTTTTTTGCCTTTAACCAAATTATTCCCATACAAACTGAAAGGAAAGGAAAGAAAATGCTAACTTTTTGATTCAGATAGATTGCATTCTGATGAAATTGATATATTTCCAATAAAACACTCAAGGATTTTCTATAATCTAAAAATGATAATTCTTTATCAACCCACAAAACAGGAGTGGCAGTTTTCTCCCTAGAATCCTCTTAATCAAAGTAGAAATCACAAACCAGAAAGATTAAATAAATGTGCATTTTCTTCAACTCCTACTAAATTTTCACCACTTGAGGTCTCTTAGTTAGGCACCACTTTCTAATAGAAAATTTTTCCGCTAAGATTTGGGAAAGAAATCACCTTCTTAATACAAACCTAATGAGGAAAACATTTTGCTTTATCTAAACAGTCACTCCCTGGAATTTTCAGGTTATGTCTTCAAAAGCACGCATCCCTTAACAAACACGTGGAATCATTCATTCTCTAGAAGTTAACTAAGTTAGTGGGGAGGTGGGGGTCATGTAGAAAATTGAAGAAAGCTTCCAGCAACTGGGTTTATCACCATAAGATGTCAAGAAACAGTTTAGTTATTACCCTTTCCTTAGAAAAGTTAACAGTGAGAAGACAGCTCCACTGACTATTGACCCTGGCAAGGTGGGGGTTGGGGGTATTAGCTCTACCAAGTAAATCTGTTCTTATAAAATGAAGACCTTTTATCCTAAGGTACAATCACATAGCAAAAAGACAAAAAACAAGCAACAACAACAACAAAAAAAAACTTTAAGTATACTGGAATGCTTTTTTTCTGAATGAATTCTTTGAAAACCCTGTAAGTCAAATCTTTAAAACCCCAATAGAAAATAAAATCTGGTAATTAGTTGCTTTGTTAACAGCACAGAAAATAACATTTTATAAAATCTTTTCTACTCTTTCTTTACTCACATTGTGCTATCAACCCTGAAAGAATAGAAGTATTAGTGAAAGAAGACAAATTGGTGGATTTAAGTCACTACAGATGCTAAGGGTAATACAAATTTTCGAAAAGTAACAAATAAAATAGTTACAGAAACACAGAACAAGACACAAGTTCATGGGGACATTTGGTGTTCAGCAGCCCTGAGGAGTTATTCCCTACTTAACATTCCCTCCCTCACTGAGATAAAATAATACTTTGTTCGTAGAAAAATAATGAACATAGTCTCCAGGAAGCTCAACAACTGCAGTAAGGAAGATTTTTTAATAAGCAAGATGAAATTGATCAACACTTTTCGCATGTCCCAATTAAAACTCTTGAGCAAGACCATGCCTCATAGGGCGCGGATAATTCTTTTTCAATTTATTAAAGACAGCCCATGTTTTAAAATACAGTATGCCCATAAAATGAAGACATGCATTAAAAAGCCTCACTCTTCCTTCCCCAAAACAGATTGCTGAGAACACTAGAACAGCAGGAAATTCTTAATTTTTTTCAATATTTTTATAATTTCAACTCACATCTGGTTAATGTGTTCATTAAAATAACACTTTCTTTATAGATCTGATGCAGAGTTGAAGTAGGGAAATGTGAGTATCGTAATTCATAGAAAAAACATACTTCAGAAGAGAAAACCAACTCAAGTAGCTACTTATAACTTCTAATCTGTGATTGCAAAGCCTACCCAGAGTCTACTAAGAAAGTTGTCCTTTCTCTTGTTCTAATGGTGCCTGGTTTCTATTTGCTCTGCTGACTTCCACCTGTGGGGCATTTCACAGTTGTTGCCAAGAAGTGAAGTTCACCCCCTCTTCCCACAGGAGCCCTCAGATTTGCCTTATGTGGCACTACATTTTATGTTTTTGGAGAAGACAGTTTGAGAGAGGCTTGCATTGAGTATTTGTCTCCAGCCTGTTAACATCAACCACAGTATGGAGGGTAAACCCTAAGAGGAGAAATTACCCACATTTCTTGTACAGGTTCTCAGATTTGGGCAAAGGGAGGGGGTAAAGTTGTGCCTGTGTGGGGGAGGGGTGAGAGACTTAAGGGCTTTATTTTCTAAGGTGGTCTCTGAAACTGGATTTAAATTTTGACCCAGTAGGATGTGGGATACCATGAAAAACCTAGGACTTTGGGAGGCTGGGGTGAGTGGTTAACAAGCAATAGGGAAAGGAACATACCAGCACCCAGGGTAGCAGCACTAAGGGAATGCTTCAGAGTGAGGTTTTCCAGCACATAGGTTGTACTTCCCTGGCAAGGGGTCCAGGGAAGGCTCTAGATTAATGCTACCTTTTCTGTTGAACCTTACTGAGCTCTCACAAATGCAAAATATTGGGAAGAGAGAAGAGAATAAACACCCCCAGAACACAGATTGACTCTAAACTAAAGGAAGTTGTTAGAAGAAAAACTTACCGCATGTCCCCGTAAGGTCCAGGGTAGCTCTCCATCCAGGGGCCCATCTCACTTTTGACACAACTGGGGCTTGAATAGGGCACTCTGCTCACCACACCACCAGGATACCACATATCAGGTGGGGCAAAGTCACCTTCCTGGCCTGCCAGTCCCTGAGGTGGCCTAGCATAACCAAAAGGGGCTACAGCCCCTGCCTCACTGGTGCTGCCACCACAAGACCCATAGAGCTGGCCTTCCTCAGCTGTGAAGAGAGTGTGCCAGGAAGAGGAGGTGGTAGCTGAGGGTGAGCCTGTGCCTGATCCCGCAGCACTCCCGGTGTGAATACTTGCTAAATCCCCATAACGGCATTGTGCAGCAGCAGCTGCCCAGGCACTACCGTAGTCCAACGGGTTCTCTAGCTTGATGCGGGCATGAGGATGTCCGAGAGGTGGTGGAGGGGGGGGAGGTCCAGCTAGGGCTAATGGAAAGTTGTAGTAGTCACGACTCTGATAAGTTGCTGCCTCATCTAGTGCTCCAGGCTTGTAGAGAGAAAGGGTAGACGGCAGCTCAAGTGTTCCGGAGCCCCCTGCCTCGCTGCTGCCAGTGCATCCAAGGTTCTCACCTTCCAATCCTTTAGCACAACCTGCCTTGAAAGGGGAATACTCAGAAGTCTCTTCGGTGCCCTTAGCTGGGCCATCATCCAGCAAGGAACCTTTGCATTCGGCAAGGGGGGCACTAGGAGTGGGACGCATGCTGGGTGGACCTCCCAGGAGCGGGGCATACATGCAATCTCCCCGAAGCTGTTCCCCAGGACTCAGATGTTCCAATGTTTCCACACCCAAGCCCATGGACACCGACACTGCCTTACACAACTCCTTGGCGCTGTCCGAGATGGTCGAGGTGCCCCCTAGGTAACTGTCCTTGGAGGACATGGGAGCTCCAAAGGCCTC
>PVHY01000459.1:0-233188 GCA_004024945.1 Uropsilus gracilis | reverse complement strand
CAGTATTTAGGTGACCCAGTGAAGGTCTACAAGGGAAAGCAGATATTTTAGTAGGTGGGAAGATGGGATACAGATGCAGAGAAGAGTCCAGGTGCAATTGATTGCACACTGGCCCCTGTTTCTGGAATCGTTCAGGTTAATTGCACATTGGAGAAAATTGACTAAGTTAGTAGTTCTGAGCAAAATTGTTCTAAAACCGATATTTTCAGATGGGAAAGAAGAGGTCCTTTGACACCAGGGCATTTCTGAGGCTGTGTTGTAGAGGAGAATTTAATGATCTGTAAACTTTCACATCTGTTGACAGTTGCTCTCTACTATTACTACTGAGAGAAAAATAGGAAGTATGATTTTTAAAGTAAGAACACTGAAGTATTTATTAAATTTATATGTAGTCATGAAATGCATAGAACATTGGAAGTGGCACTTGGGGAGGAGTCTTGCTCTGTTTTGTGTTGGATAAATAAGATCAGTAAAAGTTGATTTAGAATATTCAAAGTATAATTCACATTTGCAAATAAATTCTAATGCTCTCTCTGTTACATAGTAGCTTGGCTAAGTCATTTATAAGCTTAAAAATCCCCTTCTACAAAACTGGAATATAACTACTCACTGATTTGTGCTGAAAAGTCATGAGAATTGCTGTAAAAATGCTTTCAGCTAATAGGCATTTGAGTTTCATCTATTTATATACAATTAAGTCTTAGGGAAATGCATCTCAGAACACCTCCTATTTTGTCCTCCTTCATCCCCTCATTATATATATTTTGTAACCAGACAGTATTACATTTGAGAGTACTTGATAAAGCCAACAACAACAACAACAAAAACTTATCAAAAATCCAAAAGATAGTCAACAAAGATTCTTTTTCGATTCCTTATGTGTAAATGCCATAGAATAAACAGAACATGACTACTTTGGATTTGAAAGTTGTTGGAAGGGGTTATTTGAGAGTCTGTGTATGAGGATGAGGAGACTATAGACTGTCTAGAATACAGTCGTTGCTAACTCTCAGCTGGTACTGCTACTATTCTCAGTGATCACACATAATTATACTTCAAATATGATCACTACCCTTTATAGACTACACACTTCTTAAGGATAGAATTTAGGCTTTATGCAAATAGGTATAGCTTAATACCTAATACAGGTTTTTATTATACATTGAATGCTCGCAAATCTTTGCCAGTTTATATAACTTAGCAAAGAAAGGCTACCTGAGTTGGTGACATAAGAAAATATGAAGCCAGGAATGAAGAGCATCCCAACTAGCAAGGAGAGAAGCTGATAGCTAAACCCAGCACTCTGTGGTTTCTTCCACCTGTACACACAATTGCAAGACTACTCAAAACAACAATAATAGGATTTACTTACAGACAAGGAGAAGCCATCAAGAGTCACTGAGACCACGAGTGTCCAGTTATCTTACCCACTTACTATCCAGTCTCAAAGTCCTCAAATGCTTCCAAAATGCCGTCTTCTCACCACTCCATATCTGAAGCAGGCATTTCACAAAAAGTGCAGTTTCCAGCAAGTTCAGCTCCTCCTTCTTTAGAAGGCACACAGATTCCAAGTTTATTCTCTTCTTCAGCAGTCCATAGATCCCAACTCTTCCAGCAAGTACAATTCCAAGTTTTCAAGGAAGCTATCCTCTCATCAGAGTTTCAAATTTCAATATTTCAAAACCAAAGGTCCATACTTGTGTTTCTCATAACCTTTCCTCTTCCCTGGGATGACTAAATCCTGGGGTGTTGACCCTCCAGGCCACAGCCTTTAATTGCTCTTGGGACCACAACCCATGACCGTGTGCCTCCCTACCGCCTGATTTTGTGGCTTTCATCCTCTCATGACAGACCCCATCCACAGTGCTTCTTTCCTCACTTGCCCTCAAGGCTTATATCAACTGGGCAATTTTTCTTTTTTGCCATCCCTCCCAGCAGAGGAGAGAGTTCCAGTTCCTAGTCACACACAATTCCCCTGTCATCAGCCCCCAGGTCCAACAGGATGCTGGAAAACTTTTCCGACAAAGTTTGGGAGGAAGAGTTAAGAATGATATTCTATTCCCATCACAAGATCTACCATTTGATTTTCATGGGCAGAGCATCAAGCTAAGGGACCTTCATGGATTTCAAGACCGATTCCAGTTATTTGACATTAGCTGTTGAGTTGTTGGATGGAATTAAAGTTTGATTCTCCTGTCAGGCTGACGGCCCTTGATTCAGATTCACTCAGCATCTACATGGGCTTTTGTAATTTTTTTTGAAGAATAGACTTGTCTGAAGGAGGAAATCGAGTCACACTTCACATTCAGGGCACCTGAGGAGGCCAGCGCAGTAGCAGAGGAGGGAATTGTAGTTCCTACTCACTCACAGTTCCCCTGGGCTGTGTAGGGAGAGGCAGAAACCACACATAAGCTGCTCTCCAAGCCAACAATGCGGTGGTCCTTTTTATTGATAATTATCTCTTACATTCTGAATAACTTAGGCTCCTGAAGGTGTAAAAAATGCCCTGGAGGTATAGCTAGCAAAAATTAACACTCCACTGCACATCCTAATTAGGATTTAATTAGGGAATTAAAAAAAATGCCGAGCACATGTTTTTAGCAAGTGCATAATCACTGACTTATTGCTTGTAGGTTTTCTACATATTTTTTATTGTAAATATCCAATTATAATTGTCATTTAGGTCAGACTTTAAGAATTCAAAGTCTTATTCAAAATAATGAGAATTTGTTTCCTTAAGCATAATGTCCTTTAGCGTAGCTTTTACATCTTTTAATTTACTATGTCGGCTACACAGTTTCCTCTCCTGCCAGTGAACCTGGATGGGGTTTTCCTCCCCATGTGATGTATTGCTTTTCAACAAAGCCCCGCATCTTGTATTTACAACCAGTGCATAAGCAAAAAAGAAAAAAAAAAAAGTGACAGCCACATCTGTGCTCTTGTTCCTGAGAGATATGTAGCAAACCATGACGATAAAGCTGCATTCCTCTTCTCATAGCAAATGCTGTATATATGCCTCCCACTCTGACCAGCCTTTTGAAGTGATTGATAGCAGACCTGCTTTGACCTTCCCCTGATAATATTCAAATTAAAGCCACAGTTAGAAAAGAAAGAGGTATATAGTACGTGGGTTTGCCTCAAGGTATAGAAAGTCTTCCAAGTTTGATTTGTGACCACTGCCACCAGCTTTTAAAAGCCACAGTTGATGGAGAATGATGTCTGATGTTGATTCCTTAATCATGCTGCCATTATGGAAATAATAGGTTGCAACAGCAATAGTCATTACCCCCTTTCTGATGGTATTTCAGTGCCTTTTACAGTCACTTCTAAGTTGAACTGTTTGTTGTAATGAGTGAGAAGATTCCAACATCTTTATTCAAAAGTTGCTAATGATAATTGTCACCATTGTCACCTCTCCCCTCATTTTCCAGGGTCCAAAATGTGTGTCCACTGGATTCCATTATCACTGCAGGTTCACATCCCAATCTTCCTGGACCTGGGTTAATTGGACCTAATTTGTATCTGATGCAGTGATGACTAGTCATTTCTCTCAAATTCATGTTTTCTGTTGTTTCTGAATATCCCTCCAGAGAATTTTAAAAGCTTTTACTGTGAAATCATAAATATGATTAATGACTTTAATGTCGGTAAATCAGTAAAAAATCATAACTACATTTATTTATGTGGTAAGAACTTAGGGTTAAAAGCAAGACAAGACACCTAGATTTGAAATCCTGTTTCTGCCTCTTCACAGCTACTGTAACCTCACTACAGCGAGCTCCTCTCAGGCTCAGTGTTTGGTCTTTATATTGGGAGTAAAGATAGTGTATCCCTGAAAGGACATTTGTGATTATTAAACTTAAAAATGGTTGTTAATATTATATTCTCAGTGTCATTGTTACTGTCATTAGTATTTCCTCCTCACCTGATTCTTCTTTCTGTGGAAAACTAAAGGCCCCTGCACACTTCTCAGAATTAATATGTGCGTGGGGTTGGCTTGCTGTTAAACTGATAATTCACTCATGAATGTGGAGTGAATTGTTTGGAATTTTCCCAGGGGATTCCTGAGCAGATATTTAAACTTCTACAATAAACATAGATGACCTGAGTTAGAACTGGAAAATGGATGAAATATATAAATTAAAGAGAGAAAAGAGGGAAGCATAAGTGATAGAAGGCACTTGGCTGATTACTTTAGTCACTCATTTATTTTCACCCAAAAATCATATAAAAGAGATAATAGTTCTAACTCATAACTAAATAAACCAAAATTCTAGAGGTAAATTAAACTTAATTTCAAAGAGCTGGTAAGTGGCAGATATGCTGTGGCTTATTCCAAATCTGGATCTAGGGATGCAAAAACTTTTGAAAGAATACATGAAGCATAATCTGTAAGGAAATGGACTTAGAGAATGAATCTGAAGAATGTAGAGAGGGAGGAAAGATGATATAGATAGCATGGAATTAGAAAATGTTGGACACAGGACGTAAGAAACCAAAAGGTTTTATTCTGGGTATTTAAAACTGAAAATGTAGTCATGTGAAAATGGCATATAAAAGTAGGAAATTACTCTTGGTTGTGCTTGATACTGATCAAATTCAAATTTGAAACTTTTATCTATTTTTCTTATAAATAAAAAATAAAAAAAGGGCAAGGTGACTATCTGAAAAATATAGCATCGGATACTGTTGCTCGGAGCTCTGTGCATAAGAAATTATTCTGAAAAAAATCTAAAAGCAGGATTGTTTAATTTTCATGGTAGCTGTTTTCTTTAATGCCATGAAGTTAGAAGCAGATGTGTTTTCAAATCATGTTCATACTTAGAATGGTTTATTATGAAATTCTCTCTTATTGAAAATACTAATATTTAGTTAGGAAACAATGATTTGGTTTCACCTCTGTTCTCAAAATCATTGTATTTTCTTGTAATGTCTTTGGCTTTGGTGTTAGGTTAATATTGGCTGAAAAGGGTCAAATGAGAAGCATTCATTCTACTTCTGTTCTCTGAAGGTGATTGTAGAAAATTTGGATTATTTCTTCCTTAAATATTTAGTATAATGTATGAGTGAATCTGAGTCTGTTGCTATTTTAGAGGACTATTAACTATTGATTCGTTTAATAGATAAAGTCTTATTATTATTATTTTATATTTCTCCTTATGTGTATTTTGACAAATTATCCTTTTGAGGAATTGGCCAATTTCTTTAGCGTGTCATATTTGTGAGCATAAAAACTTTTTTATTATCATTTTACCATAAGAGTTTTGGTGTGCTGCCGCCTCTGTCATTTCTAGTACTAGTAATTTATACCCCTACTCTTTTTTTTTCAATTAACTGAGCAACAAATAATTGATTTTTCATTGAGGACTATCCCCTTTGTGAAATAAATCTTCCTACATAATTTATAATATGACTCCTAAAGCACTCCTGATAGTCCCCAGTGAATGAATTTCTTCCTTTTCTAAGTTTTGAGCACTTACATTTTTAATTTTTCTACTGTATCATTTATTTAGGTAATAGTGTTTTTACAAAATGGCATATGACTTAAAGGTATAGGTTCACATTAAAAAATATATATATATGTTCATATCCCTTCAGATGTTTGCTATCACATGATACTCACCACCAAAACACCCATAGTCTTCCACAATGGACCATAGTTCATTGGCTCCCCTGCCCACCTTGGTGGGGGAATAACACCACCCTCCCCTCTAGCACCTGTTATACAACCATTTTTCTATGATTTGTTTTGATTTAGTTTAATCTGTTTTTTTTTTTGGTGGTGGTGGTGGTGTTGTTTTGTCTTGTTTCTCTATATTCAGTATATGAATAAAAGCATCTGTTATTTGTCTTATTTAAAAGGCTTACATTTTTATTTTCTTAACAACACATACAATTTCTGATTTGCTAGGCATATTACTTGTCAGTCTGTCATAAATTTTATGAGGAAAAGGGTAATTTTATGTCTTATTTGTATATATTTATCTAGATAGACATCTTCATCTAATATATTCTCTCCATATAGTAGGTGCTCAATCAATATTCATTACATCAATGACCACATCATGAAGACAATAAACATGTCTTAAGGAAATCTTGACTAAAAAAAAAAAAAAAATCAAATCTCTCCTTTGATATCAGAGCCAGAGAATGTATGGCTTTGATTCATTTATGCATCTGATATTTACTGAAAACAAAGTAATGTTTCTTGATGTTACAAGGAATACAATTACTAAACAAATATTGTCTTTGGTTTCTACTTGATTAAATAAATAATAAATAGGGTGATAGAGAGGTTTGTCATAAAATGTTCAGCACATCCTAGGATATTGATTGTTGAAACAAAGCTGCTAAAAATGAAGTACTAACTCAGTGAATTAGTAAGAGGTAAGTATCATAAGAGAGGCATAGACAGATTGTTTATGATTTAGAAGAGAGAGAAATTACTTTCTATGGAGATTAAAGGGGACCTTTCATAGATGAGAGGGTAACCTTTGATTTTTACTTTGAAGCCTCCATAGAACTCAGGTTAAGAGGAATTTAGACTAGCTGCCAAGTGAAGGAATTGTGGTTGTAAAGAGCAAGGCACATAAAAAGAAGCTGCTGTTCAGGGTGGATCATAGAAGACCCAAAAAATGAATTTAACACAGTGATCTAATATCCACTGTCCCACATGCTCTTTTTTGTAGGGCGTAGAGCTCAGCACAAAACCTAATATGACTTGTTAATATATTTTATCATGTTAATGAAAGTGATCTTTGGGGATATATTTTCACCCCACTCTGGGATGATGAAATTTTTAAAAAATATAACATCTTCTTCATTGGAAAAATGTGTTATCTATATTTGTAGATTATCTAGATAGGCATTTATCTACCTATTGATGTCTAGACAGATTTATCTAGCTAGACATATAGATAGAGAGATAGAGAGATAGAGAGATAGATGATAGATAGATAGATAGATAGATAGATAGATAGATAGATAGATAGATAGATACTTATTTTTTTAATGGATGTAATATGCAAAATGTTTGATTTTGGTAAAGATTTGTATAGTTATAGTGAAACTGACCAGTGATTTTTGCCTTTGTGAAACAGGCTCCGAGATACTATCTTCTGAGTGAAAGTATTATTTCTTCCCACATTACAGTATAGATTTCATTTGTTGAACTTCATTGGTGTTAACTACAGTCAGCGAGCGGTGTTTCTAATGGAAGAAAAATATTTTCTTACATTCAGAAAAAGTGCTGTTAGGTTTGATGCATGATTTATAGTTGTAAGTGAAAGCTCTGGTAAAGTTCTTACAGTGACTACAAATGTGAAAAAGCAAGTGAAGTGACCACCAAACATTGCATATAATCCTTTCTATTTCCCTGTTTTTAATATTTAAGCTAGAAATTGTTGGTTATCATAGTGATAATTTTTAAAGAATGAAATCATATTTGTTAGGTGACTATAATGCAAGCACCAGCTGTTCTATATTCTCACCAAAAGTTAGTATAGTCAATTTTTTAAAATTCTGTTTTTGTTCTAGCAACTCTATCATATTACATTTTTTATTTAATTTTCATTTTTGTCATGATCCATAGTGCTAAATATCTTTTCTCAGACATGTTTGGTTTATTCATGCGTGAAATCTCACTCAAACCTTTTATATATCTTTATTTCTAAGATCACTTTCTTTTTTGAGTTGTAAGGGTTCATTATCAATCCTCTATGTAAATTATATGTCAAATATACTTTTCTGCATTATATAGCATATGATTACATCTGTGTGTTTGTGTGAACAAAGTTTTAATTTTGAAGAAGGCTGCATTTTCCCCTTAAGATTTGTACTTTTGTTTCCAATTCTAGAAATGTTACATTATCTCAATATCACAAATATTTGTTCCTCATTTCTATACACTTTCTTGTGTGTGGTCTTAAATTTAGAGATAAATCTTGTTTTGAATTAAGGCCTATCTATGCTTAATAAAAGAATCAAGATTTTTCTCCATATTCACTTACTTCAGTACTGTTTTTTAAAATACCAGTCTTTGTTCATTTAATATTTTGACATTTTTTTTCTGACACTGCTGCTTTAAATAAAAACAGAAATACAAACATTTCTTACAAATAATGGTTTTGTTTCCTACGGATATATACGCAGAAGTAAAATTGATGGATAATATGGTAATTCTATTCTAAATTGTAGTTTGTATTGAAACAGCATTGGTTACAATGCTGTACATGGTTCAGAAGGATAGGTTAACAATTCTTCAGATAATATTCCATGGTAACTGCATGAGTTTGCATTCTCAGTAACAATATACTAAAGTTTTCTTTTCTCTATAACTAACTGCATTTCTTTTCACTTTTTTTTGATATATCATTGTAAGTATGATTTACATTTCCCTGATTATCAGTAGTGTTAAATACCTTTTCATGTGCCTTTTGACCATTTATATGTTTTTGGGAAAAAAATTAACTCCTGTGTCAAGTTTTAAGTTGACATATTTTGTATGCATGACATAAATTGTATGCACTCCTGTACATTGATATTTGAAAATTAATACTTTAGAGGGAACTCGCCGAGTAGACAGAAAATATGTTATCATAGGTTAGAAATATAAGCTATGGCAACTAGTTATACAATATATATTAATTCCATATGGCACTATAGAAGGAAGGATATAAAATATGATTTTAAGAGATGTTTAAATATGGTAGTTGTTTTCAAAATTCAGGAGAGGTGTTAAGGAAGATTTCTAGTATTATTTGAATGTTGTGCTGTAGTTCAAAAAATACAGAAAAATGCATAAGATGATGCAACTCTGGAAACTGTTGAAGAGGGCAGGCCGAGGATATTTAATGAATTTTGTTTTGATTTTATCAAATTTTAGCTGCAAGTGGGATATGTATTTGATGTACTGACTGCATATTTGGAAGGAAGAACCTGAAGCATCAGTTAGACCGATGTCCATTTCAGAGTCATCAGCATAGGGAAAATAATGAAAATTTACAGGAATTCATAGAATTTATGGCAATGTATACTGAATAAGTACAAAGATCAAAAACCTAGGAAACAGTGCCAACCAGAAGATGTGCAGGAATACATTGAAGACATAAAAAGATCAGCTTTAAATGTTAAGAGAACTGAGAGAAACTTTATCACAGGAAATAATAAACAGTTTCAAAATAAGGATGATCAGGTTGTCATCCTGATCTATAGTTCATCCTGAGCTAATAGTAGATTAAGCTAACTTCTGATATCTCATTTCATACACAAGATAAACTACCAGAACCAATCCACTTTAAAAATTTTCAATCAGACATGAAAGTGAGAAGACTAATTTTGAGAGTTCAGGATTTTGAAGGAATCACAAATTTAGGGTATAAGAAAATTTGAAAAATTACTGTGTCTCCAAAAAAATTTTAAAAAAGAAAAAAACACCATACTTTGTTGAAACTTGCTCTTTTGTGGTATCTGATTATAACTTTTCATTAATCTGAGCAATTCCACAATTTATAAATGGCAGAAGATTGATAGCAATGAAAATAATAGCGTCTATTGACATACATATACATTCTTTCAGGGAAAGTTAAGTGGACATCCCTCACCTAATGGATAAAGCTAGTTTTGCATCCCTATCAAAATTTATGCCAATATTTCTTTAGTTTATTTTTTTAATTTTTAATAATATTTATTTTTTAATATTAAATAATCTCTATATAAATTTCACATCTTTGTGGTCTCCGGGGTTCACCACCCCCAACCCTCCCTGACTGTTTCTGTTCCCACCCTATCCCATCCCCCTCCCCGAGTTGTGTACTTTAATTTGGTTGTTAGCTTGTTTTGACTTCATGGCTTTTTGTTTATCTTTCCCTTGTCCCATACAATAGTGAAACCATTTGATTTCTGTCTTTTTCTTTTTGACTTGTTTCTGCTAATATGATTTCTTCTAAGTCCGTCCATGTTCTCATAAAATCTTCCAATTTGTCATTTTTATTTGATGAGTTATATTCCAATGTGTATATAGACCACATCTTTTTTATCCATTCATCTGTTTTGGGACATTTTGATTGCTCCCATATCCTTGCAATGATAAATAGTGCTGCAGTAAACATCCAGGCACAGGTGTCCCTTTGTACAAGCATTGAGGTCTCCGTTGGGTAGATTTCCAAGAAAGCAATTGCTGGAACAAATAGTATTTCCATTTTCATTAATTTAAGGGCCCTCCACACAGTTTTCCATAGAAGTTGGACCAGGTTACATTCCCACCAGCAGTGTGAGAGTGTTCCCTTCTATTCACATCCTCGCCAATACTTGTTGCCTGTTTTTTGGATGTGGGCCATTCTTACTGGTGTAAGGTGGTATTTCATTGTGGTTTTGATTTGCATTTCCCTTATTGCTAGTGATGTTGAGCAATTTTTCATATGCCTGTTGGACATTTATACTTCCCCTTTAGAAAAGTGTCGATTTAGTTCTCCCATTTTTTAAGTGGGATTTTTGCTTTGTTTTTGTTAAGTTGTGTAAGTTCTCTGTGTTTCTTTGTTATCAGACCCTTGTCACTTGTATGGGGATCAAAAATGTTTTCCCACTCAGTTGGGTGTCTTTTTGTTTTGTCTGTTGTCTCTTTTGCTGTTCAGAAGCTTTTTAATTTGATGTAGTCCCAGCTGTTTGTTTTCCTTCCTTTATTTATTTATTTTTATCTGCTATAGATGTGTCCAGAAATGGATTTCTGAATTGTAACTCATGGAGGGTTTTGCCCAGGTTTTCCTCTATGTATATTATGATTTTTGATCTTACATCCAGGTGTTTTATCTGTTCTGTGTTTGTTTTTGTAAAAGGGTTAAGCTGGTTTCTTGGTTCATTTTTTTGCAAGTATTTGTTTAATCCTTCCTTGACTTTTTCATAGCATTTATCAGATTGATTTACTAAACAGTAAGTTAGATAAAATATTTAACACATAGTTATTTTATAACCATGTAAGTCATAATTTTACTTTCTAAAAAATATCTCTTAAGAATGGTGAAGGAAAATTATATGTAGCATTTACAGTTAAATGCTATAAAACCATAACCTCTGTAGGGGTTAGAATACTAATATCTATTCAAGGTTGGGATGACAGATACCATACCTGTCAGTGATGGCAGCAGGGAGCTAAAAGTCTCTCCTCTTCATGCAAAAAGACACTCTAAAGAACTCTCAGCCTGAATATGCTTCTAGTTCTAGTAGCGCCTTAGTTAGAAAAAGAGATTTCTGTTTAAGAAGCAGAATCTTGAGGTATGAACCTATACCTTTAAAACATATACAGTGTTGTAAGCCAATGTTACCTTAATAAACTAATTAAAATGAAATTAAATTAAATATTTACATAAGAAATATAAAAAAAAAAAGGAAGAAGAATCTCCGTACACTCCATAGGGGTTGAAGATTTTTTATCCCTGTTGACTGTGGTTTAGGGCTCTCAAGTTAATACACATAAAATTTCTTGCAGATTTTTTTTCTGAAAGGAAGTAAAATTCTTGAGGTAGGAACTGTATCTGTGATAAAATGAATTTTTTTGATATAAAAAATTTGGAAATGGAAAGTACTACTGGGAAAAATGCCAATAACATTACACTAGATAATATAGAGAGTTAATGAATTATCTGTATAACTTGAGGAAATCACTAAAAGAACAGTGATTAAAAAACATGAAGGAAAAATTGGGAAATAGAAAAGAGAATAAAATAATCTTAAATTATCTTGTAAGACTTCCATATACAGGGAAAAGGTAATATACGAGGCAATAATAGAAAAGAAAATGGATGAGAATTTTACAGCGTCTTTAGAATAGAAATATAGCTTTAGATAGAAGAAACATGCCAGATTCTTGTAATATAAATAAAAATAAGCACTTACTGAGACATCGTCTAATATCTACTGCAAAGCCTCAATGACAAAGAGCTAAGTTTTAAACTTTGTATAACACCTTCCCTATCCTTGAGATAATAGCTTACAAACTCTGTAAGATTATAACTATAAAATAAAATCTAGATTTTCAGACCACTTTTTATGAAACTTACACTTTCTCCTTAGCTTGTTATAAATTAAAACAAAAACAAACAAAACAAACAAAAAAAGCTCATTTCTTTGGTTTTCTAAAAGACTTGAGACTTTATAGTTGATAATTTAGAGAACCTGAGCCTCTGAATAATAACAATTGGATGAAGAGTGAAAGCAAAATTGATTAATTTAAGATGGTCAGTTAAATAATATTTAGAAGCTAACATGTATCATAGCTAAAATAAATTGAATTTTAGCATATTTCATTTTCTGCTTAAAATGAAATCTGTGAATTTTCCAAGACAGAGAAACATTCCCTTCTAGAAGAAGAATTTGTCCTGAAGACAGTGATATAAAAGGAAGAATTTACCTATATATGTATATATATTATATATATATTCCTATATATATAAATTTACCTATATATAGGTGTATATATATATATACCTATATTTACCTATATATGTGTGTGTGTGTGTATATATATATATATAGGTAAATTTATATATATAGGAATTTATAAGTATATATAAGAATATATATAGGAATTTACCTATATACATATATATAGATATAGAGTTATATTTCCTTTCCTTGTGTTGTGGTCACCTAAAACATAGTGTCAAACAAAATTCTTGAGTCCTGTTTCATGGGATGGCAGGTAGAGACAAAACTGAAGAACCATATATAGTCAGATATGATATTCTTTGGTTATATTTTTAAATTAAGGGATAAAATTGGACTTCCTTAAAAAATGAATTATACTAGTAGTAACATTACCTAGACTGACTAATTCTCATTTGAGTTATTGGGGGGGGGTAAACTTTTAAATTTTTTTTTAATTGCAAAAATTTGAGCCCTTATATTTTTTCTAAAAGGTAACATTTTTAATTGTTTCTTATTGTTTGCATGTATATTTTCATTGTATACCCTGAAGTTCTCTCACCACCATGTCGTCCATGAAATGTTACCCAAATGCATTGTGCTCACCCTTCCCCTCATTTTAGCCTCTCCCTTGCTGGGTGCTTTAGTTGTGTTGTCACTGTTAGTTTTAACTTTTTCTTATCCTTTGATTTGTTTTCCATACATCTTACATATAAGTGAGATCATCCGTATTTCTCTTTTTATTTCTAGCTTATTTCTGCTAACATGATTCCTTCTAGTTACATCCATGTTGCTGCAGATGACATGAGTTTGCCTTTTTTGGTTGCTGAATAATTCCATTGTGTAAATATACCATAACTTTTTGTTCCATTTGTCCAATTTGTGGCATTTTGGTTGTTATTATACTTCAATAAACATCCGAGTACAGGTGTCTCTTTGAATTAGTCTTTTAGTAACTTTTGGGTAGATTCCCAGAAGTGAAATTGCTGGATCAAATGGTAGTTCCTTTTTTAGTAGTTTGAGGGTCTTCCACATAGCTTTCTATAGAGGCTGAACCAGCTTACATTCCCAGCAGCAGTGTAAACATGTTCCTTGCCTGCACTTGTTATGGCCAGATTTTTATATGGGTCATTCTTACTTGTGTAAGGTGGTATCTCATTGTGGTTTTTATTTTAGTTTTCCTGATTATCTGATTCTGAGCACTTTTTCATATGCCTGTTGGCCAGTTGTATTTCCTCTTTGGAGAAGTGTCTTTTCAGCTCTTCTATCCATCTTTTGACTGGCTTTTTGTTTTGTTTTTGTTGAGTCCTGTGAGTTCTTTGTGGGTCTTTGATATCAAACTCCTTAGCAGTTGAATGGAGTACAAACATTCTTTCCCATTCAGTTGGGTGTCTCTTTGTTTTGATTATTGTCTTTTTCTGTGCAGAACCTTCTTAGGTTGATGCAGTCCCAGCTGTTTGTTTTCCTTCATTTTCTTTGCAGGTATAGATGTATCCTGAAAGATGTTTCTCCAGTGTGGGTCATGGAGTGTTTTGTTCCATATATTTTATGGGTTCAGGTCTTACATCCAACTTCTTAACCATTCTGAGTTGGTTTTGTGTATGGGGAAACAGAGTAATCTAGATTCATTCTTTTGCATGTAGCAGTCTAGTTTTCCTAGCACAATTTATTGAAAAGACTTTCCTTGTTCCAGTGGATATTCAGTGTTTTTTGTCTTCTTGTCAGAAATTAGTTGACCATACATGCATGGCTTTATTTTTGGATTTTCAATTCCATTCCACTAGTCTGTTTTTAATTTTAGTACCATGCAATTTTAACTATTATGGCTTTGTGGCATAATTTGAGGTCTGGGAGTGTAAAAATTCCATTCTATCTCTTTTTGGATAGGAGAACTTTGCCTAGTCGAGATCACCGCCCCCCCCCATCCAAGGTTTTTATTTCATAAGAATTTCAGTAGTATTTGTTTTCTATCTTTAAAGAATATCCCTGAAAATTTAATTGGAATTACATTTAATCTGTAAATTGATTTTTGTAGGATTGCCACCCTTAGATTTTTAACATTTTTATCAAGCTCTGTTTGAATTTATGTCCCTTCATTCATACAGGCTTCTTGCATATATCTGTACTCCTGTATATCACAAATTGCCAGGCATATTTTTGCATCTGGGATTGGAAAACTTTATTTCAATATCTTTTCATTTTCTGCGGATTTATATAGCATTGTTTTCCATCTCATTGCCTACTGTCAAAAATTGAGTAAAAAGAGATCCAGGTTATTTTCTTAATGTCTGAAAGAAATATTTCAGCTCAGGGATTTGGGAGACATTTGGAGATAATTACTAGGTCGCCTGAGTCAAGAGCAAACTTTTCTAAGTGAAATGTGGTGCTGTTTTAAAATATCTACATTCTCTGCCTGACAAGTGAAGTGAGTTGTTGGATGTTGAAAGAGAAGTTATGCTAATTTAATTATCTTGAGTACTAAATACCCAATGGCAATACTATCACATGTTGATTTTAAAATTAGCCTATTTTAATATCAGGAGAAAGCATGGTAGCACAAGCTTGAGATTTTGGATAAGAAAGGTTGGCATTTTAATCCTAGCTCCACTGGACACATTTGATCAAATTATTTCATCAATAAGATGAAAATAAAGTCATTATCCTACAGTGTTACTCGAGTTAAATGGAAGTTAGAAGGACCTTCCAAGTTTTGTGGATCCATGGTTACTAATTTTTGAGAAACTGATTCTTAAGCATTTTTTTCCTATATTTGCATTATTATCTTCAGATCCTTTTACTTTGAAAGCTTTCTCAGATTTTTCATTTTCAATTCTGGTGTCACTGTAATTTTCTTTTTTACTTTCTTTTTTTTTTACTCAGTAATTTAACATCTGCCTAAATTACCAGCCATCCTCTGAATTACACACCAAATTCCCATTTCACCAGCATTGAATTAATCATTCTAAATATCTATATTTTTACCAATATAATCAAGTGTTCCTCATGGTTAAAATCCTTTGCTGGTGCTTTCTGTCACTGTTTGTCTTACTGTGGCAAATACTTCTCACTTTATCTTCTAACCCTTTCTTCATGACTTCAATAAAATCATTCCTCCAGGTTTGGGGTTGTTTAATTTTTCTATTTGCTGGTATTTTTATTTTTAACAAGACTTTTTGTTTGCTTGTTGATGTACTTACAGTCATACCCTGTTCCCTGTTGATCTGCTTTAAATTTTATGAGTTAAATTGACATATACCCATGAAAATTTCAGGTGTAATTAATATAATGGTTCTATATTTGTATGTGTTGGATAGCGATTCCAGTCACTGTCTATCACCACATGTTACTGTTTTCTTTTCTCTTTTTTTCTTGCTTTTTTGTGTGTTAGAGAACTTTTAGGAGTTACCCTCTTTGTAACTTTTCCGTATACAATGCAAAGACAGAATAGAATGCTGTTTGCCAGAGGGGTTAAGGTGGCAAGGAGGTAGATAAAAGGGGTGAGGAGAGTGAAGAGGTGCAGAGTTCTAGATACCTAATGAAGAAATCTTGTAGGTATAAAGTATAGCATGGCAACTATTGTCAGTAAGTCTGTGCAACTGATTATAAGCATCCTATATCATTTTTGTTTTACCACCCTTGTGCTATATATCTCACTCTTCTTTACTAACTACAAATTTATTATTTAAAGCCAGGTATAATAGTAACATTTTCCTTGAATCCTCCTCAGGTATTCACATTCACACACAACTCAGGGTGGCTTACGTACTAATGTTGCTTGCATATAATGCTTTATTTTAGCACTTCACACATGCATGAGCATTTTTTCTATTGTAGTAACATCCCTTGATATCAAGAAGTGCAGCTATTTATTTGTCTGTGCCAGGATTGGGAATGGAGTACACGACTGTTAAGTGTCTGCTGTGCAAAGGAAGAATGCAAAGCCATGTAGGAAAGGATATATACCTCGACTTGACAATGAGATTTTAATATAGGCAAGTATATGTTTACAGAGTTATCTATAAACAATGAATAAAAATGTAGGCAATTGATCTGGCTTTCCTATCTTTTTCCAGAAGTCTGCTGGGTATAATGACAGAGTAGTTAGCCCAGTTCTCTAGGTCTGGAGTGGTACTGCCACTCGAGGAGAAATCTCTTGAAAAGTGGAACTGTGTGAAGCAGACTCTACTGGGAACCCTGTCTGCTTTGTTGGTGACCTCAAAGTCCCATAATCATTTCAGCTCACCTGCAAGTGCAGAGTTCAATATTGAATGAATGTTTTGCCAAAGGTCACAAAGTCTTCAGAATCTGCTTCTAAAATCTAAATCTCAGCTGTCCAGAAAAAAAAATACTCATTTTAATTAGGTAGCAGGATTTTCACTGCACCAAGCTCCCTGGCCTTAATTGAAGTCATGACTACAGATAGGTTTGTCTCTCAGCTTTGAACTTTCAACAGTGTGACCAGGTTTGACTTGCTCTGAATTGAAACTTCGAAAAGGTCTTTTTAATCTCCATAATTCCAAATTTCAGTCCTACAAAATGTCTAATATGAAGATTTTTTTAAAACCATGAATGACTTTTTATACTGATGTCACATGTATAAATACCTTAATAGACCCTGCAACTTTGGGACTAGATAACCATCATCTTTTCTGTCCAATCTGCTTTCATCTTTTTGTTGTTGTTTTGTTTTGGTCTGTTAGGTCCTATTATCCTTTAGTATTTGGTACTTACAGTCTCTTCTTGATACTAAAGCTCTTATTTTATCAACTTTATACAGCCCAAAATTGGTTGCTAATATGTTAATCAGTGAACATTTAGTTAAGCATAGAGAGCATAGATTTATATCCCGATTTTGTATTAATTTAAGTCAAATTCTTTTCTATTTGGTAGTCCTTTTTTAGTTAAGGCTCGCCGGAGGCAAAATTGTGAAGGAGATTGTTTCTTTTAGCTGTATCTAGCTTTCTTTAAAGGTCTAAGTAGAAAGATAGATCTTTCAATTGGAGATGATTCCTAAAAAACACAGCAAAATAATAAAAAATATGGGTTCTTTCTTTACTCAGTAGATGATGAAATAGAAGGGAAATAGTCACATATTTTAGATGCATTTTACAGATTCTATCACATATTTTTGCAGTGTTCACAGGAGTTCTATATTGAGAAATGTTTTTATACAAAAGTACTGGGGAAACAAAACTCTGTTCCTATGTCATTCTTTGATGGTTACCTCTGTGAGGATATGGTACTGATGCAGAG
Organism: Uropsilus gracilis; assembly: GCA_004024945.1. Lineage (NCBI taxonomy): Eukaryota > Metazoa > Chordata > Mammalia > Eulipotyphla > Talpidae > Uropsilus > Uropsilus gracilis. The sequence continues at coordinate 215,518 of PVHY01000459.1, read as the reverse complement.
GATCAAAATCAGTAGGGAATGGTCTTTGCCTAACTGGAGATGACAAGCAGGTGAGGCAGATAAACTCAGAAACTTGCAAAGACCTAACTACAAGAAATGCAATAATGAGTAAAATCTGAATATAATAGGAGACTGGGACACTGCTGGCTGTCTACACTAATATGGGGAAGTTGGAAGTGACTTTTGAAGAAATCCTTAAAGTTTCCAGGAAATGCAAGAGAAAGGGTAGAAGCCTCTCTAAAGAGAGGTAATGGTCGGGCATTGTGGCTCGTGCCTGTAAGCTTCAGCCTATGAAGCAGCCGGGGCTAGGGATCGCGGTTTGAGTCCTGCCTGGATCCTGTAGCAAGACCTAGTTCCAAAAAAACAGCTGGGTGTGGTGGCACGTGCCTGTAATCCCAGCAACCTGGGAAGCTGAGGCTGGGAATTGCTTGAGTCCGTGGTACCCCGGACAAAGTGAGCCTGCGGTTCCATGGGCAAAAATAGCAAGACCTACTCTCAAAAAAAAAAAGGTAATGGCAGTGACCTGAAAGTTCCTGGTGTTTAAAAAGCATGGAAAGTCTGTCCATGAAGCAGGGAAGTATTTGTGGACGTGATACAGGGTTGTGAATGACACAGATAAAAAAAGCCAGAGTACCCTGGTGGGCTGGGTCTGAGAGAAAGACTGTGAGAAGAAGCGAGAAAAACCAAAAGGCTGATACAAAGAGAAGAGCCAAGGTTAAAAAAAAAAAAAAAAAGGAAGGAGAGAGATGGGAATGGTGGCCTGATAGAACAGGCCCACAGGCCCACATGGCCTGGCCAGGGTAAGCCCCCTGAAGAGTGAACTGGAGGTGGCAAGGAGCCATGGTGACCCACAGAGGATTGGCTGGTGTGGAGACTATGGCAACACAGCAAGGCGTCATAGGAAGCTGGTACCTGGAGATGGCCAGGGGTTGGAAAGCTGATTTGTGCATCAGCAATTGTGGAAGAAGTTTGAAGCACCTTGGAGAAGCAGAGCAGCTCAGAACACCGGAGAAGAAATGAAGAGAAGATGCCGGAGAAAGACTGGACTTTGCAGTGCCTGCCTAAGGTTTGGAGGGGCAAAGAGGCACCATCTTGGACATGTGTCTTTGGGACCTTTGGGACTGAAAATGGTGACTGGGGTAAGGTAACTGGCCACTTGTGGAATTAAGGTAAAATCCTGTTGTTAAACTGCATTTGAGTGGCACCTGCTGTACTCAGGTAAGGAAACCTGGGAGGCAGAGGCCACTTTTTCAAAGTTTTTTTTTCCCCCTGTCACTTGTTGGTTGGTGGCTACTGGCCCTTTCAACCCAACTTCAGAAGGAGAAACTGGAAGTTTCCTTTGGGGCTTGGTTATAAAGGATGAATTGCTTACACCAGGAATAATTAGGAAATATTCAGTAAGGTCCATAAAGCGAAAAGCAATTCTAAGAGTTATAGGAGACAGGAGAGTCTGCAACAAGGCATGGTAGGAGATATGAAGATAAAATGCAAAGAGAAGATTAAAACTTAGTAGCCTAGATACTGACTATACAGGTTCAGAAATTCAAGAGCAAGTAGTTTCTCTGGGAGGTAATTACTGGCAACAGTGAATAGGGAGTGGGAAGTGGCACAGAAAAGCTAGGGCAACCAGTAGAGGGTTCTTTATCAAACCAACACTGCAGGTGACTGATAGTTAACTCTGTGTGGGAAGTTTGGGAAGCAGCAATAAAAACATAGCTCAGAGTTACCTTAGCTGTAGGGGAGAGGGATGAAGTATCTATAAATAGGGACTCAGTTGTATCATTGTCCACCAGTAGGCAGTTTTAATTTGCAGTTCTTTTCCACTTCCACCTGCTATGATTTGGACAGTCTTCAGCAAGGTGAGACAGATATTTGTCAATTAGAAAGTAGCTTGTGGACATTTCAGTGGTGAGGTCTCAGGTATATCATTAAGACATTAAAAGTCTCTATAAAATGCAACATGATTGAACACAGTATTTTCTTGTTTGGTAAGGATTTTTTTTTTACTTATTCTTGTCCATAGTTCAGTGGTGTTACCAATATATAGTTCTATTGTCTGCTCTGTGCTCTTACACCTGGCCATTCTTTAAAAGATTCTTTTTTCTCCTTTAAATCACAGTGTTTTTCAATTACTAGTGTTAAATCATTTAAGGTCATCTTGATTAGCAAAGTTTTAGAAGAACTGTACAGTCTCAGCTGTTAATATCATCAGGGCTCTATTGCTATTGACTATTGTTCTTAGTCTGTATGATTTGCATGAACAGTTTCATACCTCAAAAATATATGTGCCACACCATTGCCATCACCATTCTTCTGCTGCTATCCACTACTGCCCATTTGACCATCTCTGCCCATTCCTGTTGTCTCCCTTCCCTTTGTTCCTTATTAATATGTTGAATACAGTTTTTTATAAAGAATGTTAAACAAAAATTTGATATTTAATTGGAAAATAAATAAAATTCCTTATATCACTTAATCTCTAAAAAAATATAGCAAAAGTAATCTTATCTGAATTCCTATAGTTCTGAGTCTATAGATTTCATCTTCTGTGGCAACTCTGATTGACAATTTCTTCCTGAAGCCTGGCTGATGTAGCCTCTAGACTGGGAGAAAGGATTGACATGGGCTGGGGTGCAGGAGGATAAAACACAAGCCAAATTCTCCTTATGTTATATTATCAGCTTATATTTCTGTATATTATTTTTAAAAATCATTCGACATCCTTGTCTGCCCCAGCCTGTGCTCAAGGACAAGTATTACAATTCTCTGTGTACCCAAAGGCTAGGCAATAGTAAGAAACTAATAAATGTCTTGTCATATTCTTACAATACATCTGAAAAAGGAATGTATCCTGTATGTACTCCATTATAGCTGCAGGTTGCTGCAGATTTGTCCTGCATTTATCAAGGTACAAGGAATATTTGTCATTGCCTTACTCCCAGAACTGTCTTCCTAATTTTTCTGAACCCCTTGACTTTTTATGTTAGTACTCAAAAATATAACATGTTCCCCACCCCCATCCCTAATCACACACAATGCACATGTAGTACCCTAGCAGACTGGAGGATTGATTAGATGAGGACTGATTGCACACGAGTACTAAAGTCTTTCCTAAACAAGGATAAAGACTGATGATTAATTGTGGCTAGGAACTGTAGGATGCAGGAAATGATTTCTAAAAACGGGGGCCAAAGCGAAGCAGAATTAGAAGTTAGAGATAATGACAGGAAGACAGCCACACTCTGATGCTTCATCTGCCCCTCTGTGGCATGGAGGTTAATCTTGGTCACTGATCACATCCCACCCAACATAATCCTGCCACTTTGTATTAGCTTTTACGCTGGATTTTACTCAACAGAAGTAAATACTTTCAGTATAACAGAGTGAACACTGAGACAGAAACACGCACGAACAAATCTTTACACTAAATGTTTGATCTTTGTTGGTTGGGGGTGTGTTTTATTTTCCCTTTCCTTCTCTCCGCTTCTTCAACTGATAGATGGAGCGATTATAGATCGTACATGTTTTTCTTTGTTTTGGTTATGATAAACTGAAATTAAATAACTATTTAAAAACACCAGAGATTTTTTTTTTTTTTTGAGATTGGATCTCGCTATTTTTGCCTGTGGAACCGCAGGGGCCACAGACTCAAGCAATCCCCAGCCTCAGCTTCCCAGGAAGCTGGGATTACAGGCGCACGCCACTACGCCCAGCTATTTTTTTGGAACTAGGTCTCGCTACGGGCCCCAGGCGGGACTCGAACCGTGATCCCTAGCCCCGGCCGCTTCACAGGCTGAAGCTTACAGGCATGAGCCACAGTGCCCGGCACCAGAGATGGTTTTCTCTGTAAATAATAAAATTTTTGCATCTTGTTAAACTTAAAGGAGACAGAGGGTGAGAGAGTACATGTTACTTTGTCTAATAGAATGTACCCCAAAATGTTGTCATCTCAGGAAGCAAGGTCAGATAATTACATAGTTTTACTTTGTGATGGCAGTTCTACTACCAAGTGTAACTATACATTGTCATATTAAAACTAACTTCTATTTTAAATCCAGACATATAATTAATGAATCTTATTTCACCTGAGCAGTAGCCTGAGAGAATGGTAAGAAAAATAAGGTGACAATAGGTGGTTGAGTAAAATGACATTTTTGCCTCTGAGATACAGTTGTATATTTGAGTAAAATACTGAGACCTGGAAAAAATGTAAGGTTATAGGTTGTGTGAACTAATAGGTGATCTGCAACAGAGAGTTTTCCATAACACTTATCATATATTTATTGTATGTGTTCAGGGATGCTTGGTTTTTAAAAGTTTTAGAATTGAGAACATGTCATCCTTTCAGTTGAAAAATTATAATAATATAATCCATTAAGCTCCATTTTTTGCTTGGAAAACTTTGAAAGCTACATTTAGTTCTTTAGTCACTGCAAATTATTTTCTCTGGATATTAATGTTGTTCCTTCCTTTTCCTTTTCAAGACCTAGAGTTTTAAATTTCATGTATTTATTCAATCAGTATTAATAAGTGAAAACCCTGTTTTCAGTGGTAAGACTATATGCAAGAAGAAAACAAAATGGCTCCTATAACCATGGAATTTTCACTTTATTGTATCTCTAACTAATTCTTTTATGGAGATATGCACTTTGTGAAGAGCAAATAGAATATTCAGAGAAACTGAATCTCTAACCAAAGGTACATTTTATATACTTTTAAATTATAGAGATTCATAAGTACACACACGCAGGCTTCATTATGTTTTTATATTCTTAGTTCGCTGGGATCTCCCTCATTTTTTTATGCACAAAATAGCCATATTTGTCCCCAAGTGATTATGGTGTCTAGAGAAGGACAGCTTTCTTTGATAGTCATCCTTAGAGGGAAATATCTAAATTGACTGACCCAGTGAAATTTGAAGAGGCCTTTCACTGACTATCTAGCATTAGATGAGCTAATATTCCTGCATCTTCTCTTTCCTGTGAGATCTACTGATCTCAGACTGAGCTCATTGGGTCTTAAGTTTTCACATTTACTTCCTCTTCTACCAGTTTATATTTTTCTCATTTCGCAGACCTTGGTCCTCTACAAAATGTACTATTTATAGGTAGAAAGTAAATATTGCCATTTCATATATACATGAGTTCATTAAATACTTTACCTTAATGGAAGTGATTAGTAGCAGAGCCAAAGCTCCTTCCTTCTCTACTATGACTTTCATGATTTTCTGTTGCCACGTGTATATCCATTTTCAGTCTTCCCAACTGTGGAAATATTGACTAATATTGTCTTGATGCAGCATTCCTTAATTTTCCTTCTTAATTTGACCACTCTGACTGGAAGATGGCATTCATTCTCTGTACCTCTGCCCCTCTCTCTCTCTCTCTCTCTCTCTCTCTCTCTCTCTCTCTCTCTCTCTCTCTCTCTCTCTCTCCATTCTCTTCTAAGAAAAAAAATTTTGAAGCATAAGATGTCAGGAAAGATAAGATGCACGAGTCTTAGCTCATTAATGTTATGAAGCTGGTAAAAGAGCAGTTATATCACTCCAATCTTTTTATTCTCGTGTTTTAATTTTTCTTTGAACAAATATTTACTGGACTCTTCAAATGGGTCATGCACTGTCCTTGTCAATGAGGATACAACATGAAAAAAGCAGACAACAATATATTTTAATGTGTCTTTATGCTGGAAGTGGATATAGGGAACATTTTTTTAAATGTCATAGTTTATGTATTATAGAAACTCTAGAATAAGAACCATGGTGATCAATTTAAGAAGAAAATAGGTGATTAAAGATAGAGAATGTAAAGCAATAAAAAGACTCAAAAGCTGTGTTGTACTCAAAACACCTACACATCACAGATTTTGGAACTTGCTCTGCTAGCTTTGATCTATCACAGCTCTTCTTAGTTGTCATTTTCTCATGTAGATAATAAAAGATATGTCTTAGATGTACTCCAGTATTTATATTACATCATGACTCATTTTGACCTTGTCTTCTAACTTAAATTGTTTCTCTCCTTTTGTCCTATTTTTCTTAATTTTCCTTTCTTACTAATATGTATCCACTTTAGCTAGCTTCGCTAAATCATAAGTTTTTTTCACTCATGCATAAACATGGATCTATAATCAATTCATTTATATAAGTCACACCTTCAAATTATAATGAAAATCTACAAAAATAAAAAAAGGCAAGCATTTTGAAAATGGTCTTATGAGGTTGATGCCCTATTACCTTTCTGACATTCTAACTGGACTTGCTTCTTTTAGTTACTGAAAGTATGTTAATTTCTATGGCAGATATCCTATGTATGTTTGCAAAAAGTAGCAGTATGCTCAGCTGAGATGGAAGGCAATATTTTGATAGATACCAGCTTTCTCCACCTAATTACACAGACATAACTAATTTTACCCATCAGCCATGCATAAGTTCATTGCTATTTCTAACACTTTCCCAAACTAAAACTGAAAGTATTTTTGACACACATCCCTTTCCCAAATCATGCATTAATATTTGCTGTTAAAAATAGAATATAGAAGGGTTTTATTCAAGAGGTTGTTCTAATATACTATAGACCATTATTAGAGATATTAATTTTGAGCAACTACTCTGTGCATTTCACTTATGTGACACTGCCATAGGTACTTCCTATACCTAACTTCAGGTCATTTTTCTAAGATAATCCTTGCAAGTGTGTGTATGTGTGTGTGTGTGTGTAAAGTTTATCAAATTGGGAGGCACCGAAATTGAATGCACTGTATTTGAACATTTACCTGATTGCTTAATACCACTTGGTTATATATCATCACCTTAGGATTTCCAAAAAGTTCATTTGGTTTACAGATTAGATTTGGCCTGCAAAAGGGACAGCCAACCTATTTACTGGATCCATTCTTTAAAAATGACATTTTATGGTATTATATTAATTACTTGTCTAACTGATGATTGAATTTGAGGACTGAGCATGACAGAAAACCCAGGAATGGAAAAGAATACAGCACTAAGAATTTAGGAAGATGCAGAATGTTTGTCATGATGGTTCTAAATATATACGATAGTCTATCACTGAGAAATACTTGTGAACTGGGTAGTACACAGAACAAGTACTTTTGGTATATCATGCTCAAACATTACTCACATTGTGTTTTTAAAATAAGTTGTCAAACAAGGAGTTAACAGCTTTTCTTAAAAAATTAGTAATATTAATAATACAGCATGAAAAGTGAGTTCAAAGATATTTGAAAAATGTAATTTCTGTTGGTTCAGGAATTGTTTGGTTGATGATATGTCCTTACTGTCTAAATAACTGTTGAGAAGTCTTGTGGTAAGGAAACCTATCATATGAAGTTTCTTTCCTCCAACCCCTGCCAAGATTTGCAGAGTATTTGAGTATGGAGCATATTTCTCATTAGGAAACAAAAAAAGATTTTAATAATAAAGACTTTCCTTTTTAAGGAAAAACGTAGCTAGTTACTGATACATTATGGTGTGAGAATTAGGTGAGACTAAATTCTTTGGCCTCACAGAGGAAAACCCATGACAATTATATCTTCTGTGTACTTAATTGTTCTTCAATACATTGTTCTTTCACAAAATAATTCCAAAAGCAATTATTTTTTTATGTGTCCCAGGAGTAATTTGTCATTATTATTATTATTATTTAATTAATTTATATATAAATTCACATCTTTATAATCCCAGGGATTCACCCCCCTCCTCCCTTACCATCCCCCTTTTCCCCCTGCCCCAAGTTGTGTGGTAGTTAGCTTCAGGTTTGGTGGTTAGCTTGTTTTTACTTTTCCTCATGGCTTTTGTTTATTTTTTTTCCCTATATCCCACATACTAGTGAAACCATTTGGTTTCTGTCTTTTTCCTTTTGTCTTGTTTTTGCTAATATGATTTCTTCTAAGTACATCCATGTTATCATAAAACCATCAAATTTGTCATTTTTTATTGATGAGTATTATTCCATAGTGTGTATATACCACATTTTTTTTTTCATCCAGTCATCTGTTTTGGGGCATTTAGGTTGCTTCCACGTCCTCACTATTATAAGTAGTGCTGCGGTAAATATTCGAGCACAGGTGTTCCTTGCAAAACAGTTCTTATTGTGGTTATTGCCTCTCAGGTAGATACGTCTGTCAAATGCTATATGGTTATAAAGATTAGACATTGATCTATAAATTCAGTTCTCATTATGAAAATGGCATGATCACACTGATAAATTTCCTTGAGTCACCAAAAATACTCAGTTCCTACAGAGAAAATTCCTAGAACAGTTTAGGACATAAAAACACTACCACTTATTAAGGGACAACTGTGATCTTCATCACATTGTTAAAAGTGAGATTTTCTATATGGAAGATGAAAACTTTAAATATAACAGGGATTTATATATATATATATATATATATATATATATATATATATATATATATATATGTATAAGATGGCTAATTTTATGTGTTCATTTGGTTGGCTAATATGTTTCCCAGATTAGGCATAATTCTAGATATGTCTGTGAGGGTCTTTCTGGATGAAATTACCATTTGAATCAGCAAATTGAATAGATATCCTTTCCCATTGTGCCTGTAGATAATCACATTTATAGAGTACCAGAAAGACAAAAAGTTCTTTCAGGAAAGGCTATGTCTCCCTTCTGGGCTATAGACTTGACCTGGGATTTTGGTCCTGCCTTCAGATTGTGTTTTATATAGCTGGTTCTCCTTTCTGTAACCAATGAGTGTAATTATATTTCTGGCTTTCCTGGGTAGCTGACTTTTTTCACCTTTTACAATCATCAAGTAAGTCAGTTCCTCATTATATATAAATTTGTAACTACATATGTATTCATATGGGTATATGCTTGTGCATATGTTTGCACATTATATATGTGCATGTACATATGCAAAATGAATAGTAACTGTGGCATTGAAACAGGGTATAAGGAAGACTTTCTAACTTTAACTTTAAACACACATCTGCTTCTCTCGACTTGAAGCAAGCTACAAACAGGCCATTAGCAATTATCTTTACCTTGAAGTAGCCACACCTAGGCCTGCTTCTCTCTCTAGGAAGCAGGGTACAAGCAGGCCATTTACCTTTAACCTTTACCTTTAACCTTGACCACCTCTGCCTGCTTCTCTCTACAGAGCAAGCTTCAAACTGCTCATTAGCATTTTCACTGTACCTGCTTACTATTGATATGCAAACATCAGCTACCAGCTTCTCTCTGCTTTCTTTCCCTCTTTCAGAACTAAAAAAAAAAAAAAAAAAACAACTTAGAAACACAGTTTAAACTCTTGTGGGTTCTTTCCACCATCCCCAGCCTTCTCAACCAAAATACAAAGTCAAAGCAAGACTATCAGTGCAGACTAATTTATTTCTAACAAAGTGATTTTCTAATTACTGCAAAAGAAACATTTATGTAAAACTACGATTAACATTGTCCAAAACCTTTCTCAGCATTGTCCAAAGTCTTTTCCCCAGAATGTCCAAAAATCCTCAGTCTCTCAGTCCTGATCATCTCACCAATGTCCAGTCAGACTTCAGACGCTTGAAGACATGTTCCTTTGGCTGCTCCTTTGACTTACTCCTCCTTATCTTCCATGCTGTGTTCTCCTTGTCTTTCAAGTAGCAGGAACTCCATGGCGCCGGACCAGCCATGTTCACTTACTTTTCAGGCCTAACTTTTGCACGGCCTCTTCCAGACACATGTCAAACTCAGCAAAACAAACTCCAACACAGTGTTCAAATCTGCAAATTTCTTAACTGCATTTAGCATACATGCTGCCAGCCTGGGCCAGCCAAAGGCCCCCAGGCCCTGGCCAAGTTCACATGACTCGCATCTTTACTCTACAAGATGGCCAATTCCCATCTCTCTTCCATTGAATCTCTCTCTCTATTAGATCTCCATATTGCCATCTGATCCTTCTCTTTGTTTGCACACCCTTTATATATCCTGATTTCCAGCCTTCCAGGAAACCTGTGTCACCTTTCTCCTTCCTGCATCTCCCTGAATGGAAATTCCAACTAAGGTCAGTCTCACATTTTAGCATACCTGTCCTTGAAATCTCCAATCTTAAATGGGAGACAATGGTGGTGGGGGGGGGCTAGCATACCCTATTAGTATCAATACAAAAATTTTTGCAATATCCTGTCATTGACTTGAAGGCAATTGCTATACCATTGCAGGTGAGATGCTAAGACATACTATTCCATTGTCTTCCATTTTTTCCCTTCTACGTATTATACTTGATAGCTTTGGATGACTGCCCTGTAATTTAAGAAGGAAATTTTGATGCTCAAGTGCCTGCTTTCATATTGTTTTGATTTACAAACTTGAGAGAAATTTTTTTAAAGCTTAGAATGAGTTTTCTAAACTTAAGTGCAAAGAAAACATGGATTACAAGAAGAATTTAAATAGAATCATTACCAACTATTCAAAAAGGTTTCCCATTAGAAACTGGTTCTCTGCAGGGAAGAGGATGATAAAATGAACCTAAGTAGAAAAAAAAAAAAAAAAAACATGGATGACTTCAACATGGATGACTTTAACATTAAGACCCCATCATCCATTGTTGACAAATCTTCTGTATAATCTTCCAGATGGAACTTTTGTATTATATTTAAATTTGTTTTTATTTTTAAAACATCTTGATTTGTTTAAAGTTAAGTTTTATATAAGCATGTTCCATCTCATTACGTTATTTCTAAAGATGATTTTAAAATGTTGCATACTATTGCATACATCAGGCAAACTCGTTTCAGCAAGCTATTTACTCATTTTAAACAGAAAGACTATCTTTGGTCTTATAACATTTTAATTGCTAAAAATATTTTTCTCTAATTGCAGACTCCCAGAAACTGAACATTGGTCAAAAACTCTGAAATACTGTGAATGCTCTTAACATTAATTAAGTCATCATTAATCTAAATATGTCTTGGAACTTGAAATAACTATTTTCATTGATACTTGATAATATATATATATTTGATTTATATGGCATTCTTTTTTAAAAAGAGAGGAATATGTTATTGCTTATCATTTTATCTCTCAGGGCACCTTGCTAATTCCTTTGCATGTATTTGTCTTTCATACATGGTTATTGAATTATTGTTCCATTTTATTGCTGTAGTGGTATTTTGTGTTATAATCTTGCTACTGTATAGCATGTACTCCATATTTCATTAATCAAGGGAAGTTACTGTAGAGTACCATGGTGATCGTAGACTGTGTGTGGTCTGGGGCTCATAGCCACTAATCCTTTTAAGAGTGTGATAAGAATATGGGTTCTCAGCTGCATCCTGCCTGTCTATGACCATGTAGGTGCATCTCTGTTTCTTTCTACTTAATAAATAAAAAACAAAACAAAACATGCAACTCTCAATGCATATGCAGTCTCATGCACTCTGCCTCTACTTTTGTATGAGGTTCTTGTGTGGTCATAGAAAAAGTCTCTCTCTGACCTACTGTGCTCATGTAAAATAAGCTATATAGATGGGCTTGCATCCATCTCTATGCCTTTAATCTTTCTTTTACTTTAGTGTTTATTTAGAAAGGACAAGTTTTACATTTTTAAGAATTTTAATGACTCTCGGGGAAATGTGTGCATATACACACCACCTAAGTAAATGGCATATATATAGTAATTTTTCATTATAATGTCTATCTTGAATATTAATCTAAGTTATCCAATATGGGAATAGAGAACAATAGGAAGTGTTGGAAAGAAGGACCAAGGAAGGGATGTAAGAGGGTGAAGTCTCACAGGTCTGTAGTGGGAGGTCAATAGAAAGCTTCAAACTAATGTCCAGTAGCAGTGTGTTATTATGATAGTTAGTGGGAAATAATTTTAACGTTTACGCTATGAGAAACCATTCCCATATCTGTGCCTTTCGCCAGTTCTATGAATGGAGCAAATATCTGAATAGATGTTTAAGACCCCCATCAACATTTGTAAAAGATAAGCTTAAGATACCTTTGAACTTTTCAAGAGTTAGCACAATAACATTGACTGCAATGAGTAATTTTTAACCCTGTGATGGGTAGTCTGGCCATGTCTTATGTGTATTCTCAATAAATGGCCACTGACAGCACCTGAAATGTTATAATTATTTATAATGACTAAATATTATGGAACAAAACATTTCCCCACTTTTTCCCTACTATATTCTTAAGCAATTTGAGCTAAAATAAATTAAATCTTCTAGAAATACCAATATTAAAAAGCTTAAATTCTATTTCACCAGAGTTGTGCTATTCTCTTAATGATAGAATATGACAACATGCTTCTAAAACTCTAAGTGTGCCATTTTCAAGGTTGTGCACAGTGGGTTGCAGCATCAGATATCTATTTCTAGAACTCCACTTCAGTTGCCCTCCCACACACTTTGGGTTGTTGAGATTATTAAAAATTTAAGCATTGGGGAAAAACTAACAATAATTTCAGCATCTATCTCTCAAATTAAGACCAATCCATAGGTTACCTATTCCTTATCAGATATAGATCTTGTAATCTTGTTTCTCATAAGTGTTGGTCCCATTTAGTATATGAAATTTCTAAGAACTCCCTTCTCATTGCTGGCAACTCAACTAGGAACATTTCTTTGATTTAAGCAGAAATGTCTTCACTTAGAACTTTGCACATTAATTTTGATTTCTCAGTAGTTCTCAAGTCATATTGTAGTCTATAGTATTCTGTAGGTAATGCATCTATAAAAAGTGAATTGTTTACTTTAATTAATGGGTAGCTTATAATATTCTTACTTGTGTTAACAACAGGCCTTACCCTTTCACACATCTCGGCTTTTTCCCACAAGGTTTGCCAAGACTGAACATATTTTCCTTCACTATTTCCATTCCCTGAACTCATTTTAAATTCATTTCTATCCCTCAAGAACTAGTTGAAATATTCCATTTCTGACTTTAATTTACTCATCAAAATTTTCTTCCTTAATTTCCTTAATTTACTCATCAAAAATTTCTTCTTTACCACTTCTTTCTTGGCACACAGAAAACTGTCTAGTTTGCCTTTGCACATTTCAGTGGACTTTGTGGCAAAACAGATACCCATTAATTGTCTGTGTGGATTAGTGAAACGTAAAATTTTCTAGTACCATGGTGGAAGTTGAAGTTACAGACTACTATACTTACATGCTTATGTCCTTCTTCCTCTCAGCACCCTCTACTTGCAATTCTTGCAAGCTGCAGTTTAATCCAGGATGGCAACAGCAGAAGCAATGGGACTGACTTAGTTATATTTAATCTTAGATACAAGACTTGATGTGACTTGAAAGTGTGACATTGTTCTTTTAATTCTGCGATGCAACTGGTATATATCAGTATCATTCAGAGTTAAATATTCGACTATATTGCTGCTTTTATTTGTATTAAATAATTTATATATATATGTATATTTCACAACTTTGTATTCCCTTCAGTTCTGTTCACTGACCGCCTCCCCTCCTTGATCTCTCTTCTTCCTTCCCCCCTCCCAGCTGTTTTCTTTAGTTTGTTTGCTTGTTTTGAAACAGGGCAACCTTGAAGGGATTTTTAACTTAACTTAAAACACATACAGGTCTGCTTCTCTCTCTAGAGCAGGCTACTAGCAGTTCCTTTGCAATTACCTTTAACTTTAAGTAGATATGGCTATCTGCCTGCTTCTCTACAAAGCAGGCTACACACTCTTCATTAGCATTTTCACTACTGATCACCTTTACCATTGATATGCAAAAGTCAGCCAGCTGCTCTCTGCTTTCAGCTCCAAAAACTGCAGAAAAGAAAAAAAAAACTTTAAAACAGTTTAAACTCTACACTTGTGGCTTCTTTGCACCATCCCCAGCCTTCTCAACCAAAATACCAAACCAGTGCAAGACTATCAGTGCAGACTAATTTATTTCTAACAAATTGATTTTTCTAATTATCCTAATAACTACAAAAGAAACATGTAAGGAAAACTCTGATTACTTTAACATTGTCCAAAACCATTCTCAGCATTGTCCAAAGTCCTTTCCCAGATTGCCCCAAAATCCTCAGTCTCTCAGTCCTGATCATCTCACCAATGTCAGCCAGTCAGAGTTCCTCTCCACATGTTTGAAAGGATCTTTCTTTGGAGCACTCCTCCTTGCCTTCCACACTGCCTTCTTCTTGTCGTCTTCAGGTAGCAGGAACTTCATGGTACCGGACCCAGCCAAGTTCACTTTCTTTTCAGGCCTAACTTCTGCACAGCCTCTTTCAGACACAATCAAACTCAACAAAACAAACTCCAACACAGAGTTCAAATCTGCAAACTACTTAACTGCCTAAAGACACATGCTGCTAGCCCAGGTCAGCCAAGGGCTGCAGGTCCCCGGGGGCCTTTGGCCAAGTCCACATGGCTCACATCTTTACTCTACAAGATGGCCGATTCCCATCTCTCCTCCATTGAACCTCTCTCTATAGGTTCTCCATATTGTCCCCCATCCTTGTTTACACACCCTTTATATACCCTGATTTTCTACCTTCCAGGAAACCTGTTCACCTTCCTCCCTCCTGCATCTCCCTGAAGGGAAATTCCAACTAAGGTCATTCTCACATTTTAGCATACCTGTCCTCGAAATCTGCAATCTTAAGCAGGAGACAATGGGGGTGGGGTAGCACACCCTATCAGCTTGGACTTTTCCTCCTGGCCTTTTGCCTGTTTTTCCTATGTCCCAAATATTGATGAAACCATTTAGTTTCTTTTTCTTTATGACTTGTTTCTGCTAATATGATTTCTTCTAGGTACATCCATGTTACCATAAATTTGTCAAGTTTGTCATTTTTAATTGATGAAGAATATTCCATTGTGTATATATACTGCATCTTTTTATATGGTAGTCAATACTATGTACTGATGGGCTTATATTAAAGCATACAGTACCTGACAATAAAAGCACATGCATTCACTAATTCTTAAAGAACACTTTTGTAAATAGAGGAAACATACATTTTGTGTACCATAAAGGGGCTTTTTCCTCATTTTGTCCTAGCTGCTTATCGATAAATCCATGGAACTTGTCTGTGGTGGTTACATGATAAGCCCTTGCTTTTCAAACCACAGAGCATTCAAAGAGAGCAGAAAACCTCTTTTGAGAGGCCAGTTCAGTCAGTCCCAGTGTTTTGTAATCTTTCAGTGTATCCCCAGTTCTCATCATCTTACTGCATTCTAGAATTCCTGCTTACAATGAATGAATAAGTGAACCTTTGCCTCAGCTTGACAGAGATGTACATGTACTTTATTTTAAACTGAAGATCTTTTTCTCAGGACAGATAATCAAGCTAACAGTCATTTTGGGTACTCAAATTTGGCCAAGAAAGGAAAAGGAAGAGAGAAAATTTTCAAGAAAAAAATTTTGAATGAAAAAAAGAAGAAAGGCACTATCTTGATATCTCACAACAGAGTTAAAAAGATAATTACTTTCCAAGGCCCTCCCTGTACTGCCTGACATCCAATAGCTCTCCAGTCTTCCTGTCACATCACTTCATCTTCTTCTCTTACCACATTCTTCTCTCAGATATTTAAATAGCCTCAAATCAGGACTGTCTTACTCAGGTCCTTCAGTTTAGCTTGGAATTGTTTCTCTCTAATCTCCCTTTTCTCTTTTGCCTAGTTAATTCCTACCTGTTCATTATTCATGTTTGACCAAATGTCAGCTCTTGGGAGAAAATTTTCTGGGTTCCTTTCGGTCAGTTTTCATTTTAAATTCTGCTTAAGTTTCTTCTTTTAAAACACTAACATCATATCATAATTATGTGTGTAATGATTTGATGTTATTTTTGCACAGCAATTTGTGGAATAATTTTAGGATTTTGTCTTCTATTTAGAGTCTAAAATCTCTGAGAACAAAGTCTGCGTCTCTGCCCTGACCACTGTAACTCCAGTACCTAATATGGTATGTAGTTTATAAGAAAAAAGACAAAAGCAAAAACAAAATAACTTAGTAGCCAAGCATTAAATGAGGAAAGCATTAAAAACATAAAAAAATCTCTGAACTATTTGAGTGAGGATGTGTAAGGAAACTGTTATTTTAAAACTTATGTTTCATGTTATAGTCCCTCTTGAGAGGAAATATACTCATAAGTAATGCTTAATTGGAAAAAATGTATTTAAATATATTAGAAATGGGAAAAGTTTTCTATACTTAGTAATTTAAGGAAGATTTAAAGTAGGCATTTAATTCATATTTGGAAACTCACATTGTGATCAATTTTAATTTCTCAGTTTTTTTTTCTTAACCCATTTAGACAAAGTAGCCATAATTATTTTTCACTCTGTGGTAGTCATAGATTCTCTCATAATAAAATATAAAGTCCACTTTTGCAAAGGTAGTACAGTAGTCCTATATATTTTAAGTCAGCATTACCTAATACCATCATTTTACAGGTTCTATTTAGCAACTTCTGAGTCCAAAGCCATTCTACATTTTGTTTCAAACTTTACTGACAAAATTACATTTTTTTTATTTACAAAATTCTTTATTTGGGGAAGTATAACTTCATGTCTCATATGTGTTTTTCATTCACCACAACCAAAATCTTATTACCAACACATTATCCAGTTGAACCCCTCTAATCATTGCTCTCATCCTTTCTTCCCCTTCCTTTCTTAGATAGTCAGCACTATTCCTCCCCCCTCAAAGTCGGAGTTACTATTGTTGTGTTCAGTAGTTTATTTTTCTTGATTATTTATATGCCACATAATGCATGAAACCATCCAGCAATTGCCTTTTACTTTCTGACCCAAAGCTATTTTAAAACAGAAAACTTAACAGCTGACTTGAGAGGGAGCTGCATGGAGAATAATTCTTAACAATTTTCAATTTCTTCCAGCCTTAATCCACTATGGACTTCATGGAGAAAAAGCAGATAAATGCCACTTTCAAGATATCTCTGTTGTGGAGTGTTAAAATACTACAAAAATAGGGGATCAAGACAAGGCTGTTTGCAAGATTTTATATGTATTGAATTACTCATACTCAGAGGGAAAATACCTGATTAAGTTTGGCTGCCTTACATGCTTGCAAAAACAGAATTACTGAACCCTGAATTTTTAAAATTAATACTTCGGAAGAGAACTGAATACTTACACACACACACACACACACACACACACACTTAGAGCTACACTATCGAGTATGATGGCCACTAATCACAGATAACAGTTATTCATCATTACAAATAAGACTAATGCAATTGAGATGCTATGCTTATGTTTAAAATTCACAATGAGATTCAAAGACTCAGTCTTCTCAATACAACGTGTAGTATCTCAGTGAGAGTGGTTACATAAAGACATGACTTCTTACACATGTTAAACTATATTACAAAAAGTGGTTTTAGTTCCTTCTGTTTGCCCTTTAAGATAGTTTCTAGAAAACTCAAAATCGCACATGTGGCTCACCTTGCATTTCTGTTGAACAGTGCAGTCATTGACTTGAGATTGGAAGGATTTCCAAGAGATGCTAGACTTTAAAAGGATCCATCACAAAAATTTTTGGATTGAGTTCAAGTTGTACTCTGTTATCTCTATGTAGGCAACCTTTGGATTGAGTTAAAGTTGTACTCTGTTATCTCTATGTAGGCAACCTAGAATAATATGTTTAACCATTCTAAACCAAGCTTGCACTTCAATAAAAGGAACAGAACTCAAATCTCTAAATGAGAAATTATAGGAGATAAACCACTGTGCTGTGGTAAATTGCTACAGTAAATTTTCATAAATATAGTAAGATTGAACCTATGACTTAGCAAGTATTTATGGAACACTTGCTAAGTTCATGGTTATGTATAAGAACCCAAATATCTAACCACATTCTCCAGCTTAAGAGACAAAATTCATCTGTATCATTAGTTGTATGGACTTAAATTTTTGCCGGTTTATTTATTATTTTTCATTTGGAAACATATATACATAACTACATTGGAGGATTGTGAGTACTAAGTGAAGTTAACACTGTGGAATATAGTATTGATATATTGAAAATTGATATGCAAACTCATGCATTCTACCCCACCCCAACCCACCCAGTCCCCTACCCCCTTGCCCCACCTCTCCACATTCCAGTCCAACTTCCTTACTTGGATTTTGGCTCATGGTCATCCTCAATTTCTTGGTTGTTTATCTTTCTGTTTTACTGGGGAATACTAATACACAGAACTTCAGGCCTCTCAAAGATCTCTTGCCTGGAGAGCACCAGTGTGCAAGGAACTGACATTTTGACTAATTTTGTTTCTAAAATTCAGTGAGAACTCTTGGGAAAGTTATTGTGCAAATTGCACTTTCTATGATTCTATCTAGACTTCTCCAAGAAAATCTCTGATTATTACTACTATCTTGTTGCTTTTTATCTTTCATAATACTCAGCTCAATTGAGTCAAAACAATTATATAATTTATGAGTCATTTTAACATATTTCAAGTTATTAAACTACGCAAAGTAACAGTTATCTCTAAAAGTAAATTTTCTCCTTCAGAGAATTTCTATAAAAATCATACTCTTTTTAGTGTTAACTAAATGCAGTAATCAGTCCTATTTTGTGGTTTCCTCTCTGTTGTATTTTTTAAGGAACAGATGGATAGATGCAGGAAAGACTAACAAAGGAGGAAGAAAAGGTGGAAGGGAGACAATATCACAAAGTTAGAAAGTACGTAAGAAGGTAAAGATTTCAATTCTGAATGCATAAGCTTTTGCAGGGAATGTTATATGTTTTATACTATTTAAATAACGAGACATGAAAAATAGATAAAATTAAATAGGTGCTAAGATTTACAGGTTCCCACGTGAGATGAATTTTATGAAATTTGGTCTCATTCAGCAGTTCCTCTCTTTACTGAAGCTTTGTGGATGTTTCAGTAAATCTTAGCCCATGCTACAAAGGAAACAGATCAAGGTGAATACATTTATATCACATGATTTCCATAGTTCTTCATGCTGTTGACTGTCTCGTAACAAGGGCCAGTTTTCAGGGCAGTGGATCTCTGATTTGTCTTTCTGGCACCAGAATTCCTGTTTGATAGAAAACAGGAGAAACCAGAAAGTAAAAATAAAAGCAAGACCAAGACAAGTATAAAGAGGCAAGCATCAGAGAGAAGAGAAAAGGTACAGTCAGTTTTTAATGATCAGGCTTTTTTTAAGGACACATAATTGTCAAATTCTGTGTCCAGATACCTAAGCCACCATTAAACTTGCTGGTCTGAAGGAGAGCAGTAACTGCCTCTATCACTTTATCTACAATGAACTGAAAAGACCGTGGGGATGTTTTTCACAAAAATCTCTGTCTAAACACCTGACTGCAAAGACTATTCATTTACATGATCCAACTGATACGTTCAAAGGCTGCACACTTAATACAGAACTTTCAAAATGTGAATTATCTGATGAAAACCAATGGAAAAATATTTCCATACAAGTCAATGCATATTTTCTTTTTGCCTCTCCTTTGATTCTGTAAGCAGGCCCACAAACTTTTATTTTTAGGGATATTTGACTGAATTCTTATGTGTCTCTTCCTAAATAAGACCAGCAGACCCTCTCTGGTATTACATTTCATTCAAAAGATACTATGTATATATGCTAAATAGTTTTATCATTAAGCATATGTGGGATTATGGTAATATGAAAGATGTCCAAATTTGGGTGTTTTGTTATGTAAAAAAATTATTGGCAGCAGATAATATTATGACTTTCTTTTCATCAAGGTTATAGAGCGTGTGAGAAGGGAACTGCAGGGAAGTAAAGCTTTTTTTTTTTTTTTTCCTGTGACTCTTTTAATCTTCTTTGAAAGTATCTAGCAAGTCACCATATAGTATCCTTTTTTCCCTCCCATCAATATACTAACATAGATCTTTACAAGTGTTAGAAGCAATATCTGACAGTTCAAACAGGTCAGTGAACATATTTATTCTTCCCAAATAAATGATAGTACAGATTTTGTCAACGTGAAAAGAGAAGGTGTCCACGAGCTGTGGCTCAGGTCACCAGAAAGGTGAAATGAACAAATGACTCCGAATAGATCAAAAGCTCTTGCTTGCTCCAAAACGACGTTCCCCTCAGTGTGCTTAGAGTGGAATGAAGAGTCATTTGAACATAATTGATGGAACCAAGGGAGAGGGAATTTTACAAAGAGATGTGGATAAATATCAGGCTCAGTTTCAAAGAGAGAAGAATGGAAAGTGCTGTAAAAAGTTGAGGGCATTTGGGCATAATTAGTGAGATGAAGTGTGACCCCCATCACCTCACCTCTTGATCTTTAAACAGAAAGGGTAAGCTGGGAGACTGTGTACATCTTGACCTTGAAGTATTTTATACTAAAAAAAACCTCTCTGGGCTATAGTGTACAACATGCTATGATTTGGGGCAGCTTTTAACACAGGAATGTGTTTTTCATAACAATCTTGTTATTGTGCTGGACTATATCCTCCATGGTGTCTTTCAAACAAAGTAGGTATTCACAGCTAACTTAAAAACAATAAATTCAGGAACCTAAATCTCCTTATTTTCCTTATTATCAAGTAAATCAGAAGAGTTCTGAGGTAAAACAGGTGTTTTAGAGTTTTAAAACCTGGTAAATTAATATGCAAGGAAAATCTATTGTTAAAGTGCTTAATTATCAATGACCATCTTTTAGGATACTTTGACCACTGTCTTTCATAATCATGTACAGACTGTAACATGCATGACTGTGTATATATGTATATGTATGCATGTGTGTGTGAGAGAGAGAGGAGGAGAGAGAGAAAGTGTTTATGGTAAAATACATGAACGTTTTATTTTCTGGCTCAGATTAAGCAAAATCGGCCCATTCTTATTTGACTCAGTCCACATTAAGGTTAACCTGAAGAGACTCAGGAATAATATAACTATAAAACTGTATTTATCCAAACAAGTCATGGAGTCTAAGCATTCTGCATTTAACTGATTCCCAAAAGATAAACTCTCTCAATTAGTTCTGCCATATACAGTACAAATGATTTAGTGATGTAAAACAGTGGTGGCTTATGAGTCTTATATTAATGAGATTTTGTATATAATAAAATTTTTTCTCACTTATAAGTAAGTATGCGCCCTCATTAATTATCAGCTCCAATTATTATCAATTATCAATAGATTCAAATAAGATTTCAAGTGGAAATAGGCAAAGTAAAATTTAAGGATCCAACAACTTTAAAGACTTGGGTTCCAATTTTGTTCCAATTTTGATAGAAACCATTGTAGTCTTGAAAGTTACACAGCACCTTTCTTTATCCTTATCAAACCTTGGGTTCCTCTATAGTCCTCACACAACTGAAGAGTAAGTGGGCATAGGATCAGAATAGTTCTAAATCCTTCCTTTCTTATTATGAGTTTTTCGCCTACATCGTATAGTGGTTACTATATGTGTTCTGAAACCAGATCTTATCAGTGCATAGCAGTCATCTAACTTCAAGAATATGGAGTCTAGAATCAGTATACTTGAATCACAATGTCCCTCTCTTGCATGGTCTCATAGTCTTCTCCTGCCTCCCTCCATTCCCCATTCTCTCAGATAATAAGAGCAGTGTATTAGTCCAGGTCATCTGAGATGCATAAGCTGTGAGCTATACAACAAGCAATGATTTCATTACAGCAAATGCCTATCTATGGAACAGACAACAAAACCTTGAAGGAGTCCCAAAGTTATAGTTCACAGTCATAGGAGGCCTGTCTCCCAGGAACAGGAAGGATTTCTGGATCCCAGTCTTTGTCAGAGAGCAAAGGTAGATGTGACTCTAGCCCAAAGGTGGCAATGTATTTCAGTGTGTACAGTTGGAACTTCCTGCAGAAGTCTGCAAGATACATTTTCTTGGTCACCCCCAGGGAAGTATTCCATAGGCAGACTATAGTCACAGTGAAAGTCCATAATAAGGGGAAGGGCAATAAATAAATATATAAAAATAAACACTTAACAAGTATTATCACTGTTTCTATTACTACTATTACTGCCACCACCACCACCACTACTACTAGTACTACCACTGTGCTACAACTATTATACAAGTACTATCACTAGTAATAACTAGTAACAGATGTGTCTCATCTGTAAGCCATACATGTTTGACAAATAACTATTTGTTCTTGAGAGAGGAAATTAATTTTCCTCCTTCTGTGAGTAGCTAGCATAGAGTTCTGATGCATTCTTGCTCTTACTCTCTTGAGAGTTATGGAGCACAAAACAATAAAGTTGCCTATATATTGATGGAGACTGGGCAGAGGTGAGAACACCTTCCTAACTGGCATAGGAATGCCCTCTGTCATTTGTCATCAATTTTACAAAATGAAGACAATTCCCACCTTGCCACTTCTCCACCCACCATGGAAACAAGGTTTTTCAGAGGAAGGGGATCAGAGCTCTGAAAAAGCACATGGACCTTCAACAAAATATTTAACACATTGCCTGATATTATACCATTTTTAAAGTTTTACTAAGGAACTGAAATGTTTCTTTTCAACTTGACGCCAATATCAGTGTTTGAATTTTTGTTGCACTGCAAAAACAAAAACATATTCTGCCAGATCCCTAAGCTCTCTAGGCCAGGAAACATCAAGCACATTAGCACAATAAATTTAACAACAGAATTTTTGGAGCTCTAAAAAAATCATCACCCTCTTTCTTTAAGTGGAAAAGTGAGTGAGACAGAGGAATCATAAGAGGGAATCATGGAGACATGCCTGGTCTGTGAATTGCTGACCCTGAAGCCAAATGCAGAACTTCAGCATTGAACTTTGGAAGCTTTCAGTGACTTTAAAAATGAATTTTATTCTTACTTTTGACACTATCTCTTCACAACTGAGAGTACAGCAGCCAAGTTATTAGATGGTAGCCACCTTAGAAGTTCAAGTCTTGCCCCCTTCCTGAGTACTTTGATCATTTCCCAAGAAGATACGTGAAGTGACTCCATTTGGCTCGTCTGCCTCTGCTCAGGTACAATACTGTCAGCACTGGATCTGATATGTTTTGGAAGAGATACACAAAGTCTTTGAAAGTTGTTACAACTTAACTGGAAACTGTCCTCCTCAAATGATGTAGTGTGAGACAAGTTATTCCACATTTCTGTATGTTTCTTCATCTAAAAAAAAATGGCTTAAGGCCAATAAATTGTAACACATGCTAATGGTGTGTGCAGAATTTTTGTCAAATAACAGTTCCTGAATAAGCAGTGTCAGCCCTCTATGCAAAGAAAAACACATGTCTTTACTTTCCAGTGTTGACTAGTTAACATCAATCTTAGCAAATCCCCAAAGAAATCAGTGGATATGTTACTGTTTTCAACAAACTTGTATTGTTGCTGAAGACAGAAGACATTTTTCATCTCTTAATTTGATCACTAATGTCTCTATTCCTACATAAAAGCCATGTAATATGATGCTGAGAACACAATTTTCCTAGTTTTTTCAGCTGTGGAACTTGGACTTGATAACTGTACTTCTCTGGATTTTGGTTCCCTTAGCTATGGAATGACCATAATGATAGTACCTGCTCAATGCCTGGTCCAGGCTAGATACTCAGTCAACTGTCACTGTTGATTCGGTAGGGTTGGGTATGTGCAGTGGGACTACATTTTCATCATATGTTACTTTTGTCATTTTCTATATGTTTTATTTTTAATTTTTATTGATTGCACATATATGTATATGTACACACATCAATATATACATATATTAAAATTACATCATTGTCTACCCTCGAGGATGTCCCATCACCTTATCACCCGTAAATCATCTTAATCTTTTGTGTCCTCCCCCGTTTTCAGCCTCCTCCCCCTCTCCTATTCTATGAGTCAGTTCTGTTGGCAGTTTTAAATTTTTTGTTTGTTTGTCCAATATCCTTCATATTAGTGAGAACATCCCATATTTCTCTTTTCCTTTCTGACTTATTTCCACTAACATGATTGCTTCTTGCTCCATCCATGTTGCTGCGGATGACATGTTTGTCTTCTTTGATTGATGCATGTACAAAAACTAACTCAAAATGGATAAAAAACTTGGATGTAAGATCTGAAACCATTAAACATGCAGAGAACAATATGGGCAAAACTCAAGAACTACATTTCAGAAGCCCTTTTCAGGACACATCTACAGCTGAAAAAAATGAAGGAACACATAAACAGCTGGGACTACATCAAACTTAAAACTTTTGTACAGCAAAAGAGACAATAACCAAAACAAAAGAAACCCAAGCGAGCAGGAGAAAAATTTTGCCTCCCACGTAAGTGATAAGGGTTTGAGAACAAAGATCATCAAAGAACTCACACAACTTAACAAAAACAAAACAAAAGGTCCAGTCAAAAATAGGGGCAAGAATTTAAAAGTCACTTCTCCAAAGAAGAAATAAAGATGGCCAATAGGCATATGAAAAAATCCTCTAATAGCTAATTATCAGGGAAATGTAAATCAAAACCACACCGAGGTACTGTCTTACACCATTTTCTGTTTATTTATAGAAACGTTCTCAACAAAGTGGTTCTTAGGGGTCTTATTAAGCATTTCCTAGATTATGTATACAGTTTTGTGAAAGCAGACATTATCACAGCAATGTTTCCTTCTTTGCTCATTTTTTCCTATCACTCCACTCTCCCCTTTCCATCCTGGTTTTCTCTCACCCTCTTGAAAACTGACCTATGTAAACTCCTGTGAAGCCTCGACACTTTAAGAATCATGTTTGCCCAGACTGTCAATTACAGTGTCTGGAAGCACCAGGGAAATGAAGGTCTACACATTGATTAGCAAGTAATGTAGTAGCAAGTTTCCAGACTCAGTCACCATGTTATCCCATAATGTTATTCCATTAGCCCTGGGCACTCTCTCCTGAGGAAGGGGGATGGAATGAATCATAAACTCTTTTCTAGTTAGAGCACATCTGCTCATTTGTAATCAACATCATCCCTTTGTAGAAATAAGGTATTCTTATATTTTCCTTAGGCCTGTGGGTTTGTTCCTCATTCGTAGGTTTAAAATCAAGTGCAATAAAATGGGAGAAAAAAAATCCAGTCAGATCCCCAAATCTCTAGCTAGAACATGTGCTCGGAATTTGTATGACATGTTTTAGACAAGAGGCTGCTCGTTCATTTACATTCACTGTAAGTATGGTGATCTTGCTTAAAGGTAGCCGAGGTCTGGCATTAGCATCATTAGTATGTATATTTGGTGGTAATTGAAATAATGATGATTATTTTAAGATGTTTACTTTCCAAAAGTAATTGGCATTATAACCTCTAGAAACTGGAGTCAGGTATAACATTTCATCATTTGTATCTAGAGTTTTACTCTCCTTTTCCTCAGGGGGCTCTCTTGGCCTCTGCTTTTTGATTGAACTTAACCAAAGGGAGTACTAGCTGGGAATAGGAGGGAAGTGACAGTGAATTCAGGCATTTATTTCTCTAGCTCCTTCCTTTTAGTGTCCCCTTGGGTCTGTTGCTTCACAGTACCTAGTGTATAGTTGCAGTCATGCTTTTCTGTCCAGTCAGCTGTCTCATTCTGGTTGCGGTGTGGGATAGCTCCCAACTTCCACCTGAAGCCTGAAGATGGTAATGGTCCATCTTCCAACATAACTAATTCCTATCACTTCCTAGTGCCACGGTCCCTTGTTTTGATGTTCCTTTATTCTGCCCACAGATTTGCAATGAACCCTTTACTAAGTCTTTTTCAAATTGCCTGATGGAATGACATCTGTTTTCTTCTTATTTGATGACTGATCAAGTGTCAAACAATATCTCATTTGTCAAATTACAAGTCAAAGCATATTTATTGTTGAAAATTTAAAATGTTTATTTCTTACTGATACTGCTTAAAGCATTAATATTGACATTCTATAAAGTAAGACAGTAAAATAATGAAATTACTAAAATAGTTCTAAGTAAAAACTTACACGTAGAACTTGGCCAGTTTTCTTCAAAGTAAAGTATCAAACCTATGGCCCAGTTACATATCATGTATAGAAGCAAATTACATGAAATAAATTTCATGAAGATCTTTATGTAGGTTAGTGTGCATGTCAAAGAGAGAGAAAAAGAGAAGAGAGATAGAAAAGATCTCTTGGAGGGGCTCTTAGACAAGTTTCCCATGGAAAATTGTTTTTGTTTTTTTTAATAGGTCATAGACATTTGTTATGCTACTCAAGATGCATGTTATCTTAATTATTTTCTTATTATTAGATATTTTATTTATATATATTTCACATCTTTATATTTCCCAGGGATGACCCCCCACCTTCCTTCCTTTCCTCCTATCTTCCCCCCCCCCCAGTTGTGTACTTTAGTTTGGTTATTAGCTTGTTATTACATTTCCTCCTGGCCTTTTGCTTGTTTTTCCTGCATCCCATATATTAGTGAAACCATTTGTCTTGAAAAAAATTGTTTTCGTATTAGGTTAATTTTTTTATTTTTCCTAAACCATAAAATGTGAAGGGTTAGAATAGGCTTACCTGAGGAGTCTGTGGAAGTGTGGGGATAGAATGAAAAACAAGCAAAGAGGACTGCCAGCATGATGAAGGACCAGGAACTAGGGAAACCAAGTAAATTAGCTAAGGAGAAAGGCCAAAGGCACGCTTGATTCATTACTAGGAACACAGAAAAAGAAAAAAACATTTGACAAGGGAGCGATGCTGATCATGTTCTAGTTTTATGCTGGATTGGGCCCTTGCTGTGTGCCAGCCTTGCTTTGAGTACAACCCCACATCCCCCCTCATTATCATTTTACCTTTGAGGAAAATAAAATAGTATTTGCCCAAACTCTCTCCCTCTGTAAATAAAAAACTGTTCACAGGGAGATGTGTATGGTAGTTTCCTCTTTAGATTGTGTTCGGGTCACAATCTAAATCGCAGAATCTAGGAAACAAAATATGGAGCAGAACAAAGAATGAAAGTTCTGTTAAGATACTAAAACAACTCCTATGACTGTGAAGGAACCAGTTGATAAAGTGCATTGAAATCCAGGAGGAATTGGAGAATCTTGAACTTAAGTTCTTAGAGGACTTGGGGGGAATCTTTTATCTTTTATTTTTATTTATACAAAATGATTTAATTATAATTGTGCTAAGTGTTACCAAGAAAAGACATGTACAGTTTCTCCCGAATTTCCCATAATGCAACACAGAATCTGACAGAGGAAAATGAATTGCTCTTTCAGAAATTTCAACTGCTTTGCCAAGAAAATGAACTAAGCTTGGGAAGAGAGATGAGAATAACTTTTTGGCAGGCCAAATTCCCCATCCTATTTAATGATCCTATTTTTTGTACCCCACACTTAACCCATATACCTTTAATCCTGAGCCATTCTTCCACTTTCATTT
The DNA here is from genome assembly GCA_004024945.1 of Uropsilus gracilis. Classification (NCBI taxonomy): domain Eukaryota; kingdom Metazoa; phylum Chordata; class Mammalia; order Eulipotyphla; family Talpidae; genus Uropsilus; species Uropsilus gracilis. The sequence goes on along the minus strand of PVHY01000459.1, from coordinate 188,190 downwards.
TGTATTGAGGTAACTTTGGTTTACAGTACTGTAGATGAGGTAGCAGCACAGGATTACATCTCCTCAGATGTAGGTTACCACACCATACCCACCAAGGCACCCGCAGTCCTCCATCACAGTCCTCCACCATAGGGTCCCTCTCAACACTTTGTTCCCTCTCTCTCACAATGGCCTCCTGGTAGCCTCAATTCTACTGTCAGATTTTTAGGGCTTTTCATTAGTTTGGTTTCATCTGATCCTTTGTTTTGTTTCCCTCATTTCTCGTATCACTGACACCATCTTGTATTTGTCTTTCTTTTGATTTATTTCTTACCTAAAATGTCTTTCACCTCTTTGATTAGCTTCAACAACATTTCCTTATTGGGACTCACTGAAATGAGGACTAAGTTCATTTTCCTTTATTTCTACTGCCATAACTAGTATTTTTTATAGCTTTAACCATATTAGCCTTATAACATTTTTTGAAAAATCTTTCATGAGTATATTAGGGCGAGGCTTTGATTATCAGGCTCATGATTGTACAGAAAGTTCCTTGGACTATCCTTCTGCTCATGTATGCATTTACTCCTGTCAACTGGGTTATTTTCTTTAAAAAAAAAAAAAAAAAAACCTATCCTGATTGAAATTATTCTTTTCCTTAATGTATCTAAAACCTCCGTTGCTAAGACCTGTTGGCTGGCTTTAAATCAGCTACTGTGAAAGTAACATCGATATAATCATGTGGTTAGATATCATTCTGGCAGTGTACTTCGGACCAGGAACATCCTCTGCAAAATCCAAAGATAAAACTGTTGTCCTGGCTGTGTACACATTAAAAAAAAATCTTAAAAATTTAACTAGAATTAGTGAGAGTGTATGTGCATTGTTTTATCTCAGGGTATGTTTTTTAATTAAAAACATTTTGATATAGAGTGTGGGTAAGTACTTAAAATACTTTGGGGAAAATAAATTTGCAGAAGTTAATTGTTTTGAAAAGTATATTTCAAAATTGATCAAAGTATGCGATGATTAACTGCAGATACTCATGACACACTATTTTGATGCTTTGAAATAACATTCTAAGACACATGTTCCTTGCTATTTGTGTTTCTAACATTATTCTTTTGATTCAATTACAAAACAGATTAAAGACGTATACTCAGTTTCTCCTGATGGTCTGACACTAAAGGAACTTCCTCTTTCCTTCCTTCCTTCCTAAATCTTTGAGATTTTGTTGTAAGACATCTTGTCATCTTGTGAACTCTGGTGTTTGAGCACTGAGGCACCACTGTATGACTTTCTATCTTTAAAAGTTTTTGACTGTACATGTGCCATTCTAATTTACATGTTAATGACTAAGTGTCATTTGAAGAGGGTATGTGAATATTCCACATAGGAAAATATGTGAATAAATGTGAAAATAATAAATGTAAAGCCACATTTTTCAAATTCTTTCATGTTATTATCCAAAGGAAAAACACACTAATCTCTCTTCCCTTATTTTCTTTAACATTAAGTTTAGCTTTAAACACTTCTGTTTACTGTTTGTCTGATTTTTGAGTGTTTATACATTCTAATTTAATGCCAGCAGGGAATATCTTAAAATACTCCTTAAAATCTTCTTCTTTGAAATTTAATGAAATGCCTTTTACATAAGCAAAATACTTTTTTTAAAACTATGTCTATATATAGATATACACATATATGCTTAATTTAATTATATATTCATGCTCACACATGCTACACTAAAACTGACATTGGATATTTTTTGAAAGAAATTAGGAAAGAAAGCATAATTTAAAGGGGGCAAATTGAAAAAGGAAACTTTGTGAAAGGAGGCATGTTATTAGCAATGTATGTACGTGTAAATACAAGTATTGCATGTATCCTTGCATGTAAATACTTTCATGGAACTTGTTTCTTTTGGGACTTTCAGGAGCAATTATCCTATAATTCTAGAAAGTGGAACCTCCTTTCCAAAAGGAAAATGTATCTATTGCAGCAAAGGTCACCTATTTGGACAGGCATCAATAATCCTAACATTCTGGATAGTGAGTGTTTTTCTCCTTCTTGACAGGCTTAGGGAATATTACATATTATTAATATGGCTGACTAATTCCTAATTAGGAACTCATTAGCAACTTCACCACTGTAGAGTTTGATGAATTTGCAACCAATCTTGAAAAGGGTCACAATAAATGACCTCTGGCCCAAGTCTTTTTCCATCTTTCCATCATTTAATACCATGTTTTTCAGTGCTGGAGAATGCAATCATTTCATTTCTCCTTGAGAGAGTACACAAGACTCATTTCTCTTCAACATTACTGTAACTAATTATATACTGATAATAATAAATGCATCATTGTTTCACTTTTCTAATTAGAAATTTCTATCCTTTGTATCTCTTTGGTGAATTAGTCCTTCTCCCTCTTAGAAAATGTTGGTTAAGAGCAGATACTGATGCATCAACTTGTGAGACTTGCATGTTAATTTGGAAGGTAAAGATAAACAAAAAGAAAATTGTATATTGGTGACTCCCATAGCAGCTGTAGAGTTGTACAACATAAGTCATCGCTACACTAAGGGAAACATTTTTTTATATTAACAAAAGATGCATTATTAAAACAAATGTTTTAATTATTGTCATTTTTAAAAGCTAGGGAAGGAAATATAACCCTCTCTTAAAATGAAATACAGAACACACTTTAAAAAGGAAATCATTTTAATTTAAAATTTGACAATGGTGCCACTTAAGATTTCAAATCATGTTAAATTTATATTAAAAGTACAGATTTCGCTTTCTTTCCCCCCTTCTTTTCTGTTTCTCCTAGGTTCATGCCTATCTTAGGTTCACATTTGCATAGTTCAGAGACAGCATGAAATTCAGCAGGCCAGGGTTCATGTCCTGAAATTTTTTCAAATGCATCTAATTGGTTGTTTGTTCTATGGGAGGGTGCAGAGACTGTTTCAACCTCTGTGGCCAAGAGCCATAAGACCCCATGAAAGTAACATGTAGTAACACTGGCTGAAAATTTGCTTTTGCTTACAACCTCTTAATTTAAAAATAAAAAGAATAGGGGAAGGGGAGAATGTGAGCTGCTAAATATCAGAATCACAAGACAAAGATCATTTATTTCCTCTGTGTTTGGTTTTGGGTTTTGATCCTAAATGGAAGTTGCCTTTTATGCTTAGTGGGTTCTTCCATGCCCACTTCAATAAGTTCTAGTTGTTTTTATTTATTCATCAAAGACACATTGAACCACTTAGGTGCTAGATGGCGATTTAACTGTCCAAAGAGAAATTAAAAGCAAATGTTAAAATTGGTGTAGAGTTTATCTGACAAAGACAATAGACATTCAATAAAAATTGCAGTAATGGATAATGGAACTGCAGATGGAAAAAGAAAACGGAGTATTGGAGCCAACCTTTGAGGCTCAGGAAAACTTTTACCAACAAAGAATGTTTAAGTTAAGGCTGATAAATTCTATTTGAACTGATTTTATGTGTCAACTTTAAACACATGGATGGGGAGGAAAAAAGTCAACCATCATCGGTTTGAGAAGTCAGGATACCATGGAACTAGATAATAGAGAAGTAACAAACCTTTGCATTTGATGACTTATTTTAAAACTTTTTTTTTTTCCGGTTGGTTTCCATACCTATATCAATTTTTTGGCTTGAGGAAAGAAGCAGTGATGTCTATTTTTCAGGGGTAAGACAGCTTTATCTAATTTGTTCTGGTAGCATTGCTATATGTGAGTGTATGTAAGTTTCAGGTGTATAGTATTAAAATCAACATATGTATATATAACATGAAATTCACCAATGGAAGTTCAGATCTGTCCTTAACCCTAATATGTTGCCTTGCACCTTGATCACCCATGATCTTTTTCCTCTCCTTTTCTGGTAACTATAAATTGCTTTCATAGTCTATAAGTTTATTTTCATTTTAGTTCATGCATTTGTTTCTTTTTATTCTGTGCCACACACAATTGAAATCATAGACAGCTTAGCTTTTGTCTTTTTCTGTCTAAATAATTTCACTAAGCATAGTACCTTCTAGGTACGTCTGTGCTACTTATTGCAAATGGCAATACACCTGGTATTGCAGAAAACAATGGTGTTGCAAATGACAATACCATCTTTGTTATGCCTCAGCAGAGTTCCATTATATATAGTAGAGTATATCTACTTTATCCATTCATTTGTTGATGTTTACTTAAGTGGTTTGCAACTCTTGGCTATTGTAAATAATGTGAAGCAGTGATTTTCTTTTAAGTGAAAAATAGTCCACACAAACAGATTTAATATATGTTTAGCCAATAAGCTTCACATGTTTTATGGGCTGCTGTCAAATATAAATTGAAGATAGGAGTTAAATTGGGTATATATTTCATTAGAGATCTAATTGATAATGGACATGAACAGAAAAAAAAATAAATCTCAAGATAACTGAGTTAGAAGAGAAAGAATAAGAGACCTAGCTGTCCAGCAATTGAATACATAGCTTTGTAAATAAACAAAAAACTGTTATTGGTTACATGAAAGTTCTTAATAAAATGGAAAGAGATGAGGAAATCTCCCAGATAACAGGTTTCAAGCAGATTTGAGTTCTTTAGTTTAACAGGTTTCAAGCAGATTTGAGTTCTTTAGTTTACCCTCAGGTGATAAGCTGTAGAAAGAAGGATGCAGTAGTATAGGATAAAGTGGAACACTTGGAGAAAAGAAAATACTTAATAAAAGACCAGCAGTTGATTAATTGACATGGGAAATTATTCAAGCCAGGAAAGGAGGCATATTTGAATATAGGTTGTCATGTACGGCAAGTACAATACAAGTGCTGGTGATGTAAGAAATCTTCCTGTGGTTGTTATATGTCCAGAAAGTGAAAAAAATACTGTGTGAGCAAAGTGTATTCCTCATAACTATTTAGAAGCTCCAGATTTTTTGACCATGATGATCTGAGAGCAAACATTCAGAAAATACTCTTCACCAACTCAAATAGAATTCAGCCTTTAAGATGCAGCACTTGCTTCCCTGAATAGACTGACATTTTATTTCTCTAATTTGAGACTATCTAGATACTGACTCTGATCAGCCCTCACAGCTGATGTTCAGCTTAAGCAGACACTGGTAGCATTTAAATTGGAATGAACTGTTTTAGAGCCATGGTCCTAATTATCCTAGCCCTCCTTTAGAAATTATTTGAAATATCATTTCCTCCAGGAAGCTTTTTCACACCTTGAATACCCTTCTTTTATCATGTGATCTTTCTATTTTGCAGATTTTAATTAATTATAATTAAGTTGCTACTTTTTTAATTTGAAGTTCCCTTTCCTTATAAAATGTAAGCACTATAATAGAAGGAACATGCTAATCTAGTCCACTAATTTTTGTTTCAGCACTCAATCATAGTATTTTACTCATAACAAGTGCTTAATAACTATTTGTGAAAATAGGTAAAATGGTAATGGTGGTATAGTTAGGAAACTGTTCTTTCTCAACTACAATGATATTTTAGCTCTTAACGTCATCCACTTTCTTGTGATGTACACATGAGATAGTGCTAACCTCAGTTCTAACCACCCTGTATCTATAACACATTTGAAGAGTTAGCTAGCTTTTAAAATTCAAAAGAAAATAATTAGAAGATTCTAAAGCAATTTGTGAAAGGAAATGTTGAAATATTAGTGATATAGCATATAGGGCACTCTAGGATAACCATTCCAATGCAAGTAAGTTCATCAGCTCTAGGAGCCAAATAATTTTGGGGCCCTTGGGATTATTTTCTTTCACAGTTTTTTATAACAAACAACAAGGAAACAGCCGCTCTAGTTTCTCCTCTGTCCTTCACCCTCTTCCAGGGTATTGTTGCCAGAGTATCACCTCCTCCTAGGCCCAGGTGAGCTTACTCACATATGCACATACTCAATGTGCATGTATGATCATGGGCAGGGTGCAATGCAACATGTGATAGCTATACAGGATAATGGAGGAAAAAGCCTGACCAAATCATTTACCCTGCAGGAACAAGAACAGGCAGATGAGACATCTTAGAATTAGTAGTTAGCAGTTATAGCCAGAGTACCTCTCCTGTTACTGGTATTTGAGGTAGACAAGTTGACCTCCTCAGATTTCAGTGTCTTCATTCATCAGACTATAGACAAGTTAAAGAAATGAAGTATTTTGACAATTTCTGGGCATTAAATCAGTGCTCAAATGAAATTATGATCAAATACTGGATTTGTTCATTTATGTTTAGATCCAATAGTTAAAAATACTACAGGAGGACAAGATTTTGGCAAGTCGGTGATTTTGGAGTCTAGTTTAACTCTCCAGGAGATAAATGATGCTGGTATGCATCAGAATTTTGGCAGAGAAAAAGGAGGTAGTCAGATTTCCAGAGTACATAATCAATGGAGGATAAGTTGTTAAAGGGGATAAAATGAAAGAAAACTATGATAGATAGGTTTTTGCTTGATTAATGAAATGGATGTTGGTGCCACTCACTGAGATTAAAAGAGCAAGGATCGATGACTCCTGTTGGATCTGTCTGGGTCTCCTGACTTAGAGCTGCCTAGAAATCCAAAGAGAGCTACCCAGTAGAGAACCTGCAAGAGATCTGGAATAAAGAATGAACTGTAAATGAAAGTAAAATAGGATAATTGTGTAAATAAATATGTGGTCATGTGTGGGCAAAAGTTAAAGAATCTTATAGTTAAGTAGTTAAATTTTAAAAAGTTGAAGAGCGTGTTCACATTATATATGTGTGTGTATATTATATATATCTATATATATATATATTAGAATATTTGGGGCAAGGTGAAAGATTTTCTTTTTAATAGTGTATTCATTTTTCACTACTATAGAACATTACCACAAATATGGTGACTTAAGACAACCGTTTATCATTGTGCGCTACTGTAAGTTGCATGACTGAATGGACTCAGCTTTGCTTTGTTCTTTGCTCAGCCTCACAAGACAGACATCACGATCCCTACCAGGCTGACCTTCTCCTACAGGTCTTAAGACATAATCTATTTCCAGATTCATTCAGGCTGTTGACAGAATTCATTTACTTGCTGTTGTCAATCTCAGACCCCTGCTTCCTTGCATACTGCAAAGCAAGATCAACTTTCCTCAATGGAGGTCTCCCACATTATTTCTCATGTGTTCCCATCTAATTTTTAATCTAGCAGTGCAGATCAGATACCCATCATGCATCTTCCTTCATATATCCTTTATTTTTAAGGTTCATGGGAATATATTGAGTCTACCCAGATAGTTCATGTCTTATAGTTGTTACATGATGCTGCTTCTGAGCCTTACAGTTCTGGTGTCACGCTGGGAACCCAACTAATGAACTTCATTGGTGGTTGGCACAGCTCATCTCCTCTCTCAGAGTCTATACTTCTGCCACAGGGCCATAGCTACCCCTCTGAAGTCCTCCTCTCTCACTGGAAAAGGAGGGAGTAAGGCTGCTTCTTGAGTCTCCTACAGTCAGCCACAAAGGGTTTTTGGCTGCACATCTGTATTTTTGACATTATGCTAAAATGATTTAGAACCGCTTCTATCTTATTTCCATCTCTAAACTCAAATAAGGTCAAAAGGGGTAGAAGACTCCAACAAGCCACAGGTCTGTATCACCCATGCGTAGCAGTTGCCAGACAAAAGCAGTTTAAACAAAAGGGTTTTATTAGCAAGAGAAATTAACCAGGGAAGTGAAAAATTCTTAATGCCACAAGTGGCCAGTTATCTTACCCCAGTCACCATTTTAATCCCCAAAGTCCCAAAGACACATGTCCAAGATGGTGCCATTTTGCCCCTCCAAACCTGAGGCAGGCACTCTGCAAAGTTCAGCATCTTCTCCTTGCTTCTTCTCCAGTGTGCTGCGCTACTGAGTTTCTCCAAGGCTTTTAAATTGCATCAACAAAATGCTGATCTCAAATCAACTTTCCAAATATGCCACCTTGCTGTAGCTCCATGAGCTTCCATTACCAGGCCCACCTTTGCCAAACTCTGGCCACATTCACCAGGCCTGCCCTCAGCAGCCCCTGGTCCCCCTACCCCCAGCCTACCATTCTGGCATCCAACTTCACACCAGCTACGTGTCTGCTGGCTACTCTCCCACCATGTGGCTCCTTGCCACCACCAGTGCATTCTTCCAGGGAGCACCCCAGGTCAGGCCACATGGGCCTGTTCTCTCAGTTTGCCACTTTCATCTCTTCCTTTTCCTCTCCTCACTCTTCTCTCCTCGCTCTTCCCTTCTCATATGGCCTCTCTTCCCGCTTCTCATTTTCTCTCATGGAGATTTTTTCTCAGACTCTGCCCACCAGGGTATTTTGGTGCCAATGCAATTTTTAACTGCATCACTACCGTGTATCAAAACTACTTCTTATACCTTCTGATTTTCCCAAAACCCCATTTTTAGTATTCATAATGATTGGAGCACTTACGTATTTTGCACAGTTTCTCAATTTAACTATAGTCGGTGAGAGATATTATGGTGTTAAATCCACATCTTGAAAGGGAACTAGAGTAGCATAAAAATGAGCAGCATTTCAATGACTTCAAGCAATTAAGTAAAAAAGAAAAGCTTAAATATTTGTATTAATTTAGAAATATTTTCACTTTATTATCTATAGTATGATATGAAAATACAGCCTTTTACCTGTCAAGCATGTTAAATTGTGCTTAATATTCTCATTTTCTAATTAATTTTTTCTTAAATGATATTTGAAATCCATTAAACTGTTCCAACTGGCAAATGGAGATCAGTATTTTCTATCTTTATTACAACTGTTCATGGGATGAATATGAACCATGATGTTAAGCATTAAGTGGGAAAAGTGAAGTAAAAATAAGTTAAAACCAAAGTGACATTTTATTTAGCAATTAAATTGACAAGTTATTGTGATCAATTTTAATTTTTGAAATTTTATTACTTTGAAAATTATGACTATAATTTAGTCATATAAAATCCTATTAAGCACTCATCATTATATTCATGTTGTATTTACATCATAATTATCATCTCTATTCTTTTTTCTTACATTATGTATTTAGCAGTTCTCTATTCTTTTTGCTAAAAAAGAGATCCATTTCACTTTTCTTTTTAAAAATGTGCAAACAATTGACTATTTTTTTAGCAGCCTCCATTATATTGATGATGCTAGGTTTAGAACAGGAGAGTACATTCTGCTCTGGAATTTTATATGGAATCTTTTTCATTATTTTGTTTAAAATATCACTCATTTTGACAAAGATAGGCCATGGCTTAATATATTAGCAACAGATAGTATTATTTTTAGAAAAAATATTAAATTAAGGTTTTATTTGATTCTAAGATGTACTGTTTTTCTAGTGTCTGATGTATAAATATTGTAATCAATGTATGTACTTATATTCCCTTGAATATGTCCAAATAAACTTACAATTAATGTCATCTTCAAATTCAAATTAAAATTCAGTAAATCAAGTTATTTTTTAAAACATGAAACATTTATTGTAAACTAAAAATGGCAAATTATTGACTTTAATGAAAGGTGAAATGCTCTTTGAGGAATTCTCATCTTCAGACTGTGGCTTCAAGTTTGTGTGTTTTTTTTTTTTTTTAAATAGAATACATTTTCCTCATTCTGATCTTAAAATATCCACATGATCTAACACTTTTTTAGGGAAGAAAAACATTAAATCAGAAAGATCAATGCCTTTACACAAACATGATTTTCTATATATAATAGAACATTAGCCATAAAAAAAGAACAAAATACTGTCTTTTGCTTAAACATGGATATATCTTGAAGGTATTATGCTAAGAGCAATAATTCAGACTAGGAAAGACAACTACATGCTATATGTGGAATCTAAAAACAAAACAAAACAAAACAACAATTGAAGCTCACAGATACATAGAAAAGATTGTTAATTGACAGAGGCACAGGTTTAGAGGTGAATAAAGGGAGTAAAGAGATACAAATATTCAGTTATAAAATAAATAGGCTATGGGAACATGATGAAAGAGATGGTGATTATAGCTAATGATATTTATTGCAAATTTGAGAGTTGATAAGGTCTTAATCATCTCTATAACAAGAAAAAAAACTTGTGTAACTATATATAGGGACAGATATACTAGTGAGATTTATTGTCATGATCACTTTGCAAGAGGTACAGCTATCTTATCATTTTATACATTATACATTTTATACATTTATACATTTATCATTTTATCTTATTATCATTTTATACCTGAAACTAAAATAATTTAAAGTTAATTATACTTAAAAAATTGAAAGATACTATTTTGGAAAATAGATATGGGGAGTATGACTTCAGATAAAATAGTGACTACTTATTCATTGCTGGGCTTTTCAGCCTACCTTTATGGAAGGTAGGTAAATAGATTGATGAAATATTATGATCATTCAATATGAAATGCATATTCTGTTACTTTTGGGAGATCTTTTTTTGCCCCAGCCACTCTTTTTTGGCAGATCTTAGTAACTCAATACTTAATCATATGGAAAATGGGGGAATGAAGTCCCCGCTTTACAGAGTTGTTATGAATGAGCTATTATATATGGAAAAAAATTATAACTATGTACGGCATATAGAAAATTCAAGTCAAATTTGTAAATAAATTACATTTGACTGTAACAGTTTGAAGATTTAGAATAATATTGTAAAAAAAAAAAACTTAGAATTTACCCTCAGTTTTCTTCCATAATTTAAGTGTGAAGAAACTAAAATACAGTCCATAAAAGCTGTCGATAGGATTCTTAAGAGTCATTTATCTCAGTTTAAGAACAAATCCTAATTGTCTGCTTTAAGGATATAAAATCTTGAAGCTTCTGAATAGACAGAGACAGATCCTAAAATATATACAAATAGCTATTATAAAATTTTCTAAAACACACGGGACACTGAAAGTTAGAAACTAGTGAAGAGAACAGAATTACAATATTAAAAGTTACAGAAGGAAAAAGTGTAATCAATTTATATTCCATTACTCAGATTCATTTGTCATTGCTTTCATTTTACCAACTGAAATAATACCACATGATTGTGTATTTGGTGCATTTTGTTCTTCCTCATTAGAATTTAGCTTCATAGAGCAGAAAGTACCCTTTCTTAACAGTTTTTCTCAAACTATGGTGTAACTTACTGCCCCTTTGGGAGGTGTTAAATATAACTATCTACTTTGGTAGGTGTTTAGTATAACTTCAGAATGATTGCGTGACATTGGGGGTTGGGGGCCAGTGGATGGCCTGGGGAAGGAGTGACAGTGAGACCATTCCAATGGTAAGTTGATGAGATTATTTTAGAATAAGAATACCTACAATTCAGTTTGAAATGGTTACCATTAGTGAGTTGAAACATGATTTTCATCATCAGACTTATATGATGATGGTTAATGAAATTTTGCTTAGTAAGTTTTGATGATGGTGAGTAAGGTGACTGGAAATGGAACAGATGTTCATGGTGGATAGCATGAATTTGGTAATGATTTAGACCAGGTAGTGCTAATGAAGATGTACTCAGATTTACAAAAACCTTGACAGCTTGCACTTCTCACATAACATTAAGAAGTTTTAACCAATATGATGCCCATTCACAAATGTAAGGTGAATTCAGCTGTCTGCATATAAAGACATGTTGACAATGCATACTTCTTAACTCTTCACAGGATAAAGTGGGTTGGTAGACTATAGATTAAAAAGTGCTATAGGATAAAATATTACCCTGTTATAATAATTCAAATAAAATTACCATGATTGAACTGTTTATTCCTTAGATTATTGAAAGCAGGCAAGATAATTTTATTTTCAGTAAGAAAAAGGAAGTATGAAATTAAACATTGAATATTTAATTTGTCATGAATACTTATTTAAGCTCTAGTCTAGGACTGAGAAAAACTACTCAGAGTCCATTGCCAAGGCATAGAGTAGATTTAATTATCCAAGTTCTAAACTAGAGTAGGTGAGAAGTATACACAGAGCAACTGATAACCATGTTAACAGATGGACACCCATTTTTTAGAAGACATATGAAGTCAACAGTCTCAGGTCATAGGCTGTATGACAGCAGGTAGAAAGGATATGGATAGAAAGGACATTGGGTAGACAATAAGTGTGGATGCCTTAGATGATAGAGAATAGAAAATACAGTAGAGTGCATACCTCAGGGCAAGGTTCTGAACAGAATCAGTAACATAAGATTATGAGAAATTGGTGTCTTTGCAATCAAGAGCTCACCATCTTTATTTGGCCAGTACATGGAATGACAAAAACTTTGTGGCAAAAAAAAAAGAATTTTGCTTATACTTGAAGACAAAACATGTTACTGGTGAACACAGAGAAATGAAGTAATATAATCAGTTAAAAAAATGAACAATATCAAAACTTCATATTTTAGTCAGATCCACTTTATAGCAGTTCACCGGAGCTGTGGAAAATATACGTAGTAGGCTAAATTATTTAATTGCAGTAATTTCACTTATAGTTAATTCATTTTTAGGAATTGAAAAGTGAACATTTTGTTTCATCTTTTTTTCATGAATTAACAACGAATGATTTGTATTTTTACTCCAAAATGTTTCCAAACCTCATAGTTTCTAATAAAATTGGCAGTGAACTCTCTACCTTAAAACCTAAATTTCCTGTTGAATTTATGCACTTGGACGTCTAAAACGTCAATCACATCAGAATCACAGAACTTCCTTTTCTTCTTTGCAACTTAAAAATCTACTTTGATTTGATTTCTACTTCTGATATTCTGGTGCTGTTTGAATCACTGAAATAACAGACACACACCCAGTGATATAAGTTTCTGAGAGTTTCTGGAAGTCAAAAAGCACTGCATTAGCTAAATCACAGATTTTGTTTGTAGCTTTTGTCTCTTCTTCATTGTATTCACCGGAAGACTTCATTCCCTCTAGAACTGTAAATTAGAGAATTTGGGGCAATACATAAGAGCATTAAGAATATCCTGGATGTCCTGAGCAGTAACTCAGTTCTGTGAAATTATATCTACTGGGATCTATGCAGTGCTTGAGACAGCTTTATTTCTCAAATTTATTGCATTCCTTCACAGCTTCTCTTAAAGATTTCATAAACTCACAATGAAAAGTGGTCACTTAAAATCAGACTCCGAACGCAGCAGAGGTAATCAGGCTGGTCTTTTTCTGTACCCTACGTGAATAGCAAGCACACTGACTAATGATAAAGGTACCTGTTGGCCAGGGAAGCGACAAGCCCCAGGTAATGCTCTTCTGCCTTAAGATCATGCCCAGGGGATTTTTCTGGGTCATTGAACAAGCCAACTCTGTCACAAAGAAGCTTATTTTTATTTTATTTTATTTTTTTATAGTGAGACAATTTTTGAATTTCAAAGGAACTCAAAGGACATTTTCAAATGCTATTATTTGACCTATTTGCAGGTTGCTGAAATCATTTATCATCACTTTCTTGCAGAGAGTAGATAAGATTTTATACTAAAAAACAGTGACTCGGATTTTTAATCGGTTGTGATTTTTACTGGTTACTTTGTTTTATGTCATGGGTAGCAAGATGTCTTTTTATATGTATGATTTTATTAACCTCATTCAACTTAGTCAAGTGAAGTTAATAAGCTGCACTCAAAAGTTTGGGGATAAAGTATAGTGTGCAGTGTTTAGGTCATGTGTTTTCCTTGAACTGTAAATAATAAGAACAAAATAAACATTTGGCATACTTGCAAGCAAAAGATGCATTTTGAGTTCAGTGGATATTAATATTTAAAATAGCATATCTTTTAATCATCAGTTGATAGATTTGAAAACTGCATTTGCATCACCTTTAACAAACCATGAAACAGATGTGGTAAACATTGACACTAGAAAATCTTGGCCATGTATCCAAAGTGGTAAACTGAGGTATTCTGAGCCCCAAAAGACCACATTTTCAAAAGTCATATAGCAAATTTTGACGTATTTTGGATACTGTTGACACTACTAGCTTCAGAATTCTCTACTTCAACCTTAAATCAGGTTTCATTACTTTGATGCCATCATAACTTCAGTAGTTCAGAATTGTCCATCATTGTTATAATTAAGAATGCCATCCATAAAAATAAACTATCCGAAAAATGTAAAAAATTGTTAATCAGGGTGGTACTAGTTAATTTGGCTTCAAGATTTTAGGAATTACATGGATTTTTTTAGATAGACATGTATTTTTAGTAATTTGTTTTAAACAACAAAATAAAAATTTTAATTGTATGCTAATTTTTTCAAATAACTGACTTTCTAGGATATAAATACTTATGCAGTTTAAAAATTGATCTGTTAAATATTTACTTTGGTCTAATGTGAGGTGAAAACTACTGAGATTTTAAGGGTAAAGTGAAACAATGGGTCTCAGACCCCTTCGGATATGGAAAGTCTTTACAATGCATTTGCCAGTTTTTGTTGACTTTTATTTTTTAGTCTATTTTTAAATTTTTCACCCTTTAGAACATTTATTAATTTTTTTTGTACTTCACTGTAACCCCCGTACTTCTCCCTCTACCATATAACCCAGGGATCTGTCACCACATTCCCTTGTGCTCCCAGTTCTGCCACCTTCCTTTCCCTTTCTTTGCTGTATGTTTCAATTCTACTTAAAAAAAATTAATGAAATGTAAGAGCCATGCTTTCAAAAAAATTGATTAGTACTGATTCTTTCTCGAACAATGTTGTAATAAGGTTTTATAATTCATGGATATTGACCTTAGAAAATGATTTTGTTTCAATTCACTTTCTTGTATTTGTCTTGTTTTGTTTTATATTTTTATATTACTCAGCTCCTACCCACCTTGGAATGGATTTCTTTGTCCAGCATCTGTTTTAGAATCAAGGCAAAATTCACTCCCTCTTTCTCCCTCACGCTCCCTCTTCTTCCCACACACTTTCTTACTCACTCTCCACTACCAGCATCTCAGAATTTGTTAGTTACTGAATCTTCATTGTCCCTTTATTATCATCCAAATTGCATAGTTTGCATATAGATTGACTCTTGGTGTTGTAGCTTTTATGTTTGTGACAAATGTATACTGGCATGTATACCATTAGACTATCATTGAGTTTTTTTCACTGCCATAAAAATCTCCTGTGTTCTACATATTTCTTTCTCCACCCTAGCAACCACTAAACTTTTCTATCTCCACAGCTTGGCCTTTTCTAGAATGTCATATTGTTGGAATGACATTCAGAATGTCACCTTTTCAAGACTGACTTCTTTCACTTAGTAATAAGCATTTATGTATCTTCCATGTCTTTTCATGACTCAATAGCACAATTCTTTTTAGACTGATACTTTATAATGAGATTTCACATTTATTTAATTGATTGAAATTCTGAGTTTTAAGTTTAGAATATTAATATTTACATCTTTTTGATTTAATACAAATAGTATCTCAGACTATCTGAACATGACCCAAGTCTCAACTTCAACCTCCAGCATAATAGTCATGTCTTCCGGTCCTAAAAGAGACTAAATTAATATTAGCTAATTTGTGTAGATGAAGTTAGAGATTTTCATTGCTGAAAAATCAGGAGATGACAGATGGCTAAAATTTCAAAGGTCTAGATTTTTGGGTTTGAAGTTAGAGCACTATGTGTTGGCAATTTAGTAGCAATGCATACGATATTGGTCAACTGGAAAATAAAATTTTGTGGACAGTATTTTTATTCCAGTTATTTTAACTGGAATACTTTATTCCAGCTATTCCACTTTTTGGAAAAGTGTCAAATAATAAAAATGCAATCCTATTGTGTGGCACTAGAAAACAACGCATGTGTCATTCCTAAGAAAAGAAATATTTTTTCTCAATAAGTTTAATTTCGGTTTGATAACCTTTTAGATTGAAGATGTTAAAATATGTTTATGTTTGTCAATGATTATCTAGTATGATGAGATTTATTGTGATTGTCAGCTACCTACTGATGAAATTCAAAATATTTTCTTCATTAATTACATGGAAAGAATTTGAAATGATAGATTGTAAAGTTGGTAGTAGGAAGTAAAAGTTGTTTGTAAATGACTTAAACATATGTAGTCTAAGCTTAAAACTTAGAACTGCAAATTGCTTATTTCTAAGTGGAACTTCATTGCAAAGTTTTAAATGAAGTTTTCACTTATACACAAACAGAGAAAAGTTACTGAACTTGGAGGAGCATTAGACTGTCATTCTCACTAATGGGGCCATTACATCTTGTGTTTGATCCACTGTACCTGATTGTTACTCTTTTGGTAGCAGGCACTGCAGATATCTGTTGTACTTCAAGTTCAAACACTGAACCACACCCTAAAGTTGACAGAACCTCTACTAATTTTCAACTGTTGTTGGAATTGTATAGAACTTGGACTGAATAATTATAGAAGGTGAAGATCTCTTTCATTAGTAACTTATTTATGGAGTTTTTATTGCTTTGCCATAAATTAAAAAATTTAAAAATATTAAATTTTTAAAAAATCTAGGTAACCTAGATCTAAACAGATCTGTGTAAAATATGGAAAACATATTTGGAAAAAAAGATAATTGTAAAAAGTGGGAGAATTGTATGCATATCATTAAGTGCTCATCAATGAAAATTGTATCAGATTCTTATTTTACTAATTATACATGGAAGTGCCAATGTCTTAAAAGTTTACATATTGTTGGACACAAATTTTACTCTTAGAACTTTATTCCTGGGAAATGATCAGAGTAGATTTCTATTTTAAGATGTTCTGTGTTTGCTTCTTACAGAGATTAAAAAAAAAAAAATTGAATGTAGCCTAACTGTTGAAACGTATGGCATTATCCCTGTATGTGATTATGACACAGAAGTTACTCATACTATTTTAGATAGCATAAAGTAAATATATTCCCCATTTGCATCTTCATTATTTTATTATTCCAACTGATTCAGTGCTACTTGAGTAAACTTGGAATCATCAAGGCAGAAACTATGAGAGAAGAAAAATATGCATGACAATGCATTTAATTTAATTTTTGTTTTTTTAATTTTATTTTTAAAAAATTGATTGTACATTTTTATACATGTATGTATATATATATTGCATCATTATCTACCCTAAGGTTCTCCCACCATCTTAACACCCATGAAACCTTAACACTTTAACACCCATGAAATCTCTTGTGCCCATCCCTCTCCTGAATTTTCCCTCCTCTGTTGACAGTTTTAAATTTGTTTGTTTTCCCTATATCCCTTATTTCAGCGAGACCATTCAGTATTTCTCTTGTTCTTTCTGGTTTATTTCTGCTAACATGGTTCCCTCTAGCTCCATCCATGTTGCTACAGATGACATAAGTTTGTTGTTTTTGGTTGCTGAATAATATTCCATTGTGTACATAGACCACAGCTTTCTGACCCATTTGTCTGTTTTGGAGCATGTGGGGTTGCTTCCATATACCATTTAATTGTAAATAGTGCTGCAGTAAACATCTGAGTACTGGTGTCCTTTTGAATTAGAGTTTTTGTAACCTTTGGGCAGATTGTTGGATCGAATGGTAGTTCCATTTTCTGTAGTTTGAGGATTCTCCACACAGATTTCCATAGTGGTTGAACCAGTTTGAATTCCCACCAGCAGTGAAAGGCATTCTTTTCTCTCCACATCCATGCCAGCAATTGTTGTTGCCCATGTTTTTAATATGGGCTCATGATTGCATTTTAAAGTCAATGGTATGGGCTGTAATTGCCTTTTGCAGATTGTTGGCAGACACAGGTGTTAGGACCTGTTCATATCCTTGTGAGTTTTACTAAATAGTATCTCCTGTCAAATCCAAAATTAAAGAGAAATGGATTCTTTCATCACTAGCAACATGATGTACCATCATCACATTAGAGGTTACCCATAAATAGTGGTCCCATCCTTCTTAGCACTAAAGTGATAGGAAATGTTTGCTTCATCCATCATCTCTTTAGTATTTCTGAGACCTCTGTTTTTCTTTTCTAATTGAGGGGAAGAAGATAGCTCCTATTATGTACATCTTTATTAATCAAGTAAAACTGGGGAACAGCTGTGAGATTCTTTAGCTGTTGCGGGATAGACAGAAGGAGAGTCATAATTTCTAGACTTGTCGCTTTAAATGATACCCATGAGACATAGCATCAGAGATAGAGCTATCAAGATGCAATGTCCAAATGGCAACCATATATTTTAAAGTAAAATAAGTTATACTTTGTTCATACCGACTCGTAGTGCAGTAGTATACCTACGCATTGCTGTTATTGACTGAAAAGCCAAAGTAATTCTGCTTGTTCTTCAGAAATTACTTCAGTCATATATATCTCAATGTAAAATTTGTTTCATGTATTAAGGGGAAAAATCTAATTATGACTTCATTGAAAGTTTCAGCTGTTAAGAAATTTTTAATATTTACGTTAAACAAAATTAACTTCCCTTTTATCATTGCTCCCTATATATTCAGTATAGCTCATCCCAATTCTATAACAAGATAAAATTTGCTGTCATAAACTAACAATAATTGAAGTGAAATTCACTTAAAAAGTCTATATTAAAATTTTCCATGATACAGATATTTTATATATGTTCTTAAAATTCTAAGTCAGGGCCTTCCCAAGCATTCTTTCTATGAATGCTCATTATATTTCTAAGGAATCTGTTTAGTCACACTTAAGTTATTTGCTTTGACTTTATAATTCTAAAACTACTATTCATGGAAACCAAAAGTAATTATCAGTCTAACAGAAATTTTCATGTGATTCACACAATAATAGAATCCAGGAGTTTGATATTAATGAGATAATTTTTCTGCTGTCTGGGTTTTTTTATATAGTTAGTATATCCCCCCCCCCCAAAAAAAAAAAAGTCATCATGCCTCAATTATTATGAGAGGGTTTTCATTTTGTGATATTCCTTACAAGTATAAACCCACATCCAGCAAATTAGAACAGATGGATTATGATTTCTTGAAATTGTTGTATCTCCCATGTGGAACTTCCCAAAGAGTTTACCTTCTCTCTAGATTCACAACAGTTTTAATGAATTTTAAATTAGTAAAAAAAAAAAAGATATTTACTTTTTTCTAGGAAATTAAAATGAAAATAGTTTTTAAATGGAAAGCTACAGTCAAATCGTAAAGAAATTTTTCCATCTATGAGTCACAGCAACATCATCAAAAATAGTAACAAATGACTGACTCTTCTCTGAAGGGTGGGTGTAGGTTTTCATTTTTAACTTCCTTTAAAAACTTGGGGAAAATGTAAAGTAACCAAGAGAATTTACTTTAATAACATCATCCAATCACATATGATAGGATAGGATAATTTAAAAATATAGTAGAAAAATTTTAAAAGGAGGAAAAATATAACTATCTCTAAACTGTGTAAACAGATCCAATATTAATATTAAAGTAACCTAAATGGCTTTTCTTGCAATTGCTTATTTTAATATATTACATGATAGAAAATAGATATTGTTTACTTTCACTATCAAATACTGTATCTTTTTATTTTTTCACTTTACAGTGGTGATGATAAAACAATGCAAAATTCTTCTAAATTTTTCATGTGAATAAATTTCATATTACATCCTTGTGAATGTTACTATTTAACATTTTATCGTAGTTGAAGCTGTAGCACAAGAAAATAAAGAAACTAACATTTAGGTTAATTTAAATATATCAAGTAATATTTATATCCCATATTTGGAATATATTTATATTTTGAACTGTGTATGTGAGATAGGGGTTAGAGGCAATAGGCCTGTGTGATATGTTAATAATAGATGTGTAGATTTATTGAAAGAATCATGATTCACCACAATCATGAATTCATCATAGTAAAAAGAGGGGCAGATACCAAAAGTGATTATTCCTGCTTATTATCCTGTTATTTTTCACAGGGGCCGCCCTACGTAGAAAAATCTAACTCACTAGAGGCAAACCTTTTTATCACATATGCTTAATGTTTACTTATAATCCTAGTAATAGCAATGATAGCGAATAATTGAGTAGTGAGATAGAATGCACATTTACTTGAATTATCTCATAACACCAATAAGAACCCCATGGGATAAAAATATTTCCTTTATTTGCATAAATATGGGTGCATATGTATATATGCATGTATATATGCCACAATGAACATAGCCATTCTTTTTACAAGTCAGTGCAGAAATTATTTCAATTTAAAACCATTGACAACTTGATACATGTTTTTTATACATTATTTGCTTACCCTTTCTTGAATTTCCCTCTTAATTTTCCCTCCCATGTTCATATATTCATATTAATAATCAACTGCTAGATTATTTTCAATCTTTTTTCTCTTTTTCCTTTATTTTATTAGTTCCCTATTGTCCACTTTTCTTTTTTTATTAGCTTTATTTTAATTGATTGTACATAAATATGTGTATATTATTTATACATATAATATTACATCGTCTACCTTGAGTTTCTCGCATCACTATCACCCGTGAACAACATCAGTCTTTTGTTTCCTCCCCTTCTCTTGCACTATGTTTCAGTTCTATATATTTGGCAGTTTTATACTTTTGTCTGTTTGCTAGTTCTTCCTAAACCCCTCATATAAGTGAAACCATCCTATATATATTTTTTTCTTTTTGGCTTATTTCCACTAAGATGATTCCCTCTAGCTCCATCCATGTTGCTGCAAATGATATAAATTGTCTTCTTTGATTGATGCATCATATTCCATTGCATAAATATACCATATCTTTTTGAGACATTTGTCAGTTTGGGGGCATTTGGGTTGTTTCCATATCTTGGCAATAGTAAATTATGCTGCAATAAATATGCACATACAGGTGTCCATATGGACTAGAGTTATTGTATTTATTGGATAGATTCCCAGTAGTGGTATTGGGATTGCTGAGTCGAATGGTAGTTTTAATTTCAATTGCTTGAGGTTCTTCCACACAGCCTTTCATAGTGGCTGGACCAGTTTGCACTCCCACCAGCAGTGTAAGAGTGTTCCTTTTTCTCCACATTTGTGCCAGCACTTGCTGTTGCCTGTTTTTTTTTTATTTTTTTTTAATATGGGCAAATCAAAAGCACTTTGAGATACCACCTTATCCCCTTGTCCACTTTGCTTACTGTTAAATGTAATTGAGTCTATTACAGACTACTACAAATGCCATGTAATGAAGACCTAAATAAAAGATTATCTTCAAAACTACATAAGTTCTATAAATAAAAAATTTTGTTTATTCTTCAAAAATTAGTATACTGGGATCAAATTATTTTATCCCCCCCCTCATTTTTCCTATAACCCTCACACTCCTATTTTCTCTCTTCTCACCTTGCTGCTCAGGTTCCAGTAGGTGACAACTTCTACTTTGCCTCTGAGATTGAGGTTGTCCACACCTGAGTTATTTTAGGTGCCGTCTCCACCTTTCTCTGTCTTCTTTTTGTTAATCCCTTTGGCATTATCACCTCTCTCTGTTAAACTCAGGAAAATCGCTTCCTCTATGAAGTCTGATAGTTTTTTTATTATTTGCTTTATCTAGTCATCCATTTTGGGTTCTTTGTTACATTCATATGTATGAATGTTTCCAATTTGTCTTTCAGTTTCCTGACTTAGTGTCACCTAATTTTGCTGAAATCATTTCATCTTGTCTAAATATTTCCTCTGTCCTTAGAACTGAAGTATATTCTGGTATATGTATCATTTCTGGCATCAAATTCTTAGATGAAGAAGTATTAGATTTAAAATTCAAAAGCACAAGAACATATCCTGTGCCTTATCCCTCTTTTTGAAAATGTTACAAAGTGCCTTAAAACTTTGCAGGACATATTTCTGCTACCAATAAATGCAGCAAAATGCATTTACATTTCCTTCATATACCAAATCCAGATATGGAAAGACACAATGAGAAATAACAAAATCATCAGCATTCTTCTACCAGCATTTACTATTGTTAACATTTTGAAGTTTTGTATTATGTACATATTTTACATATTGACAAATATGCCTTACCTGTTATTAGGTAAATTTATTAATACATTATGTGGTTTTTAAAACTTGGTAGTGTTTTCTTGGTAGCATGCCAATTCTTTATAGTTATTTTTGTAGGTATTTTCGTATTTATTTTAATGACTTCAATAAATCCATTTATGAGTACTTAAAGCTATAAACATATGAGTTCATGATTTAATTTAGCTTGCATTTTGTCTTTTAAATGTTGCCCTTTTCTGATCTTATATTCAAAGATATATTAGTCTCATAAAAGGAATCAAGTAATGCTTTCTCTTTCATTTCCTTAAAGATTTTTTATAAGGTGTACATATCTTTTACTTAAATGTTATTTATTTTACCATGAAAATATCCTAACCCTTCTGTTGCCAGGCAAGATAAGTATGTTCATTTCAGTCTAATTCTACTGATTACAACTAAAATTTCTAAACCAAACACAACTGCTTGAGAATTCTGAAAGAGGTATGTTTGAACAAAAAGTCAAAATTTGGAGAAGAGACGTGTGTAGAGAGGTGTGTTGTTTTTAAGCAGTTCTCACAAATAATAGCCAATTTTTTTTTTTTAGCAGAGAATCAAGTTTCTGCATCTGAGGAAATGGAAAGTGTGCAAAAAATCTCCAGTTTTTTTCTTTTCTTTTAGTTTTTCTATTCTTTTTCCTGTCTATTCTAGGAAGATATAGCTCAGTACAACTTTGTGACAAAGCAGTAGGCACCCAAAATTCCAAAAGTAAACCCATCTTTCTCATCAGAAGAACAAGCCCAGCTCATGAGTTTCATTACAGTTGCATTTGAGTTCAAATTTTGTGGTTGGTTCTTTTTATCATGCAGTCTCTTTTCCATTCTCCATTGGATGATGCTTATTTTCATACTCTATATATATTTTTTTTTTTTACCACATTTAAAGTATCTGGTTTAACATCTTGTCTTGAATGTCTATTAACTAAGCTTTCCGGAGGACAGTTTTTATTCAACTGCTTTTTTTTTTCCTTAATATATATCATACTTTGTTTCCTTAATCTGTCTCAACTTTTTAGTAAAGACTAGGCTTTTAAAATGTGAAAAGATAACAGTTGAAATTAGATGACTTCCTCATACTTTGTTGTTTTTGTGACTACATGTTTTCTGTCTTTTCTGGACTCATTCAGTGGTGTCTATTGTTATATTGTTGTCATGTCTGACCAGTGGGATTTCTGCTTTTTTAGATTAGTGGTCAGATAGAAGCTGGAAAAAATGCCTCGGAAGTTTGCAACCAATGTGTCTCTCAGGTTTGTCCCTAGTCTTGTCCCTGTTAGGGCACAGATTCAACTTTAGTTAGGGAGACACAGCTCTACATAAGCCTCACTTACCCTTGAGTCACCACAAATGGCTGCACAGGAATCATTGTCATCATGGTTGTAGGTTTTGCTCTTTATGACTGTCCAGAGGTTAGCAGGGTCATAAAATAGGGTAAGTTAGAAGACCGATAAGCTCACTGTTCTTAGTGACATTTACCCTTCTTTTCATTTTTAATAAATGTTCTTTATCTTACTTTCACCCTTAACTCAATGAATCCTGAAATACTTGATTCTGACCATTTTTGTTCTTGGACTTCCTGCTTCAGTGATGGAGATATTTGTGGTTCTTAGTCAATCATTTCATAGATGTTGGTATACCTCCTATCTTGATCATATTTATCAGGTTTATGTTTCTACTTCTCTTTATTATCTGTATAATGGAAAATCCAAGAGTTACATCTTGGGTGGTTGTGAAGATGAATTAACATCTTTGGAAATTTATTTTTATCTTCAATAAGCAATAAGTCTAACTCTGTTCATAGCTTCATGTTACATTTTATTAATTTTATTCTATTTTTCTAGTGACTATAGACACCAGAAAAAAAGTATATCATTGTATTCTCATCAAGTAATTGGTGAAGGAACCTGTGCACTTGTCAATATTTTTGTAATTTTCCTTCAAAGTTGGAAATACAAATTCATGTTTCTAAAATTATTCAATAGCTATCAGTTTAGACCTTTGAATGTTCACATCTTTATTTCCCAGACTTCTTTCATATAAATAGCTATAAATGGTTTGTGAACCAAACCGGTCATAATGTTATCTGCTAGATTATAATGCAAGCAAACATCACAGCAGTAGCATTTAAATAATTTATGGAATAGCAGAGATCCTTTTCAATGGAAGTTTTAAGTTGCCCTTCAAATCTCTTGCTTGTCATTACTCATAGGTAATTACTGCTTTTTCCAGAAGCTATGTGCACGTTCATCATGTAACCATGTCCTTGGGTAACCATCAAGTAGTGTGATGGACAAAAGTTTATATACAGATTGGTTGGGCTTCCTGACTCAGTCTACATTTTAAAAGATTACATTGGCCTTGAGATCTGCTATTCGAAAATATATCTCGCAAAGAAAGAATTTCTAGCAGAGAAATGTGTTTAACCCCTGAAAAGAAAATAGTAACTTATTGTCAAGGAATACTTTCTTTTTTACTTTATCTTTTTTCTAGTGCTCCCGAATAGAAATGTTTTAAAACTGATATTTATAACTTTAATTCAGAGCACATTATTTATTCTTTAAATATTTGGCTCTACTATTTGGTTTTCATCAGAGAGGGAATCATACTTTATGCCAATTGGACCTGAATATGTTTGTGAACATTCGTCCTATTTAGATATCCCTATTTAATGACTCCATTAAAAAAAAAGTTCATTTGCGACCATATGTATATAAACCAAATGTAATTTGTGCCCCTTGAAATATAGGGACTCATACAGTTTATGTTTTCATTATTGTAAAAGAAAAGACAACCATTTGATGTTTGAAACAAAAATTTGAATTTATCTTACTTTCAATTGATGTTTGAAAAAAATTTGAATTTATCTTACTTTCAATTCATAGAACTTGAGTTAATAAGAAATAATCTCTCTGAAATATCAAACTGCTGATCTTAGTAAAGTTAGAATAATTCAAAATGTTGGGAATTGGAGAAATTTAGGAATAGCAATCTTTGGTGACTGATTGACCTATGACAACAAAGTTGAGACCTTGTGATCAATTAATAAAATATTATTTGATATTTTGATTTGGCATTTTGGATTAGAAAATTGAGGTATGTAGTCAACTTAAAGGATTATGAATTTCTTTATGAAAATAAGTACTTAGCAAATGGTTATCTCATTACCATTCTTTGAACAGCTTTTTACACAATCCTCTTCACTTCTATCCTCACTTTAGCAACCACCGAGAGTAGGATAGGTCTAGTAGTGGATAGCATGTCTTTCACTCAATGGGATCTACCTCTGCCAACTACTCCCTAGACTCAAACTTTTAAAACTAACTAAAGAGGTTAAAGGTTACTCAATATCGATTCTTTTCCATTAAGTTTGTCATTTTACTATATGGGTTTAGCAAGTCAAGAACATGGGAAGAAAGAAAACTGGGTGTTTTGCTTTTCAGAACTTGAAAAGGGAATTTTTAAGAACTTTTTGTGTTAAGATAGCTTCATATAGTTACAGAAATACATAGAAATATATATATATATATAAATGAGAAAGATATAGAATAAGTTAGAATCAGCATTATGAGTATTCTTGCAATGTGATGTAGTTTTATCCAGTAAAGGCAGCTATTACCAATATAAGCAGCCACC
This sequence comes from Uropsilus gracilis, assembly GCA_004024945.1. Classification (NCBI taxonomy): domain Eukaryota; kingdom Metazoa; phylum Chordata; class Mammalia; order Eulipotyphla; family Talpidae; genus Uropsilus; species Uropsilus gracilis. The sequence goes on along the minus strand of PVHY01000459.1, from coordinate 162,579 downwards.
AACTTTAAAATGTTTATATATTATAAGAATTTATTTTTCAAGTACTTGTTTTCTAATGTATAGCTTTTGTTCCACAGAAATTACGGTGTATTAGTTTTTGAGATTGCAGACAACAGTCAAAACCTTATTTAAACTCCACTATACTCAAATTGCAATAGCAATAGCATAATTTTAGTTATTTCTAACCACTATTTGAAAATGGTTTTCATTTGCAACTGCATTTCAAGTTACATATCATGAATCAGAAGCATTGTACAATACTTCGAATTTAATGGCAAGGAAAGCACTCCTCATCAAAACGTCTCTAATAGAACTAAAGAATACTTTGGAAAATATGAAGCCTTGACTATACCTGTCAGAAAATGAAAATGAATACAAAATCTCCAAAACATATATAGTAGGGATAATCTGACTTTCCCATTTTTTCAAATGACCAGAAAGAATGGGAAAGGCCTCTCATAGCAAAGAGACTATTTAGAGCAAATTGTCCTTTTCAAATTTCTGTTGCAGTGGACCTCAAACTTTAATGAATACATAGGATACCTAAAGAAATGATGCACGATAATATTTTATACATGATTGAGACACCCTGATAATAAAAGTTTGTGAGAGGACCTTTTACCCCAACCCCTTTTCTGATAATTGTCACTATATAAAGGACTAACAAAATATAAACCCTCATTTTCATATATAAACTTAATCCAAATTCACATTTATTGACTCACCAAGAAATAGGCCTTAAAACTAAAATGTACAAGGAGCTTATATTATTATCTCAGGGATATTCTCAATAGAAAAAAAATGAACCACATCCCCATTAAGTTGGAATACATAGTTTTCTATTTCAAAAGTGAAAAAAAAATCAGATTTTTTAAGGGAAAAAATTAAGTTTTTAGGAAAGGTTTACTTTCATATCTAAAGCGCAAAGGACAAATAGTTGCACTCAGTTCTAAAGAACTCTCATTTCTTATAAACAACTAACTTCAGAAATTTTAAAATGTCTTCTTAATGCAACTTTATGCAGTAAGACAGTAACGCTCAAGCTGGAGGCATATAATCAAATATAAGATCTACAGTCAATACTAGCTTATCATTTATCAGGAAATCCAGATTCTTTTTTCTTAGCCTCACTTCTGTAAGATATTTCCATACAATGATGCAACTAAAATACTATTTCCTGGAACGTAAATGAAATTGTCCTCTTTGGCATCCAGGTTTTACTTACTAATTTATGGTGCGGTAGACATTTGGAAGTATAGAAAACAAAGTCAGATCACTTTTTTATCTTGGAAGGATAATTGTCTTTACGGAGTTTGACCCATGATACTCTTATATGTAGGAAAATCTTAACCTATTTATTCCTACTAATCTTCCCAACCACCAGACACCAATCCAAGCTTGAATGCCTCTGGCTTGAACGCCTGTTTCCCAAAATCACTAAAATCAAACTTATTTCATACAGTGAATGGTTTTGATATGATAATGTTGATTCCTGGAAAATCTTTTTTTTTTCTTTTTTTGAGTTTTTAAGGCTTGCCATCCTTCAATGATTTTAACCAGGGTTTGCTCTTCAGACGAGCATTCAATCCCACTAGCAGCAAATGATTTCTTACACGGTTGTTTCTTCGGTCAAAGATAATTTGATTGTAGTTACGCAACTCCAGCTAATGGTGTTTACTAATCTGTTTGCTTCAAGTGATAAACCAAAGGAAATAATGCTGACAGAAAGATATCAGCACAAATTATGAGAAACCAATGTACCATACAGCCCAGCCTTAGCTGTTTTTCTTTGCTCTTAATGGAGGAAGGGAATGCGCTAATACAGAGAAAGCCACAGTTGCTCTTGGAACATATTACTGGGCTTCAGTTCACCACACATCATGCACATTATGTGGGATAACATTCATTGCCTCTTCTTGAGGTGGATTAGCATTTACACATGAATTAACAGTTAGAATTGGATGGAGAGGAACGAGGGTGAGGCTAGTTGTCTGAGGGCTGCTTAATAGATAAATTTTGCTGTCCCTGTCTTAGTCACCCAGAAATAATGAATAATAACAAGCATAGCATCCAAAGTTCTCTTCTCTCCAGCTTAAAGGTGACCCATTTTAGGTCTGAGTCATTAATTGGGCTAACATAATTCACATTAGTTTCCACATTTTATCAAACCTAATACATGGACAGTCAACTGCAGGAGAAAATGTAAATCTCAGAAATTAAATAGATGCTTATATGTAAATATGAATCTAAAATATAAATAAAACAGAACTTCACTAATTATATCACTGTAGAAGATGTAAGTAGTAATTCAACCCATTACTAAACATTTAAAAATGCCTTCCAGATATGTTTTGGAATTTAATTTATTCTTATAGTGGAAGATACATCTATGATTATTATAACTTTAGATTACATTTGAGGCAAAAAAAAATATATGTAACCATGCAGCACTGGGTTTATTTCTTTAGCAATGTGCTACTCAAGTTGGCAAACTTGATGAATTTGAGATAACATGGATGTACCTAGAAGAAATCATACTAACAGAAACAAGACAGAAAGAAAAAGACAGAAACCAAATGATTTCACTAATATATGGGTAATAGGAAAAACAAACAAAAGGACAGTAGGAAAAGTCAAGACAAGGTAACAACCAAACTAAAGTACACAACTGGGGTGGGTGTGGGGAATGAGTGGGAGCAGTCAGGGAGGGGATGTGGTAGGTGACTCCACCCTAGAGGTCATATATATATAATATATATAATAAAAAATAACAAAAACAAATAAGGATCTGCTTATCCACCATATCATCTGGGGTAAATGTTATGTTCAGTACCTGTCTCCCTCATCTTGTTCATCTTTTTTAGGTCAAATTAAGAACAGTATCTTGAACCTTGCATATTTAAAGTCCTGACAGAACTTATTGTCAATGTTGAGCTACATGCCTAATACACAGAAAACACATATACAAGATAATTTCTTCAATATTCTTCTGCTCTCCTTTTTTTTTATCCCAACTTAACTCCCCAAAACAGATTAAAATAGATTCTTAGATTTGTTAAAATTTTGGCATCATTAAATTGAACTATTTTTCTGTTTCTCTAATATTCAATGATACCTTTCTCTCCAAGAGCACCTACCCATATGTTGCTGAATGGATTAGTAATCTATACATTTTTTGGTCATCTAAACAGTCATAAGATGCCTTATTAACAGGGTAAAATTTTTTCATTCTTAAATGTCAGAGTAATCATATAGCCAGAGGAGTTTTAATTTCACTCAAACTTAAGATCATTAGAAGACTCGTATATCTAGCTTTAAGTAGGTACAGATGTGAAATATTAATATTTTCAAAGAAATATTCTCATGACCCAATAACATTTAATATGAAGATTTAAAATGCATGTTTGTGGATGGTGTATTTAAAATAACAATGGTATGAGTGCTATGGAGCTTATGAGAACATGATATGTAATCATGCTGAATTTGGGGGCATTTTTTAAATTTTATTTTTATTGAGTACACTATCTATCTATCAATCATCTATCTATCTATCATCTATCTATCATCTATCTATCTATCCATATATTACATCACTGTCTACTCCAAGGTTCTTCTACCACCTTATCAACCCACGAACCATCATCTTAATATTTGTGCCCATCCTTCTTCTGACCTTAGCGCCCCCCCCTTGCTTTATGCTTTCATTCTGCTAACAGAAAGTTTTATATTTTCCTTGTCCTTTTGTTTGTTTTCTCTATACCCTGCATATAGGTGAGATCATCCAGTATTTCTCTTTGTCTTTCTGGCTTATTTCTGCTGACATGATTCCTTTCTAGGTCCATCCATGTTATCACAAATGTCTCAAATTTGTCTTTTTTGATTGACGAATATAACTGTTTAGAATGGCGTCAGGTCTGCCATAGTCCCTGTGTTTCTCAAAGTTTCACATTTGATTCTCACAACCACTTATGAGTTAAGTATTACATCAACTTTAAAGATGAGAAACCATGTTTATCGAGTTTATCCGATTACTTTACAATTCTAGTAGATAGAAGACCTGAGGCATAAAAGGTAGGTCTCTTTAATGTACAGGACATGCTTCTTCTACTGTGTCAGTGTTCTTCTAAGAAAGATTTTCTTTTATTAACTACTTTAAAGGAGGGGGTTACATTTCAAGAGCCTGGTGCATTTATATGTGTCCTTTATTGCTGTTGTCAAATGAATAACCTAATGTATCATTTAACTTTCTCATCTAGCACAGTTTAAGGGTTATTCTCTGAAGTTTTACTTTAATTGAAATTAAGTCCTAAATCAGGGCATCAGTTAGTAGGACATTTATAAAGGAGCCTACTGGTCAAATCTTTGTCCAGTTTCTTTCCCATTGCACACATCACCCTCCACCGTCTAGGTCAGATGAAATCTTCAAGCAAAACCCTTAAACATGAAAAGCATGCTGCCTTCTGATGCAAAATCTAAAGATTTCTTCCTATTTGGGATATTTCTGCAACATATCTCAATAATTAATAATCATAAAGTATCTTCTGGTCTTATGAAAAAATCCTATTTTCTTATATGGAGACTATTACACATAATTATGTTTATATTTATGCTTTCCATTTATCATATTTCATAATTATGTACCAATAAAAGCTTAAGCGCTGCTCACACTGAAATACTTTTCTCTCAATAGCTAGCTCGGCATATTTTACATTTTTAATAATGTGATGTTTAGCAAAAATGTGCCAAAGGACCTAAATTAATTTGAGTAGAATTGATCTGCAGGCTACCACCAACTCAGAAGCACAGCAAGTGTTTCTGCCATCCATCCTTCTCTGTCTTGGAAGATCATTACTTACGGCAAAGACTTATAATAAAAATTACTTCTGAATCATATGCTATAAAATGGAAATTATTTTTCAGCATGCCATTTTGTGGAACAGCCATTCTAAATCATTGTAGAAAATATTTGAGGGATAACGAGAATATATGATTTTGCAAAATTTATCCATGTGATAGAAAATTCTCAAGATGTGGCATATTTATTTAAATGACTCAAACTTAAATATTTAAGTTGAACTTTCACTGAGTTCTTCCTATCTCGGGGAAACTGCTATGGGATAAAATTTGAGGAGATGTGAGATAAAGTTCCTACTTGAAACATCTCAGTATCTTGAGAGACACAGAATGGCACAGGAGCTCAAGAAAGACAGAATTCCTTCCTGTTATAAATAATTTAGAAATTTGTCTATACCAATGTATCAACACTGAGATTATTTAGAAACTGGATCAGGTACCCTTTGCTCCTTTACTTTTCACTTTACCTCATTGCAGTCTCTGTTTTCTCCCTGTTCTGTAGTGTGTTTCTCCTGTCCTGCAGAAAACATTCCTAGGAAAAATAAGACATCGTCTTGGATCATCTTTATGTTATAAAAAGCTGGGGAACGGCACTAGACACACACAGATAATTAAAACATCTCCTGTTAAAATTTCCAACTTTCTAGAGGAACTGTGAAGTGATGCCCAGTGGAGATTGTTTGCTCTGTGGAGCTCCAGGGGTGATTTTCTGATTGTTTTGTTTTCTTAACAGACAGTGCAAGATCACCTGTTGGACCACCTTCTGGGTATTTTAGAGAGAGTGTTTCACAGAGAGTGTCAAGATGCATTTCGTATATATTAGGGCGGAATGTTTTGAGAAGAAATAGACTTGCGTTCTGGTGAATGCTTCAGTGATGGCATGTGCTCATAAGGCTAGCAGGGGAGGAAATGTCACTTTCCCCTGGGAAGTGTCCTTGGTCTATTTCAATATGCAGCACATCCCAGACCAAAAGATTTGAGGAAAATTGCAGTGCTCTTGCCGTCTGCTCACTCTGCTGCCCTCTTTCAACACAGAACTAGATTCTGACAAAAGGTGAAGAAAATACCAAGAGTTCTAACAGTTTGTTCACTTGTAGAGCTAAAAGTATTTACTACTTCTATTATTCTCCTGAAAAAAAATGTAGGACGTGGTCAATTTTGTGAAGTCATTCAATCTGAGAAGAATGCTCTTAAAGTGGCCTCTTCTTCAAATGGAACATTAAGAAAATGTAAAGTGACTCTTTCTGAAGGAAAATGTACTATCATTTAAAAAGAACTCTCTTTTTAGTCCTTAGACACCTTTTTTTTTTAAATTCAGGAGGTGACCTCATCTGACCCTGAATCATAGTTAGATAACTGTCTCCTACTGATAGAAAAGTTGAGTCATTCTCCATACTGCTTCTTTCATTCATTACCCGTAATTCTCCCATCTGATTACCCCACTCTCCTGATTCATCCTTCTTTGCCTTTTTGATGTGGACACCACAGTTACCCGGAGGTTGCATGACTTAGGGAAATTCCAATCTAGTTCAGTGTCAAATATTGATCACCGGCAGCTCACTCACTCTACCTCTGCTTAATTTTCCTTTGAGAATTATCAGTCAGGGAAGCAGGCAAAAATAATTACAGGAGAGTCATGTTTTCCTTTTGCCATTCTGCTAAGCCTCCAGAATGCTTAAGATCATTGACTTTTATGTGAAGGTAGCCTTTAGCAGGAAATTGGGCCTATACTCTCATTAAAAATAAGTACCTGTATATCATCTATTAAAATCAAGAATGTTCCACACTTTAAAATACTTGCCTGTCCATCCTTCCTCTATGAGTGTTTGAGGAACACATTTTGCATATAGCCAAAAGATCCTTAACAGATTTCCTGAGAGTTGAAGTATGTAAACATGCAAGCCAACCTTTTAAAATGTTGCAATTGTTTATTTTTAAATGTATTTAAGGGTTAGCTTGTACTTACACACTTACAGGAAGAATCAAGTCTTATTTTTGCCGTTTCTACTCACATCTTTAAAAATTTCAAATGAACTATGGAGCCATCACGAGAAATTAAATATTTCATGAAAGAAAACCAAAAGATTAGAATTAAAATTCTTAACATCAGTGTTGCAATTTTTCAAATATTCAGTATGATAAGCAAGCATTTATATTGCAAAACTTTTCTTCTCTTTAGAACCCTGCATTACTATGTTTGAGAAATCTTGGTTGAGAACAAAACACTTTTAAAACATATTTTTGTTTAAATATATTATGCCTAATACCTATCTCTAGTTATTTATATTCCAAAAGTATTGTTTTGTTGTGGGATAAATTATAATTCAGGTGATAAACTTTTGGATTTCTGCTTTTATAATACCTAAATTATGCATATTTTTGTCAATACAATCCATCACATAGTGTATGTAAGAAATAATGTTTCAATATACAGCAAAAGAAATCATATGATCTGTCCAATTTGATTATACAAGAAACACAGTCTCTTTGGGGGAACATTTTTCAGTATCAACTCAATAGTTTACCACTTAGTTCTGAATTTGAAAGACATTTTTATAGAAATTAAGGAATAAACATTTTGTAGGTTATTATTTGAACCCTAATTTAATAGATGATTGATCAAGTTCCTTTAAAATAAACAGATCACAGTTGGAAAGAGTCAGTGCTACTAAAAGGAAAAAAAAAGATTCATTTTCTCTCGGTAAAGATACAGAATGTATTTGAAAGATATGAAGAATAAATAAACAAGCCTCAGTTTGACTATGAATTCTACTGTTGTCAGGAGAACTGCCAAAGCTTGTATATTCCTTTAGTTGTTGATTAGGCATTAGCTACAAATTAGTGGTATGAAAGAAGAGTTTGGATCACTGACATAAGCATGCTCAATTTTAGAACTCCATTTCTTTCCTAACTCAGAGATTTTGGAAAGCTAAGCTACGAAGAACCTCAAAAGATAGTCTGAAGTTTTGATTTGTTTGAGGAAAGCATAAACACCCAGAATTTGCCATGATTTTCCATCAACTACTGTGAAACCCAGAGTTCCTACATTCCATATTCAGTGACTAATCTAGCGAATCTTTCTCGTATAGCAAGGACTACTGTCGAATACTGAACAGCTTTGGGTTTTGTTCACAAACAGTAGACTCTGCTCAATGCTAAGAGAAAAAAAATGTGTATAAAAAGTTGTTAAATAAATGGTAGAATTTCTGAAAGACTCCAAGAGTCAGACTTGGAAGCTATGAAATAAGTGTGTGGCTGCGCGCGCGCGCGCGCGCGCGCACACACACACACACACACACACACACACAGTATGCTACAATCAACCAGTTATTTTATTAATATTGTATTGTTTCAAAAACCAGGATCCTTTAAAATATGTATTATACTAAGTTGAACAATCTACATACGATTTCATGCATGGCAAAAAGTGCCTTGATTGTAAGGAGCAAGAAATAAAAAATGAGTAAGGGTTTTTATCAAATCGTTAATTATGAATTTGTTGAGAAAGATTTTCAACTGTTGCCTTTTCACTCATTGTTCTTATGGTCGTGCTATCTTTAATTAAAGAGCTTTACCCGAAGATTTTTTTCATAACTTTCAATGTCATTCAAGAAGTAACATGTTAATAATTCTTGCCCCATCATACTTAGTGCCCATTTGCGATTTTTAGAGAACCAAATCTCTATCATACACATAGAAAGGAACCTTGCTTATTTTTTGCACTCTTGTTGTTAGTGTCAACATAGAGAGGTACATGATTTCTCTCTCAATCTCTTCTTTTTCTTCTCTTTTGAAAGTAATTTTTTACAGACAAAACTTTTTGTAATTTTGTATATAATTTTTTAATACACAGTGTATTAGCAGACATGAAAACATGGGATAATTCTATGATTGCTGGTATAATTCCAAAAGGTAAAAGAAAAAAAAGCATAGTGTTGCAATTCCAGTTTTACCACACAGACACACACATACACACACACACAGATCGCATATAAAATGAAACGTGGTCCATGGATCTGACAGGCTGCATTATTGGTCTTGACATATTTAGCATATTTGCAGATAACTTGAATAATGCAGTAGTGTAAGATGATGGTATTTTCAGGTAGCCAGGAAATGAAAGGGACTAAGTTGAATAATAGAAATAGAATTCAAATGCTTTATTATAATGTGAAATGATGTGCCATAGCCATATAAATTCCATTTACATTTAAACTGTTTAAGGTAATTGTAGTAAACCCAGGAAAACAAAAGCAAGTGTGGAGGATTGGAGAAGATACTGTTTAAGAGAGGAACATATGAAAAAGAAGAGCTAGTTTATATCAGTGATTGGATCTATCTTCTAGGGAACCTGTCAATATTTATACATATTGTGGCTTTGATTGGGATGAAACATATTGACACAATGTATTAGCTTCAGGAATTATTTTTTGAGTGATTATCTCATAAGGTGAAACACTGGGAACAGAAGAACAGGGACTAGTGAAGAAACTCAATAACAACTTGAGTTTGAAAAAACAATGAAAGAGGGTTCAGCAATTAGGTAATCTAAGTTCAACTCTGGAAGCAATCTCTTGGGGACTTCAGGAGGCAGAGCAGAATATACCAGAATTTTAGTGTTAGATGCCATCCATGCTTAATTACTCTCCTCTGAGTTGGGGAAGTTTCTGTTCCTCAGATGATGTTTATTAAATGAAACAGAATAACGCATCTCACACAAGCATCCCTAACAAATTTGAGATGGTCGGTGAAGTTTAACTACTTTTTAAAAAATTATTGAAGGAAGTTAGAAACAAAGATACCCAAGAACAGAACTATAATAACTCCCCAGCCCCCAATTCCCCCAAAATAATTTCAGTCACTGAGATTGGCCACAGTGGCTAATAAGAGTTACTACAGTCTCACCCTTTAACCTAATACATCTCTCATTTATCATCCATATTTTGACATGAAACCTATTGAGAAGCATTTTGTAGATAAGAGAAATGGTACGGTATGTTATTTTGAAATAACAGTTGTGCCTGTAATAATTTGGTTGGGGACAGTGGGAGAAACATGAGTTAGGAAGGTGAGTTCTTAGCATAATTTCATGTCTATATAATTGCAATATCCAAAATAGTGATAAAGGTGATGAAAGCGACAGTTTTGAGATTTCATTGAAGGTATTTTATTTATTCCAGTATATCTTTTAAAAGTGATATTAGGCACATTTCAAATGGGTATGTCAGCAATATCTTATCTCTACAAAAACAATTATCTAGGCATAGTCCACTGCAGAAAATACTTTTAATAGGTAGAATCTGTTTCTGATCTGTCAGCTGCAGCTGAGTTTATTTACCCTGCCCCTTTTAACCCAGATATTCTGTGATCACAACACACAGCAGCATGCCAGCCATGTAAGTTTAAGCAGTTGAATGGAAAAGTAGAGTTACCCCCTGATGCCCCGTATGTGTGCACTGCTCAATGCTTAGGTACTTACCAGTCATCCGATTCAGGCATCACAACCAAGTAATCAGGAGTATGTCTTACCTACTGCAAAATCCTCCAATGAATGAAAGAAACATTCAAACCCAGGCTATCTGATGCCCAAGTTCATGCTCTTCCATTTGACATTATAATACAGTCTTTGTCCAGTGAAACTTGAGTTTTATGCTTTGTCACTCATTAGGTAATACATAACTTTTCTATGGGGAGCAAATTAATATATAGCTGAACAGCAAAAAACAGGTAATGCTATACAGGATTATAGTTGTCCCTGTGTCCCTAGCTTGAACTGGGGGCTGTGCTCATGCTTGCATGTGCATGTGGTACATGAATATATATGTAACTGTATGTTCAGTGTGTTGTGCATCTGATTGAATGGAGGGCCCTGTGAAATCCTTGAAAGTGTATCAGCAAGGTATCCACTTCTTGCAAGGGCACCATCAGACAAATACCGATAGAGAATAGCAATTAGCACTTTCTAAAATAGTCTAATTAGTGCAAAAACCTATTTCACTAGTGACCAAAATAGGCTTTTCATTTTAACCTCTTATCAGTAGTCCTGTTTTATGAACACAGTCACTCAGCCTAGTTTCGAAGGGAGGTAGAAATCAAAAAATCAAAATATTCATGATTCGTTGAAACAGCTTCAGATGTTTAACCTTTCTAAAAGTTCCTTCTAACATTCACCACCCAGCAACTGCAGTCGAGTGATAAGGAACCAAGGTAGAGACCAGGGAAAAGCAGATTATCAAGTATGAACAGTTCATTTGAGTACATCTCTCAAACTCAGTGGGTTTGAGTTTGCAGTCTTATACCAAAATGCCAAAAGAAAACACTTCTGTCAGTGGGGTACAGCAGTCTCATTATTATTTTCCTGAAAATGTATTCTTTAATTTATTTTCATTTACTCAACTTCAAAAGAATATAAGTTGGAAGCACCTGGCCCCCATGTCTGGCTGCATGGTTTAATACAATTCAAAGGTCACAGTCTCCTTGGTTGTGAGTATTCTGGTAGTGGGGATGGTCAGCCTCTCACCACACACAGATAGCTATGCAATAGGCTAACTGACCACTACCACATTACCTACCCAGTATCACAAAGTGGAGTGAAATTTGAAGAGACGTTCTTGGCAGGTCTGCATTTTCACAACCCAAGACTTCAGTTTGTGCAGTAAAGTGAGCTTTATGCTTTGTCTGGAAGTAGTTGATCTTCCTGGATCTCTTGGTGATAGAACATAAAACTGCTTTCTGTAGAGCTGGACAGACTTTGAAATTTTCATCTTATTGAAGCTCTTAAACTTGAAGACCATGAACTAGACACACGCTACTCAGCATTTGTATATAACCTGAACTCCTCTGTAGTCAGGCTAAGGTCACTCTTTTTTTGTAGGTGAAGAGCAATGTCTTCTGGTCTTCTGGTCTTCTGCCTATGATGCTGATCTAACCTTTCCCTTTGAGTCCATACAAAGCTAAGGACCAGCAAAAGGATGATGTTAGATGTTAGGCTAACTGCTCCCTAGTCTTATGGTAATGGCAACACCTTTTAGGAATTCTGACCTTTACCCTTTATTTATTTATTTTTTTTGGGGTGGGGAGAGGGGGAATGGGGATTGCTTCAGCATTGGGTTGAGTCACTCTGGCTTCAAACATCTGTTGGTTCATATAAAGTTCGTGATTGAGAATAGGGTTCCTGCTGCAGGCATCCTAGCTATTTCCACAATGGATTTACCAGTAGTGTCACCTGCTGCAGTCGCCACACGCATGCTGTTTATTGGAGAGAAACAGGCAAACTTCCTGTTGGCACACGGAAAGTACCCTCTGAATACAAGGGCTTGTTTGCAGCTTTTGCTATAAACAGGATAAGACGCTCTGAGGATGTGTTGGAAGTGTCTGGCATAATGCTGCTGGCTATGGTTCCTTCCTGGATCCACAAAGTCAGCTCCTGCCAGTGCTGTGTGTGTTTGCTTTGAGACTATCGTTAGGCTCCTCCCTCCACACCCCATCCCAGTATGACCAGAAGATGTGGCCCCAAAACCCCAGGAGTCCTGTAAAGATTAAGGGTGCTCACTTGCTCACCTAACTAGTCAGAGATGGAAGAAAAACAAGCGAGGATGAGAAGAAAGTAGGAGGAGGGGAAGGCTGCCCTCCCCTTCTGTAACTGACAGCTCGTAAGCTTATAATTAGAAAAGCCTTTGAGCTCATCAAGTGAGAGCTCTAGTTGATGCAGAATTCCCTCTAGAGAAAGCCTCTCCTGTGTACACATATAGACACTGTGGCCTTTCTAGCTTTATTAGGACAGCTCTAGTTCACCAGTAAACATACTAATACACTTTGGGGGAGTAGGGTGGGGGGAATAGGGGTACAATATGGAAAGGAGGGTCATATTTAAGGGGCACAACAATCATACAAGCATGATGAATATCATATGAAAATTACAAGATAAAAATTTAAATTAAAAAAAAAAAACTTTATATCGCTGTGCTGGTATTACTTCAGAATAGATTCCTACAAGTGAGTTGCAGTCAAAACAAATACACAGTTAACATTTTCAGAGCAACCAAAAATTTCTGCACATATACATAAGCATTAAGAGGCAGGTCTAGAGGAGGGTTTGAACAGAGATGACCAAGTTTTTGAGTCCTCAGCACCAGGCTTAACAATACAGGAAAAGACCCAAAGCAGATACACACAGAGGGAAAATTTTTTCAAAAGGATTTACTTACATATAGAGTGAGAAAGGGGAGAATGGGTAAAAATGACTTTCTTGGCACACAGGCCAGATGCAGCTGAAAGGACAGAGTGGCCCTCCTATGTTTGGTCTTTTGAAGTACACATTGTGATTCTGCTCTGCCTCTAATTCCCAGAAACCCCCATTTAGGAAGTCAAGGAAACCCCCCCCCATTTTTTTAATTCACAATATAATCCTTTATTTTGAGCACCACACTATAATCTCATTTCTAGCATTTTTCTCAATATTGGATAGTAATGATCACACTAAATTCTTTATAATGACAATCTAGAGGGAGCAAATGACACCTTGAGAGGCTACCTCAACTTTAATATACATTAAAAAGAAGTCCTTTTACTGTATATTACTTTGATTTCTAAGAATACACATGAAAAAGTTTGTTCAAATCAGGAACAAAACATAAAAACTTTCATCAGGGCAATATCAATAATAATGTGCATTGACTTAAAAAGCACATGAAACACAACTCAAAATGGCAACCTCAGAATGCTGTGCTGTTCCCGCCACAATGCAGATTTTCTTTCCAACTGTAAGCATCAACACTGGCCTGGAGGTTTCCCACACTCCTTTTAAAATATAGTCACTAGTTGCCTCCTTAGCGCAGTAGGCAGCGTGTCAGTCTCATAAAATACAGTCACTGCCATATATATATATATATATATATATATATATACTACCATATATATGTATACTGCCATATATATATATATACACATATATGTATATATACACCAACATATGTACACGGCAGTCATGGGAAAAAGATGAAGGCTCAGGGGAATGACTTTCTAATATTAAAACATCCCATAACAGGTCAGACTGCCTGCATCTTGGTAAGAAGTATTCAAGAAAAGATTGGATGGCCAACATACTGTCTAGGGTGTTACAACACTGAATGTGAAGAGAGAAGAACTGGCATCTGAAGAATTGTTGGAATTTGGGGAACATTTTGGAGAGATGCTAGAAGCATTTCCATGTGGCAAAGTCTAAAATGGCTACTTCCATGGTCTTGATGCACTTAATGTATCATCCATTTCTCAGGTGAGCCTAAGAGAACACAAGAGACTTTATAGAATCAGCATTTAGCTGTTCTTTCAGAGTTTCTTGCACTCATCTTCTGGAATCTGCAAAGACTTAACTATAAGCCCTCGGCCTCTGGCTCAAACACTGGCGTATGCATTGAGTCCACAGCTGGGATGGCCTGAACTTCAGTAATACTCCACTGAGGGAATCTCAGAGGTAATTGAGATTTTCTTGATACACAAGAAGGGTTTTTGCATCTAAAGGTGTTCACACCTGAATGATGAAAAGGATGGCATTGGCCAACTTCAGTCAGAACAGCTGCTTCTCAACATGTTAACAGAAGCATCCTACTTAGCTCTAAAATCTAATTGAAAGGATGTCCTGGTTTCTGAATATCACATCCACATTTGGTGTATTCCTCTAAGCCTGCAGCCAGTCCAACTTGCAGCCTGATGTTAGATAGTGCAAGGTAGGGCTGGACACCATAGGAAGTGGATTCCGACTCACCATTGATTGATACAGGGTAGTGACACAGTTGAAAATTGTACTGGTGCCAAAATACCCTGGTAGGTGATTCCAAAAGAACGGTGAGAGAAAATGGGCAGCAGAGAGGTGAAGCAAGGAGAGAAAAGAAAATGAAGAGAAAGAGAGATACAGAGGGGGAAGGAGAATGGTAGACTGACAGAACAGGGCCACGTGACCTGCCAGGGTAAGCCCCCTGGAAGAGTGAGCTTAGAGGTAGCAAGGAGCCATGGTGGCCAGCAGAAGAGTGGCGGGTGTGGAGAGTGTGGTGCCACAGCAAAGTGATATAGTGAGCTTATACCTGGAGATGACCAGGGATTTGGAAAGCTGATTTGTGCATCAGCAATTATGGAAGAAATTTGAAGCACCTTGGAGAAGCGGAACAATACCAAACACTGGAGAAGAAGCACTGGAGAAAGACTGGACTTTGCAGTTCCTACCTCAGTTTTGGAGGGGCAAAGGGTACCATCTTGGACATGTGTCTTTGGGGCCTTTGGGACTGAAAGTGGTGACTGGGGTAAGATAACTGGTCACTTGTGGCATTAGGACTTTTTGTTTTCCCGGTTAATTTCCCTTGTTAATAAAACCCTGTTGTTGAACTCTATTTAAGTGGCAACCGCTATGTGCGGGTCAGAGTGATCTGGTGAAGAAAGTTGGGTAGCAGAAGCCACATTTTAAGTGTTTTTTTTTTTCTCCTTTGCCTTGTTGATTGGTGGGTTTTGCCCCTTTCAACCTGATATCACCATGAGCACATGGCTATGGGTATCAATTCTGCCTCTTTTGCTGATCTGACTAGATTTGTTCTCAAACATCACTATGAACAAAAATGCGGTGTATTCTTTTGTACCAAGGAAACTCAGTTTCCTTGTGCAAGTGATAATATGCCACCACATAGATTTGCTGCTCCAGGCTGTCTTAATGGAGACAAATCCTTATGATTCCTCCATGCCTTCCTTGCTGTACCTGCCATACTTATAAGGAGTAAGGATTTAATAAACTGCATAGAAAATACCTAGTTGAGGACTTGATGTTTTATATGTAATCAGTAAGTGGTAACTTCTTGTTAATGTCTTTCAAGGGTTTATTTCATTTATCAGTCAATCTAGAGAAAAATGGAAATGTCCAGTTAAGCTGCTTTCTCAGTCTGGTTAAGCTATTAGATTCTTGTTGTTCCTTGCTCAGAGTACACACAAGTGTACAGAGGGAATGCCAGCAAACTCCCAGTAGACCATGGGGCTGACATCCTGGGAATTAAGTAGTCCTACCCTAGGGCACAGTGCTGATTTGTTTGGTAGGTGATCTATTGCTTCACTCTCAGGATTTCTGCCCACACATTTCTAAGGAGAGGCTAGAACACAGCAAGCATTTTTATAAAGGCCAAGGGCAGGGGGACTGGAAAGGAAAAAAAGCAGTCGATGAAGGGGACACTGAAGATAAAAGCAGAGAACAAATTTCCAACAGACCTTTGTTAGATTCTCAGGAGGGAGTCAAAATGTAGAGACAAGGAAATGCTATGGAACTCTTGATGAGCTTATTAGGACCTTGAAGCATTGTCA
The DNA here is from genome assembly GCA_004024945.1 of Uropsilus gracilis. Taxonomy (NCBI): domain Eukaryota; kingdom Metazoa; phylum Chordata; class Mammalia; order Eulipotyphla; family Talpidae; genus Uropsilus; species Uropsilus gracilis. Next base: position 146,391 of record PVHY01000459.1, on the reverse strand, counting down.
TCTTTCATTTTTATCACATGAGCATATTTTGAGAACCAACTCTATGTTCAGTTCAGGGCTATACCAATAGGAGAAAAGCAAAATAAAAATTATAAAATTGTTTTATCTTCAGGAATCTCATGAGGGACAGGGAGAGATAGACAGGAATCTCATGAGGGAGAGGGAGAGATAGACAGGAATCTCATGAGGGAGAGGGAGAGATAGACAAATGAGTGACTCTTACTTATGGCAGAAGATGCATCGTCTATGAGTAACTGAAGACAGTAATGTCAACAGAAACACAAGAAAGGAGACAATGTGAAAGGCTACTCCGGGAAGGTGGAAGCTTAATTGCAGGCAAATACAGATATGGACATTGCAAACTGAACTCTGAAGGTCAAAGCAATAAGGACCGTTCAGAAAGCAATCACAGCTTCATGCTAAATTATTATAGATCAGGTAGTAAAACTTGTAACAACTGAGATAGGAAAGGAAACCAGGATGGAGAGAGTATTGAGGAGATTAAAGATCTCACCAAGTTTAAAGATTTGGAATTAACCCTGAATAACATGAATAGTTGAAAGCGGATGAGAAACTCAATCTGAGTATGCTTTATTAAATTAATGCTGACTTCATTCAATAGACTGAAAGGAAGTAAGGATTATGGGATGACTCTATAGCTAAAAATACATAAGATTTCTTTATTTTACATAATTATAAAAGATAAAATTATATAACTTTATGATTTTAACGGAATATAGAAAACAGAAGAAATTAGGGCATGACAATCTGTCTTGTATCATCTCATAAGGTCTACAGTACTGGTATTGGAGAGTAGTGAGAATCTAAAGGATAGAGGTATGCATGGAATCTTGAAAGATGAGAGTGATGAGCACAGTAACTGCACATTGCTTCTCTTACCTGTGACTATCTCCTGAGATCTTGAGTTTTGAGAAAAAGAAGTTAGTCCTTGCTTTTTGTTGTCTGTTGAACCAGCAGTCCATGCACATCAAACTTAAAAAAATACCAGGCCTTGAAATATCTTGTTGACTGTTTTTAGTATTGGAAATAGACACATCATATTGCAGCATGATATAGCAAGGGTTGTAGTAGACATGAGCACAATAGATACCATCATGCATTGTGATTTCCTCTGGAGCAATGCTAAGGGGACTGGATGGTCCCTTTCCATTACTGAAAAGAATCTCATCACATACTTAAAAACACAAACTGATTGCTTGTGTCGGAATTTTCTAACTTAGTTTTGAGAATTTCACTGGAAACAGAAGATCTAGCCTGGGATGTTTACTTTTCTTTAAGAACCAAACTAAAGTACACAATTGGGGTGGGAATAGGGGGAAGATGGGAGGGAATGGTCATGGAGGGAAGGTGGGTTATCCCCCGGTAAAACAAATGTGAAAAATGAGGTGGATTGAAATTCTAACTGTGCTATCTAATGTTAGAATAACCTGGAGTAAATTTATTAGTCTTTGTAAAACTTCACTACTCTTATGTATGATTCATATCCCCATCCCACCCTGTGTGCCTTAAACATTTAAGATAAATACATTGTGATTTAAATGTGGATTTCACAAACAATATAGCTTCACAATGTGTACATATATAGGACTAATGAGTGACCAGTCTCAGAAGAAACATTGATGCTGATTAAGGGTTGACATAGTGATGAGAAAACTTAGGGATATACAACAATGCTAGAAAAAATATAAAAAAGAAGAAACAAGAAAAAACAAAAATAAAATAAATTTCTAAGATGGTTAAGATGAAAATTAGGAAGGACTCTGAATTAGAAGTGGTGGAACTAAAGACAGGAGTAGTAAAAAACTATGTTTAAGTAGAACTTCAAGGAAAGAAAGATAAAGGCATATTGGAAATTAGGTTAACCATGTGTAAAAACTCTCAGGAAACATGACAAACAGACTCATAAATAGCAAAATGAAATAAACATGGAAAAATAAAGGGTATTGCCTACATGATAGTAAGAGCAAAGGGAGAGTTGCTTTCTGGGTGTATCATTCCATCTTTTTCTTTCCTTCCCCCTAAACCCCTAGTCCTTTCTTTTTATCTTCTCTATTCTCTTTATTTTCTCTTTATATATTCCTTTGTTTATTTCCCTTTGCCTCGCCTAAGTATTTTAAAGTTTCTCAAAGTTTTCTGACTTTTACTAACAAATCTCTCAAGAATTTTTTTTAATGTATAAACATATCTTGCTACCTCAGTAATTAGTGGGGAATTCTGCACAGCACATCTGCAGAGGCTTTGGCTCTACAAAAGCAGAAATAATTAGTCTTATTTATTTTTTTTATTTATATTATCACAGTTACCATATTTATGAATCTGTGATAGGAAAAATAGTTTATTTCCAGTTTCTTATTGCATATAATCTTATTTTACACGGCGGGTATTTTAATGGGAAGTTGCTGGTCACTTCTCACCAACAAAAAGTAATGGAGAGATAATGACAGGGTATATGACACTGAGAATGCTTCCAAAATAGCAGAAAACAGACAAAGGTTTGTGTCTCACCTCCAGTATTCAGTATTTATATAAATGTGTAGCACTGGGTTCTTTGCTTGGAATGCATTCCTCCTAAAATAAAGTTGATTCATAGCTTATAAAATTACCATGGAAATGAAATATATTAATGTTTACAAAGTACAAAACATTGTTCCTGATATAATAATTATTCAATAAATGGTATCATTTGATTATCCAGGCTGGATATGTCACCTCCGCCGCCCCTGGGAGCCAACCCCCTCGCCGCACGCCACCTCCGCTGCCCCTGGGAGCCAAGCCCCGCCTCCAGGTTCCTCCGAAGACGCGCCCATCTTGCCGATCCTCAGGTTAGATAGCTGCTGAAGGTCATTGGCGCCGGTTCCAGGCCCCTGGGAGGGTCCCCCTCGCCGCACGTCACCTCCGCCGCCCCTGGATATTTTTCTGAAAGCTTAGTTGATGGATTACAGACTATATAAAAAATATTTCAAGAAAATCATCTCACTTCCCACAATTGTAAATGAACACATATCTGAAGTTTTACAAATTTCTTTCTGTTGTACTATGTGCAGGTTAATGGCAGCGAACAAAGAGGAAAATAATGACCTTAAGTTTGTGAAGTTCCCTGGTGGCATAAAATCAATCAGTTCGTTGTACATCGTTGTACATCGTCTTTCTCCTGCTCATTATACTTACCAGTGGAGTAAGACAGCTATTAAAATCTATTAACCTGATATTTCTCTTTAACTGAAATGTGTCCAGAATGAAGAATAAAGAATATTTCAAGTTTTATCCAGTTCATATGGCCAGTTTCCTCAGGTTTACTTTCTCTCATTGGAAGAGATTCCTGTCTTTTGATATGTTAAACAGTGCCTCCAGGAGGGATATAAATTAATTGCACCTTCCTCAGCAAATGGCAGTCTTTGCCTATGGAACTCCTCAAGGTGTTCTAATATTCCTTAGGGTAATGTCCTCCAATTAAGATCAGTCGTTTAGAGAGTTTGTCTGAAACATTAAAAAAAAAAAACCCACAAAAAAAACTTGTAGCAAGGTCCTTCTAGGTTTCTCAGATTAAATTCAAAGAAATGGATTTTAAGAAAGGGCTTATTACTGGTGAACTGAGTTCAATTATAATTTGGTTTAACGTGTAGATTCTGTCCTTTGCATTATCAACCACCATGTCCTTCTTAGCCTTGGCGTAAGTGTGATTTTATGATGGACCATAACACACGAGATTTGTTTTGCATGGTGCCTGTGATTCAGACTTAATTCGGAATTGTTCCATGATGCCCTGCATTAATTTTGCCATGATAAATAGTAAAGAAAGTGAGTCTTGAGATGGATAATCAAGGGAACAAAAAAAAATATGTTTTCATATAGAAACTGATAGAGCTTGAGTTGCTAAAACAGGCATAGAGAGAGATGTTTCCTGGTAATAGGAGCAGTAGAAAATAAAACTGTGTGCTCACTGTGATAAAATAGCGGAGAGGATGGAAAAGAAATAGACTTTTCTGAATGCTGAGAGGAAGTCTAAAAGGTAGCCTGTAGGAAATCTGTCCACACTCTCAATTATTCCCTCAGTCAGGTGTGCAGTTGGATCAAAATAGTAATTTTATTGTTCAGCAGTAAGAGAAAAAAAATATAGATATATATACAACATGAATGAATTTCACAGATCCTGTGCTTAGCAAACAAGTGATACACATAAGAGCATATGCACCTTGGTTTATTTGTTTACTTTTAAGAATAGAGAAAAGTACTTCATGATGATACAAGTCAGAATACCAGTTATCTTTGGGGGGTATAGGTAGTGGTGAACCTAATAGAAAGACCTGGAAAGGCACCTTCTGGACTAGTGGGAATTGTGTGTTCAAGATTACTAAGATTATTCTTAATCTTTTGCTAAGTTAATAGCTATAGACATAGAAATCCGGACAGTACATTGTTTCTTACTTTATTCTAAGTAAGTCATGTCCCCCTTTTTTTTTAACATAAAAAGGTGGAAAATAAAATTAAATGAACCTGTATATTTTGATGTACATTATCTGATTTGATCATTAAAGCACTGATACAGTTTTCTTGATTTGGTGTGAACAAACAACATGAATGTTTTATGACTACATAGACTCATGCTGTGTGTGTGCATGTGTGTGTGTGCCTTTGTGCCATCTGTAGTGTTAAAGAAGAAAAACAAGTATTTATTTATTTCTTAGCAATTTATGTTCATTATCTCACTTAATCAGTGTAACTATGCCATAAAGCTTCTGAGACACTAAATCTGCTACCCAGAATTTCTAAGACAAAGAAACCAAAAAAACCAAAGCTAGGCAAATATGACAAAACAATCTGTAGTCAAAACCCACAGTTCCTTCCACTGCTGCCTCTCTGTAAAGATGATGTCAACCAAATCACTTAATAATATTCTAAGTCTAGGCTGGAAGAGAGACTTCAATATATTTTTTCTTCAGATGGAAATACTATGGGATTTTAAAAGTTGACATGTTTACTAATCTATCTCATTCTTGAAGAGGAGTTGAAGCAAGCAGAGATTTAGTTTGAGAGAGAGTTAGTTTGGGGTGGCTAGCCCTCTGGTTCTATGGGATTAGTAAGAAGATGCATGTTTTTCTGTCAGTATTATTAACATCTCTCATTAGACCCATTTAACTTCTTGCTAAAATGCCTAAATAATGTTTCAGTCTAGTGGGCATACAAGCTTGAAGGCATGAAAGCCTGCATTCCTTTTTGGGGGAGACTACTGAAATTTCAATGTGCACTTTATTTTATTCCAGTCAAAAGAAAAAAAGTAAAAGAATTTTACTCAAATATTTGACAGAAACATCGATTAAATTATAGGAGAGACTAAGGGTTGATAGGCAAGTCAGAATGAAACAAGAGTTCTACGCAGAGAAATCTCTTCCCCTTTTTAACTTTATTTTATAACTATTACCTTATGGACCTCATTTCTCTCTCTGAAGTTACCCACAACAAGCCATATCAGCACTCTTCACAAGAGCTTTATTTTTTTCATCGAAGTCACAGAGAAATGGGATCGCCTATACATCACAGTGACTGTGTTCTCACCATAGAACAGTGGTTAAGGAGTGTCTCTGATTGTCCAAGGGAGATTAAAACAACTTGTGTCATTTGGATAAAAAAGTTGCATGACACATTGTCTTTGAAGACCTTTTATGACAGTCACTAACAAGACAAAATTCTTAGAGTATACTTATAATTCCCCAGTTCTATTAGTGAGAATATTTCTGGGGTAAAAATGTCATTCCCTGGGTAATAAAGCACACAGCAAAACAGGAATCTGAGTATGCATTTTATAGTTTTACTTATACACAGCTTTGTTTACTCATTATAACCATTTTTATGCCCTGATGCAATAGGATCCCTAAATTAATCTCACTATTCTGTCTTCTTCAATTACCCATGATTCAGCATCACCACATCAACCTTGTAATCTCGTTTGAGCTCCATTTTATTCCAAGGAACATCATTACTGTCATCAGCACTATTTATTCACACCCCCCCCCCGTTTTCCCTTAACATGTGGCATTTATGAAAAGTTATGCTTCCATGGTGAATACATGGCATGCATATGGGAGGAAAGGACCCTGTGATAAACTTGGTCCCAAATATCATGATAAAGATTACAAGGTCACTCATGTAGTGGAGATAAGAGCTATGCCAAACTAGATGCATTGATTCAAAGTGAAGAAAATGGTGATACACTGATCTTTATTTTTCTTATGTTGTCTTGGACCACTATGGCCATAGGGATGGATATATTAAAATATGGTAATACTTAAGATGTATTTGCTTTTTTGCTATATTCAGAATGTATATTTTTTAAATAGATTTGAGATATTTGTACAGTAACTCCTTTGAGGTTCAGACAATATCATATCACTAAAATCTGAAACTATTCAAGCCATATCACCCTGGGATAATACCAGGCTTTGTACAGAAGAAAAGAAGCTGTTGGCATTAACAATGAAATATTTATAATATACAGTGACATAAGACCATCATCTAAAAGCACTATAGGGAAAGCATAAAATATGAAAGAACCCATGGCATTGTAATTAGCAACAATATTACAATGATACTATTTCTTAGTTTTAGTTGATCCTGGATGGTGACATGATTGTCATTATATTTAGAAAAATACTTAAGCTTGGCAAAAGAAATAAAGGTCTTAAGTATATGTGCATTCATTTTCAAACATTTTATCTCCCTCTTATAATCAGGGTAATATACTATCGAAGTGGGGTGGGGATCAGGATAAAAATGGCTTGGCATCACTAAGCTCACATAGCTTCAGCTGCTCATAGAAAAGACAAATTATTTTATGCTGAATATTCTCATGGTTTGTATGCATGTGTTGGTATCTCTAACACAAGGTATCAACAAACATTGACCTTATTTATTCTCTGTCAAAATTCAGAATCTGTATTCTGTCACATGAGGTATAAACATTGTTAGCACAAGCAGTGCTATTCTAAAAAAATAAAAACACAATCTTTCAGAGACATCAACAAAAGAAGCTTGTCTCTCCTTTAAAAAATATTCTAGAGAGCAAATAATCAAAAGGGGGTACTTGGCAATGCCTTGGACAGTGGGCTGTGTGTTGCTTGCTGTCCTGTTGAAGATGATCCCTGCGGCCTCTTGGGGGACTCCTCCAGCTAGATGGGCTGTGTGTCTGGGGCCACTTCACCAGGTTTCTACTCTCTCAAGATTGAAATTGTAGGGGGTATAAAGGGATGACACAATTGAGCAAACGTTCAGTTGGGGCTTGACAAAACTATTTTCACGTATCCAACACCAACAAGGAGTTTTAGGATGGAAGAGAAAAGAATGGCATGGCTAGTGTCTGAAAGACATTTGAAATAAATTTTCATTCTTTGCCTTCCTATATGGATACTTGACTTGGAAATCAGTTTTAGAGAAGACAAGAGTACAGCATCAGTATATCTACTATCCCTTTTGTTAGGAGTCACATGTGGAATGAAGAAATTGAGGCGGAAAGGACTGACAGTGATTTGTGAGGCTAGCCCACAGCATGGGGGTTTGGGAAGCATGTTTAGGTTTAACTTGAATGAAGTTGAGAAGCCCCTTATATGGTCCAGCAAGGAAATGTTATAATGATGTAATGAGAAAGCAGCAAAGTATACATGACATACAGCAGGGAGGAAGCAGGGATGCTTGATAACAGGAGAATTTACCTGTGGAGGCAACAGTTATTACTGATAGGTCATATGTTTCTTGGGACACTCTAAAGAAGTTAGCTGGGTTACAGGTGAGAGACTTACTGTTGCCCACCCTCTAGTGTGCCAGAGGGGGTTAGAAGTTTAATATGTGCAAATTGTATGACTGTGACTTTATGATTGTTTCATTGGAGCGCAACCACACCCATCATTTATGGTTTATCATTTATGGCTGATTATGTGTAAAACATCATTGCTTGAACAGTTGAAACAGTGTTTCTCTTATCTGAAGCTCCATCTCTCTACCTACTTCCATGTTCCACACATTCCTCTTTTTTAATTTTTAAAAAGGATCTAAGAGATTTTAGCAGGTTGGTGGCAAATGTACATTAATCATAGCAAGAGAATAATAATTGTGAGCCTAACAGTAATAATTCACATTTTGGCCTACACCTTTTACTCCAGGAGATGTTTTGGGAAAGTATTTTATTTGAAGCACATGCTCGTAGACTGTTTGGCCATGGGTAGGCCATTACATTAGTGATGGCAGATACTGTGTCTTTCTATGAGCACATACAATCATCTCAAAGACACATCTCAGGATACTTTTGGATCTATGCTGCCTATTTCTTGGTGCTTTCCTCGGCTGACATCTCGTTTGTGGATTTCAAAGTCTTGACACAAGAAACACAAGAGGAAAACAGAGCTGTGATTGATAGTTGAGAGAAATCCTCTCAAGTTGGCAATCTTTGGGATAGATAGTTTTATTCACCACTTGACCCTGAAGAAGGTTTTAAAGAATTTAAGATAATGTGGATATAAGAATTATGAGCGTTACTTTGGTTAAGTGCAAATATCCCATGTTCGATATTCAGTGAAACAATGAAGAACTGGGGAAGGTATCACATTGGGATGTGATAAATTTTAAAAAGTGACATAAAAATATTTCAAAGAATTATTTCAGAGAAGATACACAGATATATTTATATACATATATACACATGTGCAATAACTGTTATCTTCATTGTAATCTACCACAGAGGCCAGTATACTTTTTATCTGATTTTGTTATCTTGACTTATATTGAGGTGATATTAGTTTACAATATGATATTTGGTTTAGAAGTAGATGATCACATGATTCAGAAGTTTAAATGTATGTTACCACTTCATACCCAGTACCAGACTATCAGTAGTCCTATTTCTCCACTGTAGTCCATTGTACTTCCATACTCTCTTCTCTATTCCCCTTTGAGCCGCCTAAATTCTATTGTCATATTCCTAGGGTTTCTTAGTGGTTTGTTTTTCTGAACCTTTGTTTAGTTTCTTTATATCCCAGATATAAGTGACACCATCCGGTATACTTCTTTCTCCTCCTGATTTATTTTGCTGAGCAGAATCTTCTCTAGTTCCATCCACATTGTTGCAAAAGACAACAGTTGATCGTGTTTGACAATTGAGTAGTATTCCACTGTACATAGAGCACATCTTCCTGATCCACTCATTTGTCTTTGGGCACGTAGGTTATTTGGGTACTGGCTACTGTCAGTAGTGCAGCAGTGAACAAAGGAGTGAATATATATATCCCCTTGAATTAGTGGTTTTGGTAACAAGCAAATAGCAAATATCTTGGCCTTGTGAATGAAACAGACTGTTTCAACTGTTCAGCAATGATGTTCTGACACATAAGCAGCCATAAATGATAAACCATAAATGATGGGTGTGGTTGTGCTCCAATAAAGCAATCATAAAGTCACATTCATACAATTTGCACATATTAAACAATCTTCTGTCTGTCTTCAACTTGTTAAAAATGTAAAACACGCTCTTAATTTATGTGTGAAGACAGGTGACAGGCCAGATTTGTTTTACCAGCTGTAGTTTGCTCATCCTTTGTCTACACAAACAGTGTGAAGAGAATGTTAGGAAGTAAAATGTATAAAATTAAATTGAAAACAGAGCAATACATGCCTAAGATGAAAATATCTTCAATTAGTATTGTCTTGAAGCTTTCACATTCTTTAACACTTGTCATCATCTTCAAAGTATTAACCTCTTTGACTTGACAAACACTTATTTGAAATATTTTCAGTACTTAGATTTTTTTGTATTGACACTAATAGATTTACAGCCCAATAAATTGAATTCTTAATATATACCGGGCATATGAGCTTAGGGCGGACAGAGAGAAGGCATAAGGAGATGCTTATGCCTTAGAAAAGTTTTTTACAATGTGTGTTAAATCTCCACTTCTTCAGGTACCTCCGACTGTCACTAAGTATTAAGTTCTAATAAGATTTTCTTTCCTCTCTGAGTTGATCCCTAACCTCCTCAGATAAAATCTAGACATTGCCTATATCTCAGTCTATAGTGAACCTCTTTGAGTTTTTAAATAAAATATTCAGTGTGTTTCCTTCTGTGTTGTGTTTCTCCATCTAGTCATTTAGTTCACAACTAGCCTTAAATCAGTTTAAGTACCTACTAGGCCTCCTACAATCTCTAGGGAAGACTACATCACTTTTCTCTGTGTTTCCACAACTTTGGCATTTGGCTTGAAATCCCATTTGTAATTAGTGACTTAAGAAATGTCTCCAGTTTCTGCCTCTTAGCCCAAGGCTGCAGGACAAGGACTTTATCTCACTCATATCTCACTTGAGGTGTGGTCAACATAGGATAAGGGGACAAGCTAGATGCCCAAAGGTTTTTATTGAATTACATTCAATTAAAGACAACCTCTCAGTTAAATGGCAAAGACTAAAAGATAAGCAAAATAGAATCCTAGAAACAGGATATTAACTGTGTAGTGTTGGGAGAGTTTGCAACATGGGAACTGGTCTCTAAATCATCTTGATGGAGTGAAGCTCATTGAGTTGATGAGGCTTGGACAGGATCCATATTTATTCGCTGACATGACTGCATTAATAATGTTGCCATAAGAGCAATCCTTACAAAACATAAAATACTTAAAAATTCTGAATTTCATGGATTTACGGATTTACTCTTAGATCTTATATCCCTAACCGACTTAATCTTATATCCATAACACCTTCAGATACAGTAGTGTTACAGCCTTTGCTTGGTGATATATATCCATGTTACAGCCACTGCTAAGCATCTATTGCATATAACTGCAGGCAAGGGGCTCACATATATTGGCATTTTTAATGGCAATAGTAAAGGTTGATGAGAATCACTTTTTTGTAAAGATAATGTCATTTTAAATAAAACTTGAAATAGTTCTACCCTGATGACCCACTAATTTGAAGAAACTCAAAGCTGTACAAAAGGATCACATTTATGATTTGAAAAACTAGAAGGAAAAAGGACAAAAGTGGCATGCATGTTTTCTTTCAAATATGACTCATCTCTGAAAATCTGCAACTACTCTTTGGAAGCCTCTTTAAAGAGAGTAGCATTGTGAATATATTTATCAGGACTCTGTGGTACATGGGTTTAATCTTTTCTTCACATCTGTAGGTTAGGAACATGATTTGTCTAGTTGTCATACCTTGCTACAGTTCACTAATACTAAAAAATAATGAACCATGTCAATGTATAAGTTTTATTCTTTTAAAGTCATTTGCTTACTTATAATTATGACCTTTTTTCTTTGCTTCTTTGCTTGGTTTTATTCTTTTCTCAAAAAAACTTCAAATCTTAGTTAATAGCTTTTTAAAAATTCAAGTGTATATAAACACATGTGTTCAGAGAGACTAGGTATACTTAAAACTATTTGAGCCTTCAGGAAATGTTTAACTATGCCTATAAAACCGTTGTTATTTAACACAGAGTGATTTTATTATTTTTAATAATAAATTAATAATAAAATATTTTTATTATATTTTTAACATTGGTTTACAACATTGCTTATATGTAGAGGTATAGAATCCCTCCCTTCAGGTATTGTTACGATACCATATCCACCACCAAAGCGCCCCTTGTCTAATACCCACCATCGTCCCACTGGTCTCCTCCCCCACCCCAATAAGGACATTATTCTTATCCTTCCCTCACCCCTTCCCCTTCCAGTAGCCTCAGTCCTACAGTCCAGTTTTCTAGGCTTCGTCATTAGTTTGGCTTTATCTGAACCTTTGCTTTGTTTCTCCATATTAACATAGGATGACTTTCAATTGAAGAGAATTGTATTTGTATTCTCTCATTTAGAATAGTCTGGAGTTCTAAAGAAAATGAGATTGAAGTTATTTTATTTACTTATAAAAGCTCTAAATCAGAAAGACTAATAAAATACATCAAAATTCTCCTCAAGGCAAAATTCCTAGTAACTAATAATAATAGATGCATCATATTTGTTTTCTCTGACAAAGGATTGAATGCATGTCCATTTCGTAACCATTTGTTTTAAGAATATTGTGATTTCACCATTAATGATCTATAACAATAGTCTAGCAAACTATTAACATTTGTAAACTGGTATTTATGGATTGGATGATTTTCAAAAAATATATCACAGTAATAACTTTACTAACATGCAGTTGTAAATCACAGTCCCTGAAAGGCTGTCTTTGGGAGGGAGGAACTCAATTCAGAAAAAATTCTCACTGAATGTAGTGAGAACATTACATTTCAACATACTTTTTTTGTTTGTTTTTACTTATGGTTGTAAACACATTACATTTAGAGACACATACTGCACTGATAGTTCAGAATTTGGTAAGCCCCACCTATCACTGGTTTAAATATATACCCATATATTTAAATTAACCCTTTCCCTGACGAGAATACAGAAAATCATGTTTTAGTAATTCTTCCAAAGACAGGTAGGAATAGCCATTTGTGGTAGCTAAGCACTTTTCCCTTCCAATTTTTATGTCCTCTTCCTACTCTTGAATCCTGATCTTAGGCAGAGACTTAGGCACCTAACATCTGAGTAGTCATACTGTGCCAGTTCTTGACAGCAGTGATTGGTCCAAGAGATGGACACATTACCCAAGCTTAGACAGAAGATTTTCTTTAGCTGAATCTATGAATTCTAGGTGTATTGGACATTTTTCTGGGATTTACAAATTATTAGTACTATACCATATTCCTTCTCATCTGCAGAAACTTTATAAAAGAGAACAGAATTAGGCCATCACTCAAAAAGAAACAGAAAAGCATAAAGAAGAACTATGGCATGACAGAGATTATTTTTATCTGAATGTTTGAATCCTTGACTGCCATCTTTGAGATTTTGATTTCCTACCTTGATGTCTTTGGTTTCTCTACACTACTACTATATTACCTATGTTACTGATAAAAAGCATCAGAAAATTCCTGAAGACTCAAATGATGTTTGATGTGCATATTGTCCTACTGCTTAAGTACATATGGTTTTCAAATTCTCATTTAAAAATACTTTATCTTTTAGAACATTTCAACTGAACAAAGTTGAACAAAAGGTACACAGACTTTCTGTATAATTCCTGGTCTAATATATACACACTGTCCCCTACTATGACAAGTACCTTATAATAGCATTATAATGATGCTAATTTTTATAAAGCAATTACATTTTTCCAACCCTAAACACAATCAGCTTACTTTAGATTGGCTTTGTTTCTTTGCCCTTCATGTAATAGTTGTATCTCACCTCTAAGAGACAAAAAGAAATTAGGATGCATTGCGTATTTCTTTAAAGCTTTCTGTGGAAATCAGAACTGGGTAAACAGTTTGATATTGGAATATAAGCGCCTCAGCGCTGAAGACAGTGTTGAGATTCCTTTGTGGTCAGGGAATGTATGAATAAATTATAAGAGAGATGTAAAAGAAAAGCTTAAAATTTAATGGAGATGTAAGTGATCAAGCCAGCTGTGATCTGATGTGGAACTATTTAATTCTGATCAGATCAGAAGAGCAGGTACCATTCACAACCTCTGAAAATGTCTGGCAATTTTTTTTTTGATAATACCACTTTGAAACATGCATGTTTATGGTATGTTTTTCAACTGAATCTAAGTGCACAAATACATACACAGTATATACACAGATACATTTTTCAAAATAAGTTGCTCTCCATCACTTTGATTATAAAATAACTTTCCAGCTTTGGAGACCTTTCTCCACACTCAAATTTTAATTTCCTGATGTTGTCACTACAAAAAAATAAAAGATAGTGAAACAAGAAGAATAAAAATTTGTAGATCTTATGTCTGTTAATTCAACCCAAATCCAGTAGTTGTTTTTAGATTTTTCATGGAGAGTTCCTGTGGGTTATATCATGCTTTGTTATAATGATCTTTACCTCTTCACTTACCTCAGTTAATCCACAAGATGGTGTTGAGTCCTTTGTGCAATGTTGGCATGTGGAGAAGCTATACTGATGATTAGCAAACAAGGAATGGGGGCAGAAGTGTACATGCATGCCTATAGGCATATTGAAGTGCATATATCTTCAACCACAGAGTTCCTTCTCTGGAGAATTCTTACTCTAAAATAGCAGCACTTGTCTATAATGTTTGGCTCATTTCAGCAAGATGAAATGTGAGTTAGAAGTTACCCGCATGAACCAGTTTACTGGTGGAGAATAAAGCATATGAGGTAGAAACTAGAAATCTGAAATATCAGGTCCAGGATAGCAAAATGAAAAATTAAGATACAGGTTTAGATTCAAGGCCAGGGAATTCTGCAGTCCCGTAGCCAAAATAAAAGTGTTTCAAACTGTATAGACTCATGAACAAGGAAGGTGAGTGGATTGTAAGTCAGGATCCAGATAGTCAAGCACAATTTACCTGAAGTCACAGTAGGATTGAAAGCCTGGATAGATGTCATATTCAAGAAATGAAGAGTATGGCAAAGTGTTTGGTTAGCTGTGTTGGTGAAAGAAATATGTAGCAGAGACTGTCAGTCTACCACTGGAACTAAGGGTTGACCAGGGTTAACTGGTATTCCTATGGCAGAAGGGGAAAAAAAGCTGATCAGCTTCATCACCTTGACATTTTATTCTTTACATCTTACTCTGTATTCTAAACACTCCCTTAGAAATGAAAAGTGATACCATGGAGTGCACAATTGTTTCCCTGCCCAAACATTCTATCAGTTTTGATCATACTTTGATGTTGAAAATAAATCAGTCAAGTCCATTTGTTTTTCTCATCTGTCTCTTGATTTCTAACTATTCCATTTCTGAGGTGTCTCAAATGAGAATTAATTTTACTGTGCCTTGCCATAGACTGCGAAAAGAAAGTCTTCATGCATGAAATTTCGGCACTGTTTTTCAGAGTCTCTGTAATTATTGCTTCTCAGCACTTTCAGCACTTGAATCTTTGAGGGAGGACTGTTACAGAAAAGGCAGGGACACTAAGGGAATTCTGGGTTAGAATATCTTTACGAGAGAGAGAACTGGTAAGCCCAGGTGAGAAGGGCCTGTTTTGTTTTTTTTTTTCTTGTTTTGTTTTTTTAAATTTCATTCCTCACCCCCAAAGTCCCAGAGAAAGTCTGGATTATAGAAAAAACATCTAAAAGAAAATTCAACCAATTCAAATTTATTTTTTAAGTTAACTTGAAAAGCAGATTTTTTCTGAAAGGTTTGAAAGAGAGCAGCGTTTTGCTTTTCAGCAAAATCTTTTTTCAAAAGAGCATCTTCTAGTACTAATATATATTATGGCAACAAAAGAAAACTTAAAGAGAAAAACAATAGGTACTTCCTTATGCACTGATACCATTTTTAGTTGATCTGTTTCAAATAAGCATAAAAGCTCCTTGAAGTCTCCGAACTAACAAGCCTCATGCCCTTAACCTGTTGCTCACCCAGTTTCTTAGTCAAATGGGGATGAAAGCTTATGCAGTCACCACCCAGACATGGACATGGCATATGGATTTTCCTTCCCATTCTCTTGCCTCCAATTTACTTGCAGCTCACAAAGAATGCCAGGTATCAGAGAATTTAAGGTATGTACAACAGACTTGCAACAGAGGAACCTCAGGAAGGGTGAGTCAGGACTAACACAACCAAATTAAGAATGTAGATTCTCATTCATTCATCTCTTTTGGGACATTTGGGTTGCTTTCATGTCCTTGCAATTATAAATAGTGCTGCCAAAAACATCCGAGTACAGGTGTCCCTTTGTATAAGTATTGAGTTCACCTTTGGATAGATTCCGAAAGAGCGATTGCTGGGTCAAATGGTAGTTCCATTTTCATTAGTTTGAGGGTCCTCCACACAGCTTTCCATAGTGGCTGGACCAGTTTACATTCCCACCAGCAATGTAGGAGTGTTCCTTTCTCTTCATATCCCTGCCAGCATTTATGGTAACTTTCCTCTTAAGGAGACATTTGAAAGTGTCTAAAAGCACTTGTTGCCTGTTTGTTTGTTTGTTTGTTTGTTTGTTTGTTTGTTTTTTAATGTGGGCCATTCTTACTGGTGTAAGGTGGTACCTCACTGTGGCTTTGCTTTGCATTTCCCTGATTGCTGGTGACGTTGAGCACTTTTTCATGTGCCTATAGATGTGGTATATATACACAATGGAACAGTACTCATCAATTAAAAATGACAAATTTGATGAATTTGGAATAACATCGGTGGGCCTAGAGGAAATCATATTAGCAGGAACAAGTCAGAAAGAAAAAGACAGCCAGCAAATGATTTCATAGGAACATAGGGACATAGGAAAAACAAACAAAGGCCAGGAGGAGAAGTCAAAAAAAGCTAAGAACCAAACTAAAGCACACAAAGGGGGTGGGGGTGGGGGAGTAGGATAGGTGGGAGTGGTCAGGAAGGGGAGGTGGTGGGTGAACCCCAGGGAATACAAAGAGGTGGAATATATATGAATAAATTATTTAAAAATATCAGAAGGGAAGTCTATGTTTGGGAAAACAGAAGGTCCGGTCACAATAAACTTGAAGAATAAAGTGCAAGATTAAAAAAAAACACAGTTTCGGCCTATTCCGTCCCCAGTGATGACATGACAGAATTGAACAGGATTCTAGCTGAGAGTTTTCATTTTAGAAATGCACCCTGGCCCAGAAGGGAGACCGACTTCAAGAGATATTTGGAGAAACTCTACAGCGTGCATCATATACTGAAGGTCACCTCTATAAAAGTTACAGAGAAGAAAATCTTACCTGGTGGTAGAAGGATCCAGATGGGAGCAACTGACTTATTTTCTTGATTATCTCTGAAGACAGTAGCCAAAAAGGAAGAGTTTCAGCAGTGAATCCGCAAGGGCAGAGATGTGAGTGTGTCAGATCTTCAGCAATGAAGTTGGAGTTAGGCTCTAAAGAGACTTTCTACAGCAGGTTTTCTCAAAGTGTGGCCCTCAACTGACAACTCAAGCACCACCTGGGCCCTGCAAATTATTGGGCTCCCCTCTGGACCTCCTGAGACTGGAAACCTGGGGGTGGTGCTAGAAACCAGTGTTTTAAGATTCACTTCCGGTGACTGTGAAATTGAGATTCACCGCTAGTATAAGAACACTGACTCTCAGCTGGGAGTAATTTCCTCTTAAGGAGACATTTGACTGTCTAGGAGCACGACTTTATTGAAAATTCTTTCTCCTCTCATCACCTATATGCACACACAACCTTAGTGTATACGATTTTATCATTTATTATTCCACTGTTACCGATGAGGATCTGAAGATTGATCCTGGGTCAAAGAGGGTAGAAGCCTCCAACCAACCAGCCGCAGGTATAAAGTGGCACATTTTAAAATGCAGCTCCCGCTGCCCACACTTTCAGGTTTTTCCTACCCACTTGGAGCAGTTACAAAAGTCACAATGCAATTTATGCAGCAGGAAGGTTATTTTGCAAGGAAAAATAACCAAGAAAACAGAGTCCTTAATGCCACAAGTGGAGTTATTTTACCCCAAGTACCATTTAGCCTGAAAGCCCCAAATGCAAGATGGCGCCCTTTGCCCCTCCAAACCTGAGGCCGGCACTCTGCAAAGTCCAGTCTTTCTCCAGTGCCTTCTCTTTGCTGCTTTTCTCTCCATCATTCCAAGCTGCTCAGCTTCTCCAAGGCTCCTCAAACTTTTTCAACAAATGTTCATCCTTCCCATACGGCCTAACCACATGGGCCTGTTCTGTCAGCTCACCATTCCTCATCTCTCCGATCTCGGGCTCGTCTTTCCGCACCCCTTTTCACACTTTTCCCTTTCTCTCCCAGGTCTTTCTCTCAGACACCCCCCCAAAAAAAACCAGGGCAGCATGGTGCCCAATACAATTTTCAACTGACTCACTATCCTTGTATCAAAGACACAGTAATAGTACTATTATGGAATACGTATGATCCTAGCCACTGCAGCTAAATGAGGTTTCCGGTTTCAGTGATGCATCTACAGGCCGAAAATATACACATGTACAAGTTTCAAACTGTAGTAAACAACTTCCTTTTGGAATATAGAAGATGATGAATCAGGTGAAGGGGGAATGGGGTAAAATGCTTCCAGGGTCTTTTGGAAAGTGAATGAACTCAAAGTTGTGAATCCCAGTTATTAACCGTTTAGAGTGTAAGCAGCCTGTTTGCGCTGCCAACTGGCATTCAATCATCAGGTTTATCAGTCTCTGTAGGTTCTTTATTGGCTCTAGCAGTTACACAGATGCACCAAGGAGAGAAGGAATCAGGCCAGACTGGTAGGGGAGCCCCGTAGGTCCCCAGAGTCCTTCACACCCTTCCTCTGGGTTTCTCTCTGGCATTCTCATGCCCCTTTATCAGGGTGATGCTGCTTGCTTATCCCTTCCTCCCAGGCCCAGATTTGCTCACACATATGCTCATCCACTGGCCCAGGCATAGACACATCATGGGGAGGGTGCAATACCACAGGATCAGGGTATACAGGCTAATAGAGGAAAAGGCCTAACCAACTCATTTACCCTACAGCCTGCTATTGTGTTCTACACAGCCTAGCTTGTAGTGAGTGCTTTGAGGAAACACTTTCAGGGCCTCTCCCTCTTTATCTCCTTTGATTCCACTGACTGACCCCACAATAAATTGACACAACAGGTTAATAAGGAAAAGTCATTTAAATTCATACACACAGATCCATGAAATATGGCACCTGAATGACTCAAACAGCCAGTTTATATACTTTTTAAACAAGGAAGCAATACAGCTGGAAAGAATAGATAGGGCAAAGCAATTTTTGCAAGTTTTGATTTGGACAAGCCAAGCTTGTTCAGATAACATCCCATGTCTGTCTCTGATGAGAAAGATGTCTCTCCATCTCTGTGTGGGGATGGGGGATAACTTTTACATTAAGACTGATGTTTTTCCCCCAGTTTTTAGGGGGGAACAGAAAAGAGAAGAATCAGAAAATTCTTGCTTTTAGGAAAAAGGCTGGTATAAAATATCATTTATTCATGGACTGTTGCTCCCTTTCAAGATAGTTAATATATAACTTAGGTACATCTTGGGGTATAGTGATGTGGGACCTAATATGCTCTAAGAATGAATGTTTTCACTAAATACTTCATTTTAAAATGACTCACTTGATGTCACATGAATTTCATCTCAACAACAAAAGAAAAAATAAATATCTCCATGTATTTTTTGCCTATAGAAATTCAAATAGCGACAAGTAATTTTTCATAAGTGATTTAGATAAAAACATTGGTGTAAAAGAAATGCATAAAAATCCAGATCAACTTGTGCTGTTAAGATTCAAAGAATTATTGCTCAGAGTAAACATTTCTTTGCCTCTAGACATGAGTACTTTTTTAACAGGCTTCTCTATTTTGGACAATAAATCCAAACTTTCATATTGGATATTTATGTGAATTAATATAAATAATGAAGTACCCAATTTTCTCAGAGGATGAAATTGTATATGGAATGTTTTCTGTAAAATCAGATGAATTAAAGAAAAGCAAAAATTCTTAACTCTTTAAATAGCACAAATATACATACACATGATTTTGTTGATTTGTATGTAGTTCTGATTGTAAATGTCTACGTAGGGATGCAAAAACCCACTAAAATAATAAGGAAGAAGCTTTCTGTAGGTAGTTAGAAAATAGGATATTCACACAAAACTGGAAGGACTATGAAATGATTTCAGAAGGAAATTTTTCATTCCATTATAATTGAGTTCAATAACAGATTATATAGAAATGTGTGGGCTTTCTTAACGATAATCAGACTATAAGTTATAATTCATGGTTCAGATATAGTTAAATGTTTCTAAATTAGGTGGGCACTATGGGTATGGAGGTGGCTTTCTTTTTGCTCTACCCTTGTAATTTTGACTCATCAGATACATGAAAATCTATTTTAAGATATATATATATATATATTTCATTTTAAGAAGAAAGTAAATGGGAATTATGGATGAGTTACCCTAAGGATTATTCTTGACTCTACTATTGCTTCCGTAGTCAGGAGTCACTAAAGAAGGACAGTGTAGGCAACTGAGAAAGTCAAGGGTGCTGACAGCCTCCTGAGACAGAAAAAGGGGTCATGAAAACTCTGATGGAGATTGCGCAGTTTAGACGCAGTTCAATCAAAAACCCTGAATTTTTCTGCATTGCCCTTTCTTTCATCATTCTCTTGACATAATTTTAGTCCTGATTAAATCCAACTTTACCAGCTGCACCTACAACATCACTGCTGAAGCTGTTTCCAGTGAAACATACAACAGTGCTCACAACTTAGTTCTTTAAATTCCTGATCTCAGTCACAAGTGACTGCCTTACTGCCTTCATCCACACGATTGTCCATCACCCAGGTAACTACTCACCTCTCCTCTTGGCGCCACCTCAATCCGTTTTCTCAGTTTATGTCCTGGCTCCTATTTCACTGAGAAAATTCAAGCAATTTAGAGCTAGGTTCCACAGGTTGGCATTCATAGCAGTATTCTCTGATTTTTTTTTCCTTCTTGCTTTTCTGAGTGAAAATCACCTTTGTCCTGAGGCCAACCCCTTCACTTAGCACAAAATCCCATCTACTTTCATTATTTAAATACAAAAATAGGTTGCTTTAGCAATTGTACTGCCACTTTTGCCATCATCCATCCCTCCCTTTTCATTGGGTAATTCTCAGTGGCATATAAAGGAGCTATAATTTATTGAATCTAAAATGAAAAAAAAAAACTACATATTTCATCTCCCTCTAGCTATCATCACACTATTTATCTCTAAGTTTTAAACTATTAAAATGTGCCAACTTTTGTTTCTCTCAGATTCCCCTCTTCCAATCATCCCTTAAACCCACTTGAGAAACCTTTTGCAATAAACCTGAGAATGCCAATTCCACTTATCATTCTTATTTTATACTTCACTTCTCATTAACAATCAATAACTTTTTTCCTAAATATTTCAGTTGACTTATAATGCAACATTCTTTGTTGGTTCTCCTTCTCAGATGTTACAACTTCTGTATGTCCTCTGCTAGTTTCTCCTTATATTACATATATCTGAATACTGTCCTATCAAGGATGCAGATATTGTGTCTCATCTATCTGTAATTACCTTCTTAGTTTCACATCCACTGTCATGGTTTTAAAAAAAAATGTTACATCCACTGACAACTTACAATTTTCTCTCTCTCACCAGACATTTTCTCTGGACTAAATATCCAATTTCTGCAACATCTGTTTCTTATACTATCAAAATAAATCCAGAATTTGGCCACTTATCTCTTTCTTTACTGCTATCTTGCCCAAGCCACCATCAATGGTAACTGACTCACTGTTTCACCTAGCTGCTCCCTATGTACGGTGTTGTGTAGCTCTTACTAAGGTCACTGTTATTCTACTAAAACAAAAACCCTCCTCCTCCTACATCCCAAAATTCATGTTATGTGCTGCAAATAGTCAAATAAAGCAAAATCAGTGCTATTTAATAATCTGTTTTCATGAGACATCTTTAATCAATAGGGATGCTCCAAATCTGAACATCAATATTTTAAGTGTTAGTTTCCAGAGGGAGAGTACCCGAACATGTTTTAGTAAGATAGGGAAGAATTTGAGCCTATGGCACACATAAGATGCCTCTGGCCAATAAGGTCTGCTTGGACTGGAAATAAGTCTCATGAAGAAATATGGTAGCAATTCCCATATAAAGTAACTGAAAGTAATTAATTTTATCCTAATGATGAAATAATTAATGATCAATAAATAGATTAGGAAATTTCTTTTTATATAGATCTAGGGTTCATTTGTGACATGCAGTTGCCAAAGACTGAAGGGGGATTGCCTTAGCATGTGGTAGTTTCTAGGTACTGGAGGTATTCAGAAGATTATGGGTTCCCACCACTGGAGTTATTCTCAGTGATGGGGTGTTTAAACTGAGAATTAAGTATAAGTATTAGATTGGACAAAAAAGTTTCTTCCAAATTAATAATCAAGCAGTAACATGCATGATTACAGTGAAGCAAGTCTTATGTCTCATCTTTTCTTTGAACTTCAGTTTAATAGAACAACGAAGACACTGCAGTACAATAGAAATTGTAATCATGCATTAGTTTCCTAACACTGCCATAACAAATTACAACATACTTAGTAGCATAAGCAAAACAGATTTATTATCTGACAGCTCTGAAGGTCAGAAGTCTGACACAAAGAACTGGGTAGGTTAAAATCAAGATAATGACAGGGTTACATACCTTTCTGGCAGGTCTAGGAGAGAGTGTGATAAATATTAGCGTAGTGAAAATGTGTTTCCTTATTGCCCCATAGAAATACCCCATGGATGTTGGTAACAATCACACATGAAACATAACAATCTAGAGCTGTACTGTTGTTTAGATTACAAAAAGAACTTTGATGTAATTTAATAAATTAAACTTTCCTTGACTAGGGACAGAATGATCATCTAACCTCTGTCTTTAGTTGATATATATATATATATATATATATATATATATATATAGTTGCTATATATCAATCTCAGAGGAAAATGCAATTAAATGAGAACTGCTACGTGGTAGTGTAAAGACTATACAACAATAAGAAGCTAGGGTAATACAGAGAGGAAAACTGAAGACTGGAATGCATTTCCAATGCATTCCAATGCATTTCCAACAATATAGGTGAAAGGAAGTGGAATGATACTCAAAGCAGATACAGAGTGATCCAGGATAAGTGAAATGTGACTGACTTGGGTGCATTTTTTCAAATGGAAAGGGTTTGTGTAGAAACTATGATGCATGGAAAAAGGTGTCAAAATATTTTAACAAGTGGATTAAAGTAAAATAGTGTTAGGGTTAAAGTTGATAGCAATTATTTTGCCAAATACAAATAACTAGTAATCATATTTCTCAACATAGAAATCGTATTCAACACACATATATGACCTACTTGTTTTTCCCAAATCTGGGTTACCCAAGTCACTTGGCCAATGGCCAGTTCACACCCTATAGAACAACTTCAAATGTAATTTTCATATCCAGTTAATGAAGATCTTAGACTTAAATCTGGTAGGCTAAATGGCTTCAGCTATGTCATTTATTCATTCTACCATATGTTTGTTCATTCTTCATATAAAGATCTTAAAATGATCAGAGACACTGTCTTATTTGAGAAACCTAACTCTGAGATGACCCACCTTCTTTTTTTTTAAAAAAAAATAATGATTTGCTCATTTGTTTTTGCTGGAATGGTAATAGAGAAATATTAGAAATCTGCTAGGTGTGGAATCAGGTCAGATTATTAGATCAACCATTTATTTTTGTAAGATCTTGGCTAATTGTGACATTTAAGTCTCAACTTGCTAAATTTTAAATGGGGATAATTATATTGATTTTGTAGAACTGGTCTGAGATTTATAATTTAGATATTCACATGATGAAATACATTATTTTATTTAATTCAACTCAAATGTCAATATACAGCAGATTTTTTAAAAAATGAACCATTTAGCAAATTTAAATTTATTTCCTCTTAATTCTCTTCATTCAATCATCAGTAGTATCAAAGTTTATCATTAAAATGGATGATAGGCAAGGCTTTTTAGGAAGTTATTGCAGTCTTTTCAGATGCTTGCTTTCATATTGATGGATTATCACTACACAGAGGTTAAAATGAATGATGGAAGAAAGTTGGCTCCCTGTGGGAATTTCTAAGAAATTGTTAAAACATGTACAGGACTGACTTCATTCAATACTTAAGATACATTAATACCTGTTAATGTATCTTCTTTTTTCCCCCATTTGATGGACCATTTGTTTTCTGTAGGTTTTCATTTACTCATTAAAGTGGTAAGCACCATTAGCTTGAATTTCTAAATAGATGGCAACATAATAAGCTACCTGCAGACAGACTCTGGCATCCTCCCACACATACCCGGAATTCAGCCAGCAGAATTGCATACTCTGTATGGGTCTTTTGATTATGTACAAGTTATTGTGTTTTGATTACTGACAAGTTGTTACATTTTGTCCAGTACTAATAGTCACTATTCACGATCATGATAAAAGGAAATCTTGTTGAAAGGCATGCAAGAATAACTCATTCAATTAAGTGCATTTCCCCTCTCCAATTTGTACATATTGCACCTTAAAACATCCTCTTCGTAGTCTTTGTACTAAAAATCATAAAATGTTCCATAAAAGGTCCACTGAAGAATGATATTTTTATAATTAAAAACTCATGAAACTTTTTTTTAAATTAGAAAAGTAATACAAGTACATTTGGGGGCTTTTGAAAGTTACAGAAGTACATAAAAGCAAAATAATTTGGAACCTTTTTTCCACCACTTTTACAACCTTTACATCATTAAATAATTTATTATATATTCTATTTTTAATAATTTCATATGATGGGTATGAAATATCACAATGTTCCATTTTTTTCTTGTTTTGTTGAACAGGTACATGACAAAACAAAACAAACATAAAAAGAGCAAAACTTTGGGATGGCATCATTCTATACTCCCCTCTCCCCTGCCAAAGAAAACCAGAGCCAGACAGAAGGTAAGGCCATGAAGGCAAATTTATTTCACTCCTGAAAAGGATTTGAAGCAAGTAGAGATTTAGCATAGGAGAGATTTAGCATAGGAGAGAGTTGGTTTGGGGTCATTATCTCTCTGATAATATGGGGATAGTAAGAAGATTCTGAAGTCTTTTATTTATTATTATTTTTTAGATCAGTAGTATTAATGTCTCTCAGACACATTTAACTTCTTGCTAAAACTAAGAAATATATTTTCAGGCTGGGGGGGTCATACATCAAGGATGGAGGATTCTTATTGTTCTGATTTAGTAGGGAAGTTGCTGAAACTAGAGTTTTCAAGGAAATTCAGAGATGGTTCTAAGAAAAACTGAGTTTGTTTTATAAAACAAAGAATCTTTGTTATCTCGAGGAGGTCCAAGTCAAAGTAAGTATACACTATCAATACAATGTCACAATTGCCTATTGCTGTTATTATGACAAGTTTTTTGTTTTTTAAGTGCTGTGTCAATTACCAAAATCTCTAAGTGCCTTACTGAAATATCTTATTTTAATCTAGTTTAATATACTTATTAACTAGTTTAGACTAGTTTAAATATATGATTATTTAATTAAAGTATTTTAAATATATTAGACTAGTTTATTATTTTTGCAGTACCATCTTTCCAATTTAGAATAAAGAAACATTGTTAAGATGTTAAATAACTTTTCTGATGCCGGGCGGGTATTAACTTCATACTACATAGTCCTCACCATGCAAAGTCATGGCCACTGTACTAGATAAACAAGATGACTAGAGAAAAGTTGACCAACTATTTCTGAGGTACTTTTCTAAGATGATACCTTTCTTGAAGAGTGGCAGCCACATGCACTGAGGTAGTGTGAATGTTAGGTATGAGGGTATGTAAGAGAAACTGTTGACTCTCGAATACTGTTCTTGTGAGTTGCTCAAAAAGGGTGCGATTGTGGCAGAGGGCTGGAGTAATGACGTGAAAAAGAGAAACCGAGAAGACGCGTGAGGGACAGAAAAGGGTGTCTGACTTTCAGCTGTCATTTCTCAGAAATCTATTTTGAACCCAGTGTTGATCTTCCTTTGTTAAAGTCCTTTACAATTTGAGGAGACTCCTCCTCATATATATGGCCTAATTTAATCCCAGCAACAAACCACTAAAGAAAATCCAGCGAGCCTCAAATTAGATGAGAAAACGGATGCTCAGAGTACCAGGTCCTATTAGCCACTGTTAAAACGGGGCGACTTCCATTTATCTAATTTATATTTAATGTAGCAACAACTAATTGCCAAGCACTGTCAATACGCTGAAGAAGCTCCTGACAACTGAGAACATATGAGTATTGTTAGCACCATCAGCATAACACTCAAATTATTTCACAATTACATCCATTGTGCTACTATTTTACGGAATGATTTATGCATCACCTTTTCAGTTGAATTACTGCATGAATAGTACCCCCCCTGCACATCCATCTATAAAATAGTGTCAATAATGTTGTTTATTATAAAAACTGAGTTAACCCGTCCAAAATACACTTTAATCACTCAATACATTATAGCTCTTGAGTTATCGAGGTCTATCACTCAATTTTTAGAGTACTAGAAGTATTTTCAGCACTTAGTGGAGTGTTCAAATGTTCTTACAGTATTCCTGAGAACAGAGATAAGGAAAGCCCTTTCCTTCTTCAGGACCAATAAGTGAAAGCATTCACCACCCCATTCTCCCTAAGTAGATTGTCTTTTCATGTTTGGTCTACAGAGGTTTGCATTTATTCAACATAGATTGTGGGTAAACATTGTTCTAGGAAAATACCAGTGAATAGGTCAGTTGAAGTCTAGGTTTATTCTGATGCCCACAGTATAAGTAAGACAGTCTGTAAGACACTGTTCTATTTGAGAAAGTGCTCGGGCTGGGAATTGTGAAGTCTCTTTATACGAGAAGTCAGCAAAAGCCTCCAGGAATAAGTGGCATTTGAACAGGACCTTGACATATAAGGAAAAGCCAATCACAAGAAGGGATAGAGCAAGGTAATTGCCATGGCCCTCGCATGGGGAAGAATTTGTTTCATCAGAAAAAAAAAAACAAACAAAAAAAAACTGTAAAGTAACACAATGATGGGAAAACAGTGAACCTTCCATTCTTTGACTGACACAAAAGACTCTCTTGAGATTGTCCTCATATACAAATAAAGTCCTTCAGTTTACATGAGAACAGCAGGAAACAAAGTCATCCTACCATAAAACTGTTCAAAATTTTCCTCCACTGCCCTTTCATGTAAAAGAGGCTGATCTGAGAAAGAGCTGTTTATATAACCTGCAAAACAGGTTTACATAGAGTTATAGACATCAGGACATATGTGTTTAAAATAATGTCTAGTTCTCAGGAAGACCGGAGAAGCTCAAAGAAGTTCAAAGGAAAAGTTAAATGTCAAGTATCTGCTCAGATTAGCCCTCCTCGATATCAGACTACCTCCTCGATATCAGACTACCTCCTCGATAGTAACATTGGGAATATGCATCAGCTCATTCAAACCACATTGCTCCTCAGATCTCTGTTCTCTGTTTTGTACAGTTGAATTTAAAATTTTCCTAGATAAGATTTGGCTCTGAGCTTCTAAATGTTCATCAAAGATAACATTGAAAAATTCAATTATGCTACCTTCTTTTTTTTTCCAAAAGGAAGAAAACCTTGCTATAATCAGTGGAGCTATTTTTAAATTGCAGGAGGGCAGAAATGAAGGTACAAATTAATGAGCTGATGTCATATTAATGTAGTCTTTTTGATCTTGTAATCATGAGCTCTTTACAAATCATGTTTGGTTTCAAGATTGTGATTCAAGACTCCTGGTTGCAGACATATAATTTAAATACCATTAAAGGAAGCTCCAGATGTTTCAGGGGAAACATTTCTTATATTTAAGAATGAAACCAGAGAAGACAATCTTGTCTAACTAGCTGTGTGCCCACGGACAATTTCCTTTATTTCTCAAAGCCTTAGATGCTTTGTTTGGGATGACTGGTTTCTGGGTTATTTTTTCTGCTTTGAAATGATATGTAACATCCATTACTGATAAATCCAGGAAAATTACTCATGAAACAAGCATCTCAGGATACCGTCAGGTGGTAGATCTTGAAATATTCTTTGTTAAAAATTAGCATGTCACAGTTTTTTGAAGGTAGTTAAGGCAATGGGCTAAGTCTTGTTATTCTGCTTTAAGATTTTTGTACCTGACAAGCTGATGTA
Organism: Uropsilus gracilis; assembly: GCA_004024945.1. Lineage (NCBI taxonomy): Eukaryota > Metazoa > Chordata > Mammalia > Eulipotyphla > Talpidae > Uropsilus > Uropsilus gracilis. The sequence continues at coordinate 118,609 of PVHY01000459.1, read as the reverse complement.
TCCACAGAATCCCAACTTCAAAATGTAGGTCACATTGCTTTGTGATGAGGGTGATTTCAAAAGCAGGACCTATACTAGTTCGGTGACAACTTTCTAGATTTCAGGATTCTTTGACTAGGTAGAAAAGCTTTTACAACAAAACATTTTTGCTAAATGTGGCAAAAGGCAGGTTGGGGATGGGGTAAGGAATAGAAAACAACAAAACAACACAGTAAACAAAATACTTGACATTTAAAAGTGATTTGAAAACAAAACAAAAACATGAATTATAAAAAAGTGATATCAGAATAACAGTGTAGTTAGAAACAGCTCCTACGAGAGTAGGCAAATAACATTTTTAAATTTTCAAAAAAGAATGTTTTTGTTCTTTGAATAGTCTTCATTAGGCAGAAGCTTTTTATTTATTGAAGGTCAGGAATTTTAGCTTAAATGCTAGAACAACTGAATGGAACATGTAGCATGATTTCTTCAAGGACTGCTCAAGGAATTGTTCTTCCTTTGTGGTTTAAACACTTAGACTGGTGCTTTTTTGACAGATGTGTGGTTATGAATATTTATAGTTTTGCCAAACATGAAAAATAAAATGTTTTGCAGCAATCCTAGAATAAAATGTATAGAATGCTTTGGGAAGAAATAGAGAGAAATGGTAAATAGTTATTTATCTTTGAAATTTCATCTTCACTCTGGAGTATGTGGGTCATAACAGGCAATACTATTGAATGAGTGAATTCATTTATTAATTCCTTTAACTCATACCACTTCAATCATCCTTCATAATAGGCATCTCCAGTAATGAATTCCATTGTTTCACAGTTATCCCATCAAAACATTTTTAGGTTTTCTGTTCTCATTGCAAACAGAATTCTTGGGTATCCAAAAAGCTGACAGATCACAAATACAAAACATAGTATTAGATAGCATCTTAAAGCAAATCATGCTACCTGCATCTTTCAAATTCTGATGTCTCACATGATGTCTTGTATTTTTTATTCATCAAAAGGTCATGTCGTTTTCAACAGCCTCAGTTAGAAACCCCTCAGAGGACCAATGCACTTTATAATCTTCTTTTTTTTCCTCTTCACATTTATTTTTACATGAATTAATTAATTAAATATACATCATTATTTACCTCAGGATTCTCCCACTGCCTTATCACCTACGCTCCATCGCCTTAATCTTTTGCGCCCCTCCCCCCATGTTCCTCTACCCCACCCCATCTCATGTTCTGTGCTTCAAACTGTTGAACATTAACTTTAACTTTTTCTTGTTCAATTGTTTGTTTCACATTTATCTCTCATATTAGTGAGACCATAGAGCATCCTTTAAAAGTATGTGCCCACTTTACAGGGGAAATACATTTGCCTCAGATTCTGATTTCTGGGGAATCAAGAATAAGTTGCAAGCGAAGTTTTTAAAAGAAAGACAACTCCACATCAGAAGCAGAGACAAGGCTAGTAGTGGAAGCAAAGTGGAAGAGTCAATACCACCAGTTAATGCAATAAAGATGGTTTACTGTGACTAGTTACTGGCTCTCAGGGATTACTCTCTTGCGAGTGAGGAGGATTGAGAAGAATGAATCTACCAGCAGTCACCGCTTCTCTGTCAACCACAGGGCCATTAGCTCTTGCCCTGGCTTCTTGTTAGGCAGGAGCAAATGTGGACGTTCCAGTGTCCCACACATGGCATTAGCTCAGAAGCTTCAGATACATGGTGATAAGTATGAGGTGCCTGCAGGCATGTTGCCTGTGTGTTAATCAAGTGGCGGGCATCATACTGGCTCCCAGAAGCTTGGTATTGAGTGAATGCGTTGCCTCAATACATCATAAACTGGCATTTTAAAATCCATATAAAAAGAGTGTTTGGTGTGTGGTTTTCTTCTAATTCTGTCTTCTTTGAAATGGTTGCAATGTAACAGTCTTTCCTCAAATCTGCTTCTAGATCACATACATAAATTGTTGTATACGTCTGCCACAGTAAGAGTCTTGGATTAGGCAGGCATAGTAATTGCAAGTTAATGTGCTCACGTCCTGACCATGTTTCCTTGCTGTTACCACATTATATGGCATGAAGTTTAGGGTCTCAGATTCACACTCTATTTCATTTGTAGTCCTTCTGAGATCAATCTCAGTTAATTCTGCACCCATAGTGTGGATCATTGTTAGTGCTATGTAAATGTTTAGCTTTTCTTTTGGGGGGGGGGTTGGATTTTTTTTAATTTCTTTGAAATTGATTCATGTCTTATTTTACACAGTGGTTTAAGACAGTATATGTGATTTCAGGGTATCAATTCACAGCTCTGAAGATGTATTTTGACCACAGCATTCCCACTACCTAATCACCCATCATCCATTGGGTAAATGTTGAGTTCTTAAACATCATCACTTAATAGTGTGCCTACTCAGCAATTATTATATATTATTTGCAATTTAATATATGTCAAATAACTTTTGCTAATTAAACATATAACTTCTATTTAAGGTGACTTATGTAAATATATGTACTATCAAAAATTAATAGCTTGAAAAGTCAAGCTAGGGATTTGGGAGGAAGTGAACTAAGAGCCAGAAAATATGAAGTCAAAAGAAAATTGGCATATAAAATTCATATCTTTTTTTCTCCTTTTGCCTCTCCCTTTTTCCTTTCCCTTTTTCCTTATCTTTCCCCCCCTCTTAACTAAGATTTATACTTCATAATATACTTTGAAATATTTGATAAACTTTGATAAATTTGAAAGGGCTCAAAATTAGTAATTATATCATTTATGACCATGAGAACAGAACTTGTGAAGAACTCTCATCAGGCTTATGTACAGTGAACCCTCAATAGATCATCAGAATATCCCTGATTCAATATAGGCAACTTACTAAAGTCCTAATAGCATCATATCATCTCATAGCTGTAGTTAGTCACTCCACAACTTTCTGTGAAGTTTGTTCACTCTGTAGGATTACTATTGCCAGTGTAAGGTAGGCAAAAATATTTAAATTATTATTTTCTCTTCTGTAATGTATGCTTTTATTGTTTACATATATACATAATTATTATATTGTATTTCCTGAGATTTACCACATCACTCATGAACATCACCTTGATCTCTTGCACTCAACTTTCCCCTGATTTCTCCCACTCTCCTCCCCCTCTCTTACCAAAATTATTTTTTTAAGGTAACATTTCCCTGGAAAGAGATAGGGAACCCTTGACTCTAGTATATAGTCAAGAAAACAACAACATTCTTAGTTGCTCCTAGAGTCTTGACAAGTGATTATATCATGGCTGAAAATTGGGAAAGATGTCCTCTCAGACATGTTTACATGGAAAACCTAGCATTGTACCATAGTATTTGGTTCTATAATCTTACAACACATTGTTCTTGCTATTGTTTATTATGGTTTTGAAATAGTTGAAATCTATCTAAATTTTCCTATATAATTTAGACCAAATACAAGTTCACTCTCTCATTTTATAGACTCTTTTTTATCCCTTCTAGTAATGTTTATGCTGTCTCAAATATCAAAATAGAAGCATTATTGAGGTTCAGTATTCACCCCCAAACAGGTTCTAAAGCTCTCACTGAACTAAGTATGACTAGTTACTTGATCTTAGAGATTTTCCTGTAACTGTAACTGGAAGAAAGAAGTAGCCTTATGTCTGAAGATAAAGGAACACCCTAAAGAATTGTAAAAACTGGCTTTGATCAATGCTAGCTCCTCCATTTCACTACTTACCCATCATACTCCTTAACTTCCAGGACCACCCCCTCTTCCTCAAACTTAGCATAAAGATACTCAAGCCTGCTTCTTCATATCTTTATGAAGGCTCTCATGTCATATAAACCGTAAATGTATATTCTCTTTTCCTACCTCTTTTCTCTTTCCTTGTCTCTGTCAGTTTAAATTTCAGACCAAATCAGATATCCTGAACAGTTCAAGAGTAACTTATTCTGTCTCTCCAACATCAGTAAAGCAATGTTTTTGTGAAATCAAAGGCTGGATGTGTATAGAGATATTATGGTCAAATGCCAAGGGTGTGACCATCATGCGTGGATCTTAATATAATGCCTGCAGATTTCAGTCACTCTGAAATGAGAAGTTATAAAATGACTTTTCAAATTTGCTAGAGGACAATAGATCCTGACCTAGAAATTTCAGCACTCACCTGTCATGGGGAAGAGTTTGATATTTATGAAACTGATAAGGCTAACTGGCTCTAGCTGCTCAGTCCCAAAGTATTATCTGTTTTATTGCTTTTTGTTCTCATCATTTACCTCCTACTAAGATACGGAAAAAGAGGAATAATCCATTTCTTTTGACAAAAAAACTAAACTGAATTTTTAGGAACAATCTTGCCCTTAATATTTTACACTTCATTTAACTCAGAATGTACAAAATGAAAATATATTATTGTGCTTATTTAACCTGAGGGTCTTTTTAATAATTTCAATATTCATAAAATTTCCCTGTCTTTAATTTAAAAATGCATTTCCTTTGACTTCAAATATCCTTTTCCAAAAATTCCTGTCTCTCCCCAAATTTCCAAGAACTAAAACCTCATGAATGCAGATGTCAGAAAGCTAAAGAGATTCAACTGAACTTCCTTTTGAAGTTTAAATGATCTTCATTTTTATTATTGTATAGAAGGATCTAGACTAGAAAGAATTGTTTTTTAGGAGTCCCAATTTACTGTGAAAAGCTTTTTCTAGTGCCCACATATATGGAGATTTGTGTAAAGAGGCAGAATATTGGTGCCATTTTTCCTTTTCATGAATAATAATGTATAGTTTGATTTGTCCAGAAAGTAGGCAAGACATTGTGATGCTATTAAAGTGCTCAGCAGACACCATAATAGAGTATGTTTCTTTAGTTGACTCTGGAGAACTTTGGGGAAAGCAGAAATTAAAGGAAGAGAGGACAGAGAAACTTCCCCTTTCATTCAGCAGAGAGATTCTATCTCTTGAGAAGGGTTAACTGTGAAGAAGGCATTACTATTCAAAGTAAGCCTTTGCAGTGGGTTATGGGGCATCATGTTTTCTCATAATGGAAGCAAGATTTAGATGTGGGGTTAAAACAAGAACCCTCTCTTTAAGTTTTCTCCCCCCCCCCTTACATATTATCGGCAGTCTTTTATAGAAATTAAGACTCTGAATTGAAATAAGAACAGCTAATGCGGCCTACATTTGAATTTAAAATCTGCACGTGGTTGCCTGCATGTATTACTAAGCTTTAACTTATAGAAGAGCAGATGGTTCCCTATGCTCCAGATCAAATACTGTCAACTACTTATTTGATCATCTGCATTGGGTTTTTGATTTAAATAATTGAGCTTTTGCAGTCAGTGCTTCTGAAATCTGACCTGCTTCTTGCTTCCTTTCCAATTGTGGCAGCCATTTTTGGCACTTGACCAAGACCTGTTTCCACCAAGTTTTCAATATAATTAATCCAGGAGTAGAAATTTAAAAGCCAGTCTTTGAAATCTTTCAGCATTTAGTGTCTTCAGTTTTCTGTTTCAAATAATCAAGTAGATAATCTGAGCCGGATTTAATAAGCCATCATTCACAAAGGGAACATTGATTTATTGGTTTCCTTTTATGGTAGAGTATTTGTAGAAATGCTCCAATCAGCCTCTTCTTTGTATTCACTCCCTTTTGCTCTGTGACTTTGAAACTTCTATCAAAAGGTGGAGTGTATTTCCTCATCCCTTGAGGCTCTGCTAGTCTTTATGACTTGTTTTGATCAATATGATATAGTGTTAGGAACATTTTAAACAATTTTGAACCCGGTGGATCATCTTCACCAAGATCAGCAAAACCTACCAGGTAAAACTTCTGGGGACTTTACATAAGAACAACAGAGTTGAGTACAGGTTAAATTACCACTTGCAACAATGAAAGCTAAATAAATTGTGTTTTAATACTGCTCAAACAGCTGTTGTTTTAAGTCAATAAGCTTCAGTGCTGTTGGTTATAAAGCAAAAGTTAACTAATAGGCTCTCTACTTCATTTTCCATTAAGCATTTTACTTCTGTGTGACTTAGGATTTCAAATATGGATTTAAAATCTAGAATATATTTGCCATTTTTTTTATTTGATAAATTTCCTTATCCCTTTGTGTACCTCTAATTACTCTATCCACAGATACCTGGCCATGTTTCCACTCTATGGCCATGGCCAACGAAGGTGTTTTGGATAGAGTGGTGACCAAGCAGAAAGTCTAGAAAGACAGCAATATCCATCTGTTATTATTGATTTACTCCTGCAAAAATCTGGATGTGACTTTCAAACATAGACATGTCAAGTGATAGTTAAACCAACCCCATCTCTTTCACATAGAAAAAGACATATTACCTAAGGAAAGATCTTTACATCTTCAGAAGAAACTGTTGCTTAGCTGGAAACAATAATCATATGGGATATGGGACTAGATCTTGATTTGACCATTATGATCTATTCCTTAACCTCTATTTAATAGAACAGCTAACATTTCTAAAATATTTGTATTAGTAGAAGTCATGTTTCTTAGGCCCAATTTATTTGTCTTAAGATTGCATATAGACTCTGAATCTTTGTACTCACTACCCACTTCTAACTCATTGTCAAAAAAAGTAAGCCCCAAACATCAAACTTAGGTTGTTCTTACTGGGTTTTTCTTCACAATGTCTAAAGACTTGGAGCTCTTTTTTCCTGGAGTCACAATTGCTGCTATGAACTGATGGGCCCAGTTACTGAGCCAATCACTATGTGAATTTCACAGATTGCATAGTGGAACTGAGAATATGATCAGAACATTCAGGAACTTCAGATCGTTAGTCATTTCAAGGGAGGAAGCAGATGGCTTCCCTGGTGGAAGGGTTTTCACCTCCCACAGAATTCGGACACCATGACAGAAGTGGATCTCAATGTTCAGAGAAGCATTTGTGAGTTACCTTCAACTTAAAACTCTAATTCTCCCTTTTCTCATATCCAGCATAACTGAGAGGAGGAGAGTGGTTTAAAAAACCCAACACGGAGTCCAATTCATTTTCTCTTTATTATCGGAGATGTATTATCCATTTAGGTATTCATTTGTCTTCTTCTGTCTATGAAGTATTGCACTAGCAACAATTAGGAGATGCAAAATCTGGGTTATTTTCTCCCTATAAAAACATAGTCTACCCAAATACATTTTTCAGACATAATCTTATTTTCTAATACACCATCACCAATAAAAATGACATAGAAAAAAATAGATATAGGCTTGGGATGATAATATAGGATCAGGAAGATGACTCGAGGTTTTAATGCTACTAATATCACTGTACTACTGTGTGATTTTGGAAAGTTTATGTCACTTGTTTTAGTTTGGTAGGGCCACCATACCAAATCTTTAAAGATTAGGTGAATTAAATGCACACAGAAAATTATTCTACTACATTCTGGAGTTTAGAAGTTCAAGATCAAAATGTTTTTGTTTGTTTGTTTGTTGGAGAATGTGCTCTCTGCGACTATCTTCTATGCCTCCACATCAGCTCCCCTTTGTGTCACCATGTCCTAATTTCCTTTTATTTTTTTGTTTTTGTTTGTGTTTTTGGTAGGGTCAGCAGTCATATGGAATTGAATTCACCTAAGTACCTCATTTAACATACTGCCTATGCAGAGCAGAGCCCCTTTCTCTAAAGACAATCACATTCAGAGGTACTGAGGAGTTAGGACTACAACATACACATTTTGAGAGGGACATAATTCAGATACAACATCATCTGTCTGTCTCCATGCCCTTATCTATAACACAGAGGTACCTGATGCAGAATTCATAGCTAACTACTGCGAACATTAGATGAAGATCAGGAGCTAGATATTGAAGTTATAATTTTATGACTCTCAGCATAGTGTCTAAAACACAACAAAAAGAGAACAAAATTTGCTCTAACAATTATTTCCTCTGGTTAAACCAACAATATTAATGAGAAGGAGCCTCTGGATAGTGCTGGAAAATCAGGTGCAAATGAGAGAGCATGCATTTAAAAGAGGAGGGAATTACCTAGAATGTACAAAGTTATAAAAGTTCATTTTAGAAGTGAACTATTTTCTTTATTCTAATAGTCACCATTTTGAAAACCATTATTTAGAATAGACTTGTAATGTAGTCTCAGATTTGACATGCTCATTTAATCTTGTATGTTTGAACTAATCTCATCTCCAATCTGTGATTACATCATTTCCCACTATCACTAACCATATGACTCAGGAATTCTCATGATTGGATTTCACCTGGTATATAGCAAGAATCTGGAGCAATGAAAGTTAGGGCAGGCAGATGTTTTACTGATGAGGATTTTTCTGTTCATACAGCATAATGTATTTCTTCAAGCCTAAATAACCGGAAACCCAGGTGTAAATAATGTGACTAAGGAAAGCAGGATAAAGAGTTGACCTTGGACAGACAATGATAAACTTGGTAACAGACAGATGGGTTCATGAGTTATGTCCTGTGCACTGCTGGTCCCTATACCTCAACTATCTTGGGGAGACAAAGAATCTATTTGCTATAAATACAGTAGATGCAAAATACTATCTCCTGTTGTAGATCTCTAAGCTGATAAGTAAAAAGGTATAAAAGAACACAGCTTATAGCAAGTTAATTAGAAATTTTATTGCTTCATATATATGTGAAGTCTCATCTATATCTCCATATATAGTACTCGTGTATACATGTGCACATATATTTTTCATGCTCTGTCAAAATACTATCACATAAAAGGAAAAATGGGAAATTAGCAATTGATATATCAAAAGAAAAATTTTTATTTGCACATTATTAATTTATTCATTCTTAAAAGAATGTTTTTTATGATTACCAGTCACATTGGAAATTGATTTCATAACTGAGTGGAAAAAAAATCATTTTCAGCAGCAGACTAACTTGTTGAACTCAAGCATTCTTCATCAGTCCTGTTTCACTGTCCCTATACTTTTAGTACTTTTCAGAGGATCATTGATATCAGTTGAGTCAATATATATTTTTAGATAATTAGACCTAATTTTGAATGTCAACCATAGCTACTTCAATTCTTATATCAGTTACCCCTCTCCCAGCCAACTTGAATTCATCTTTCCTATACAATAGAGATAATGTCAGAGTTTCATTATGAAGATTAAATAAAATCATGAATGAATGAATAGCATCTAATGAAACATCGGTTTCACATAAGGTGTCTGATTCATGTTTCTCCCTATCGCCTTTACCTTCATTGAGCAGGGAAATATAAATCAATGTCTAATGATGTATAGGAATAGAGAAAATTGCATTTTCACATAAGCAAGTTTCTGATAATTTATTATAACTTAGGGACAATTTTTTTTATAGAAAAACATTCCAAATTATAATTTGACTCCAGATAGCCTGGGAACACTAAACACATCATAAACCACAAAAACAAATATTTACAAAGACAGATGCACAAGAGCATTTCCATTACCACTGCATTTCCCCAGGGGACTCACCTGACCTGGAAAGGTTTCTATAAATTTCAAAAATGAAATAAAATATGTGAATTTCCTCCTGAAGGTATCGGAGGAAACATTTCCAAAATGCATCACTAGAAGAAATAAGAAATCACTATAAGATATCTAGTCTTTCAGTGCTCTCAGGGTACTCGCCATATTATAATAAGGCCAATTTAGCAGACACACAGACTTACTGCTTATTTATGTAGCGAACTCAGTACCATCTCATAAAATGAGTCTCCCAAACAACTAGAAAAATGCAGTCCTAAGTTTCAGTCAACTTTTACCTGCCTGGACTTCTGCATTTGTTTTTTCAATCATTGCTCAAGCAACTGATGATTGTAGGGAATATTTTTTAATCATAATAAATTAAAACTGGCTTTGTTATTCTTACCCAATCCTGTTCTCTGCTCTCACACATCTATCTGTCTTTATGACACAACACGGCCCATTTCCATTGTAACTCTTCTCCCTGCCTTGACCAGCAGCTTAACAGTTTCTGCTAGATTTTGGAATTATTTTATATTACTTCTCAGCTATTATATCCTTAGAATGCCTAAAATGTTGTAATTGTCTAAATAATAACCACCTCTGTATATTTTTTAAAAATGTTCTTATTTAAATCACATAAAACTGAAAGAGGTAGCTACTAATAGTACATTTTCAGGGTGGTAGAACAGAAAATTCTAGGTTTAATGGAGTCAGGTATTCTACCAAAGTTCATGAAGAATATAAGAGAAGATGTGTCTGTATCTAATATTCATCATCTTTTCACCATTTCTAGCTAAATTTAAACATATCAAAAAGTGAAAAGATGAATACAATATATCACTGAGTTCAGACACAAAAATTTGGTCACTGATAATTCTGGTTCCATTAGAAATAATGAGGAAGGAATGCCTTTAAATACTCATGAATTTTAAAATCTATATGCATAACTACATGGTGACAACAATCTTCATTTTAATTTTATTTAGGTCCATCTCAAAGGGCTTTGATATGAAAATAAATTCTCTAAAATTAAGCTGAGATAGAGCATTGAAATATAAATGAAGACACAGTGGAAGAGAAATAGAAGCACAAAACTGATTTGTTCAATTCAGGCTTGTTCTGAGGTAAAAGTCTTTAAAATCGCATTCAGTGAAGTATCTTGTGGTATGTTTCTCTGGGGAGTATTTTTCGGGTACCTTTTTCTAAGGTACATTTCTCTAGAAAAGATAATCTGCCCAGTAGAATCCTTAGGGTATCTTTTCCTCAGGTAAAAGGTCTCCAGAAAACATCCCATGAGGTAAGGAATCTTTTCCTGAAGTCAAAACTCTCTAGAAAAGACACCCAGAAGATAAGTCTCTTTGGAGTATATTTTTTTTTATTTTTACTTTTTAAATTTATTTATATATAAATTTCACATCATTGCCATCCCAGGGATTTTCCTGAAGTAAACAATATCTAGAACAGATACTCTGGCAGATGCTTTGGGATATCTTTTTTTCTGATAACAAGGTCTCTAATGACTTTTAGAGAAGAATCCATGTGTTTTGGTTTTCTGAGGTAGAAGTCTCTAAAAGAGACTGAGGAGGAGATTCTTTGGGGTATATTTTTTCTGAGGTGAAATGTCTCTATGTGTAAAAGTATCTTGTGGCATGTTTTCTGGGAAGAATCTTTGGGGTATATATTTCTGGCATTAAAAGTTTCTAGAAAAAAATACTTTATTGAGAAGAATCTTGGGGATAAGTTTTTCTGAAGTAAAAAGTCCCTAGAAAATATACTATGATGAGAATCCCTGAGGTAAAAGGCCCCTAGCTAAGATACTCCGCTGAGTAGAATCTTTGAGGCAGCTTTTCCTGAGGTAAAGGCTCTCTAGAAACAAAACACTCAGATGAGACATATGTTTGGGGTATCTTTTCCCATGGTAAAATATCTCTAGAAAAGATAATCTGGCAAGCAGATTCTTTGGAGTACCTTTTTCTCAGGTAAAAGCTCTCCAGAAAAGACAATGATGAGAAGATTTTTCTTTCTTTTTTTTTTTTTGAAGACTAGGTCTCACTATTTTTGCCCGTGAACCGCAGGCTCTCGTTGCCCAGGGTACCACAGACTCAAGCAATCCCCAGCCTCAGCTTCCCAGGTAGCTGGGATGACAGGCGCGCGCCACCACACCCAGCTAATTTTTTGGAACTAGGTCTCGCTACGGGCCCCAGGCGGGACTCGAACCACTATCTCTGGTCCTAGCCATGACTTCCTAGGCTGCCATTTACAGGTATGTGTTGAGAAGATTTCTTTGGGGTATTTTTTTTTTTTTTTTTTTTTTTTTTTTTAGTAAAAGGTCTCTTAAAAGGACATTCTTTGGAGAAGCATCTTTGTGGTGTGTTTTTCTCAGGAGAACTATCTTTGGGATATCTTTTTCTGAGATAAAAGATCTCACTGCCTCCTTTATAAGAATGTGTTTGCCATTTATAAGTTCCTCATATTCCCAGAGGGTAATCAGCACTATTGTCCAGTACTCATTTCTGAATAGCTTTTCTAACCAGCCAGTCTTAAGATAACATTTCTTACTTGTTGCACATAGTGTACACATAGAAGTGTGCACATGTGGCCAGTGAAAAGGATTCCTCTCCTGTGGACGTTCTTGAGGAGGGATTGATTACAGAATCCAAGTAATGTTTTAAAATTCCACCCTGGGGGTGAATTTTTCCATGATTCTAATTCTTCCTGTTCCATTTTATAGTAGCTAACTATATACCATATATATGTAACTATGTGTGTGTATAAATAACTGTATACCCTAAGAAATTCATATGTACCCACATAATGACCACCAATATCAACCTTTTAAAAATGGATTTTGTGTATAACATGGATGTACAGGTTGTATTAATCAGTGAAGCAGTGATTCTTGTAATTCCAGTCTCCAGTGTTTTAAAGGTAAGGGGAAAAAAAGATTATTTCACCACAGATGAGGTAAATATCTTCGGAATGTGGCACCTTGTATAAAGTGGAGTTTCATGTTTAAAACAAAAATCTGAATTAATAAATTTGCTTGTCTTTACTGGGTAAAATAATTAGATAATCATGCATTCACAATATTTTGTTTTTAACTAACAATATGTATACATTAAAATATGCAAATTTCTCACTAAGTATTGGATTTTAAATTTGAACTATATATTGAATTCTTTAATTTCTGAAGAGTTACTGTAACGTATTCTTTTAAAGCAAGATAGTAATAAGATTTCACTTTTGGCCCATTTTGATTATACTTTCCACTTATGTAGTTTCTACAGCTATTTAATTATGTAGTGGTTAGATGGTACATTTTGCTGGAGAAAAATGTCACTAGGTAATAATGAAACACATACAATTCAGAATACAGTGCAAAGAGTCTTCCCCTTTTGGGACCCAGTAGGATCATCTTCATACCAGTTCTTATGATCTTATACGTAGCCTTTTCAATGTCACCTTCCTGGTTTCTTCCCAGTTCCTTCTTACGCCATCCCACATGTGCTTCTTGGTTTCATTCTCTTCACATCCTTTGTCATGGGTTCTTATAAAATTCCTTGGTTCTATCTGATTTTCCCTGTAATGTTAAGAAATGAAAAGAAGTTTCTTTAGGTTTCTCCAGTATCACCTCTTTATAAGAAAAATGAGCTTTTATAATATCTCATCCTTTTTAGCGTATAAATCTGGTAAGGCATTCTAATAATGCAAGCTTCTGCTAACTTTCTGCACCATGAAGTACAATAATAGCACTGATATAGTACATCTCATATGAGGCAGTCATTCAGTATGATTGAAAGGCAAGAAAATAGTTGTTTCTCTCTTACATCAATAACAGTTTATTAATGTTTCTATGATAATAACATGTTATTATTTCAACTATTTGAGAAAAGTAATATTAAGCACTAACCAAGGTAATTCAATACCTTCATTGATAAAACCAGTAATTTATAAGTAGATGGTACTCAATATAAATCTCCCAAACCTTCTGCCCCAGAAGCTAATGCTTTGACTGAATGCTACCAAATTGGGAACAGGTGGCAGAACATCATTAACTCCAGAATTCATCTTGCTACTCTTGCAAACCCCTGTTAAGAATAAAGTTAAACCATCAGTTAAGGATAAAGAAGATTGGTAGCTGGAAACTTGGAGAATCTGGTGTGATGTATTTTTCTTAAACAAAAAGAAGCACTTACTTTCTAATTTAGCTTAGCAAAGAGTCATTGAGCCTAATAAATAGACAAGCAATTAAATATCTAACATCTGTACAAGAGGTTTATAATAAATAAAAATATCTTAAAATTGGAAAGTCATGGAATAGTCACCTTGATAATTTAGAAGAGATAATGTGATCTACCTTATCTAAATGCTAGAAAAGGAAAATCATGTCGGAAAAGTGACACATTCATTGTTAGCCAAGTCCGGGAATAGAAGTCAGCTGAGTATACAAATATATAGAAGATGGTGGTATCTGCTCATTATAGGTATAGAGTTCCAAACTATAGAAGTAAGATACGTTAACTTGTATTGTGGGAATTTTTTTTTTAAATAAAGTGCTGAACATGTAGCAGCATGTTGAATATTAGAAAACGTACCTTGATTAGTCTCTTCCCACCCTGATACCAAGAGCACAAAACAGCTTTCATCTTCTTCCTCAAGACACATTCTTCAGCCCTAAACTTCCACAGGCCATGGTTTAAAACCTACTGTATAGAATAAAATTTTGTTCAGATTTTCTTGTTACATCGGGGGAAATGAGTTAAGGCAGAGAAAGGGGGGAGGAACTAGATGAAATGCTAAAAAATGTTACTGATATTCTGAACAACAAAACTTGTGGTGTTAAGGATGGAAAATGAAAAAAAAAAACAGAATAAACAACATGCATGAAAATTTGGGTGTTTTCCTTTACCTTTTGCAGCACTGGTATAAAACCGAGTAGAAGTATCCAGACTAACTGTTAGGTTCCTGACCTATGGGAAATGATTGCGGTACTAACTTCCTTATTTTTTGTGAAGAACAAAGCAAAATACATTTTACTGGATGCAGCCAAATTTGCACGTTGATTTATTTTATACTTTAGAATATATTAAAAGGTCTTTTTTCCTATTGAGCAAAAGCTATTTTTCACCGCAGACTCTGAAAACTGCCATTTGTGTATTTAATGTTCCTTCAGTTCAAATATACTTAATCATAATTAAATTCAGTTGAATGGCTTTTAAAAGAAGTTAGTTGTTAATGTGATTGGCAGTTTTCTGTGCCTTTGACAACATCTAATGAAATATGCCTGGGTGGTATGCAACACTGACAAATGCTAAAATTTATCTTCTATGATCTCTAACTAATGTAATGTGATTATGTTGAATCCTTGGTTTATCAAGGAGGCATGTTATTACTTCCCATTATCTAAATAAGAATGATAAATGTTCAAGATTTTCATTAAATACGATCAATCTTGGAAATAGTATTCTTTGACTTTTTTTTTTAATGAAAGTATTATTTTGTAGGTGGGAATAGACTGAAGGCCCATAATGCTAATTTTTTCTTGAAAGAAACATTAAGTCATTATATAACACATGATTCAAATTCATAAAAGGGTGATACTACAGACATGACTTTAGGGTCATGAGGCTGCAGCTGACTTGTCACCACTAGATGCCAACCTTGCATGCTTGGTAGGCATTTTCTCTCTGGTTCTTTTCTGATGAGGTGGGTCAGGAGTTAGGGAAATGCACACTATTCTTCAGCACTTAAAATGTAAATAGCTTTGAAATAAACTTGCATCGATGTTATGAATTGTTCTCCACTGTCAGTGTTATTAAGTGAAGTAGAAGAGTTTGCACCATGTGTTAGGATGCCCACGTATTTTAATGTTCTCTACAGTTGTGGACAAATTTTTACTCATCTAAAATTTCGCCTCAATAAATGTGTTATGGAATTCTATGTTCTTAATTTTCTGTTTTTTTTTTTTTCCCTTTAACTAAAGTATTTTTTCCTTACAAAATTGTTAATTTTTGGTTCCTACCCTCAGGTGTGGTCACCATAGTTCCATTCTCACCCTTTCCCCTTCTGTCTGGATACTTCATCTCTGTGGTCAGTTTTCATAGATTTGGTACCCTTTTTGGATTTCTCTATAATATTCTACATAAAAGTGAAAAACCATCTAATATTTATCTTTCTCCTTTTAATTTATTCTGCCTAGTTCTATCTGGGTTGACATGAATGATATGACCTTATCTTTTTTGATCACAGAGTAGTGTTCCACTGTGTTTATATACCACATCTTCATGATCCATTCTTCCATCTGAGGTCATTTAGGTTGTTTCCATATTTTGACTATTGTAAATAGAACTGCAATAAACAGTAGTACTATTATCTGTAAGAAAACAGGCAATGCAGAGAACTGATTAAACTTACAAGCAGGAGCAGCTGGCCCTTTAAATCCAGCTACTTATCAGGTTCGTACCAGCCTGAGTGAGCAGTAGCAAGACCATGCTATCTTAAGAGGGGGGCAAAAACAACATTTATTCACTAAAAAGACAAAGCAAACAAAAGTTGCTTTGGTAATCTTACCAAAAAGTATAGTCTCTAGTTCAAATGGGCTGCATATGGGTCTTTCAGCCATATTCATCTACAAAATGGCAGCTGTCCAATGGCAGCTATAAGTCAAATGAAGAAACCATCCTGACATTGTCTAGAGGCACAGCTATTCACTTCAAGCCAAAATGGCATCATCAATACTTCAATAGACACAGCTCCAGCCTTCTTTCAACCTGAACCACCAAGATTAACTCAAAACAGCAGCAGCAACCACTTTAGTCGTCTCACCATGAAAGCAGCGACACTCCAAGTTCTCTTCAGCTCTCCAGACAATTCCCGGGCATCAAAGTTTCAAAGTTAAAACAAGTTTTCAAGTATTAAGTTTCCAAGACAGTTTACACAGGTCACAAGTTTCTTCAACATGCTTCCTCGGGCTCCTTACCGGCCCTGGTGGGGGATGGAAATCCACAGTGTGGCTTCCTTTCCTGCCCCTGTACATGGCAGTGGCAGCTCTGAGGCCTCCAGCCCTCCTGCTGCTCTCTTTCTTCTCCAGCTTCTCCCCCTCTTAAATCCCTTCTCTCTGTCCCTCTGGTGAGAAGCTTGGCTTCCCTTCTCAAAGTCTCCACCCACTATCCTAACATAGCATTACCATGCTGAGGGCCATGGCTCCCAAATTTCAGCACAGTACCCAAATCAGTACAGATTTCCTTTGGAATTAGTGTACTCTTTTTTTCATATGCCTGCTGGTCATTTGCATGTCTTTCTTCGTGGAAGTGACTAAATAGTCACTTCTGCCCATTTTTGATTCGGCTCTTTGTAGATGATATCAGTCCCATATCAGATGAAAGTTGTGCAAATATTTTTTTTCCCATTCAGTAGGGAATGTCTTCTCATTGTGGTTGCCGCCTCTTTTGTTACATAGAAGCTTCATAGTTTGATATAGTCCTGGCTGTTTATATTCTTTGTTTTCCTTGTTTGAGATGAGTTTTTAAAAATGTTCCTGAAGTTTATGCAGTGGAGTGTTTTGGTTATGTTTTCTTCTGTGTATTTTATGGTTACAGGTCTTACGTCTTACACATTTGGAGTTGATTTTTTTATATGGTTCAAGATAGTAATTTAGTTTCTTTCTTTTGCATGTGTCAGTCCAGTTTGCTCAGCACCATTTATTGAAGAGAGTTTACTAATTTCAGCATGTATTTTTGATTGTTTGTTATAGATTAGCTGACCATATGATTTTCTAAGTGGTGAACACTTTCTGTGATGCTGTCAACTCTGCTGCTTCTCAGCTTATACACCCCAATTGCTTGCCTCCTGCTTTGAAGAGTGATGACTAATACATTACTGAATCTAAATACCCAACTCTGTCCTAGTAAGTTTGAATTGAGATGATGGATAGTCATCAATAGTTAAAATAATAAAATAGTTTTTCTCACAACATCCAACCTGAACTGGACTGGGCCTTTTAGTAACAGCTTCATTATAAATTGGTTTTGTATATGAAACAATTTAGAGGACAATGACATAGCGCAAATGGCCATTTCTTCTTTCCACGGAAAACTGACACAAACAGTGATGTATTAATTTCTGGACTTATTAAACATTTCCAACAGAAGAAAATATTTCTCAGAATTCTTCTATGTCTATGATGCTCAGATTGTGAGGATTTGGCTTCCTTCCTCCAAATCAGGGACATGTTTAGAGAAAGATGGCATTTTTCAGGTTATGGCCAAAGAAAATGCTAAATATCCTGGAATAAACAGGGCAGCTTTTCACAAATAATTACCCAAACCAAATGACACAATAAAAAGATCCAGTTTTATCTGAATCAATGTCCCATTCCTAAAGCTGCCAATGAAAAATACAGACTGAACTGAAAAATATGTTTGACAGTTTTATTTTTTTTAAGATCTGCTATTACCTGTGTCTCTGGGGGATGCATATACCTGTGTGAGTATGCTAGGAAGTTTTCTGAAATTTAAAACTTTTAGAAAACCATTATAATATGTATACACACACACACACACACACACACATATATATATAGTACTTTCCTTCTATAATTCATTTTAATTTCTAAATCTTGAGATGATTTTTATCCTGACACTGTCAGGTCCATTCATTACAGTGCACCACACACTTCCACAAAAATCTATCATAGCATACTATTTGTGTGATTTCATATTTTATGTATCTCTCATCCATTAGACAATAATCTTCAAGATCATGGAGTTCATGCTCATTTCTGCTGACTGTTTTGTCCCAGATGTCTAATATAGCTTCCATGTTAATATAAGCACCTAATATTTGATGACTACTAGTACATCAATAAATTAGCAAATTATGGAAGCCATAGATTGGGGAAAGAAGAAAAGAGAAAAGGTGAAGATAAGGAAGAAAAGTAATAGAAAATTTTATTCATTAGTAATAAATGCCTTTGAATAGTTAGGTGATGTAAGACTCTGACCTGGGATACTGTGGACATGAATTCTAGTTTCACTTTAGAGGTGTAATAATTTCATGACTGAGGGAAGTTTAATTGCATCTGAAACTCAATTCTCCCATTCAAAAGTTAGCCGGGTGTTTTGTTTGTTTGTTTGTTTTCTGTTTGTTTGTTTTGATGAACAGGAAAATAGATATAGGAGTTTGTTCCTTCTGAAAATTGTCACACTTTTCTAAAGTCAGTGAATAGACTGAAAAACCAACTTCTCTTCTAAGAGCCATTGGACAGGTGAGGACACAGGGGTAAATTTTAAAGTCCAAATTGGAGAGGGAGGTCGGCCATTGTGGGGAGTCATGGTTTACCAGCAGAAATCTTCACAGGAACAAATGGTGAACAAATTGTAGGAAAATCTGAATTGTAACTCACAAAATGCCAGTGAGGTTAAGTTTGAGTAAAATACATAGGAGTGCATGGTCATAGAGGGGCCCCCAAAATATTGTGAAATTTACCTCCAATTACTCTATGGGGTTCCCAAAGTAAATACTGGAGTTTGGTGTGCAAATATTTTCTCTCACATATTCTGAGGAATAAAATAACTTGTTGCCTTCCACAGGGGGAGGAGGTAAAGAACCATCTTGAAATCCAGGAGAGCAGTCTGTTCTTATTAACACACCTGCCTCAGGGGAAACTACAGTCCTTAAACAAGAGCAGAAACTTGTAGGGTATTATCAAAGCATAACTGATTTGGAAAAGGACATATCCAATGCACACTGGAACCATTTTGTCTGAACTAAGAGAGGAAATAGGAAAATACTGGTCAAGTTAATAGTCCAGAAGCATGGTTCACTGAAAGGCTAAGACTAAATAATGGTACAACAAATCCTTTTTCTTTCCCCAACACTTTTAATGAAGGTCTGTTTAAAGCAGTTCCTTTTACTGTGCTCATCTTTCCCTGCTGTCATCAAAAAATTACAAGGCGTACCAAAAAATACAAAATACAAGTTTAAGAGACAGCAAACATCAGAACCAGATGTGGCAGGGATTTTGTTATTTTCAACACACAAACAACTATGATTAACAGGCTAAGATCTCTAATGGATAAAATCGAATGCAAGAACAAGAGACAATGTAGGCAGAGACATGGAAATCCTCAGACCCAAAAAGAAATACTACAGATCAAAAATACTCTGAGACATGAAGACTGCCCTTAGAGGTGGATTAGTAGACTGGGGTCAGTGAGGAAAGAATCTCTGAGCTTGAGGATATTCCATGAAAACATCCAAAATGGAAAACAGTCAAAAGCAAAATAGTAATCCAAGTGGTGTGGCGTACACCTGTAATCCCAGCTATTTGTGAGGCTGAGAGTAGGAATCACTTGAGTCTGTGGGTCCGAGACTACCCCCAGGCAACATAGCGAGACCTAGTCTCAAAAAAAAAAAAAAAAAAAAAAAAAAAAAAAAAAAAAAAAAAAAAAAAAAAAAAAAGAAAGTATATACAAGAACCGTGGTGAGACAACTGTGTAAATATAATATACACATAAAAGGAATACTTTTATTTCCTGTAATAGCAGAAAAAGAGAGAAAGGAGGAGAAATATTTGTAATGACTGAAATTTAACCCTATTTTACATCCCTGTTAATTTTTTAACAGTACAGGTTTCTCCCCTCATGTGTAGTCTTCATATCTCTCCCACCATCCAAATACCCCATAACCACTACCATAGTCCATTGCTGCCCTCTAACCCAGTTGTCAACCTCAGCTCACTCCCTCTTCCCTCTTAGATGCCTCAGATATAATGACCAGCTTTTAAGCATTGATTTAAAAGTTTGTCATTGACCCTTTGATAGGTTTCTCTATAGTTTACATATACATGAAGCCATCTAATATTTATCTTTCTCCTTCTGGCTTATTTGTGCTTAGTATAATTCCTTCCAGTTCCACCCATGTCTCTGCAAATGGTATGAGTTTTTTAATCACTAATTAATATTCTACTATGTGTATCTATACCAGTCTTAATCTACTCAGTTGTTTCAGGGCATTTAGGTTGTTTCCATATCTTAGCTATTGTAAATACTGCTTCAATAAACATAGGAGTGCAAATTTCTTTTATCATTAGTGTTTTTGTGTTCTTTGGGTTGACACCTGGGAGTGGAATCACTGGGTGGCATGAAGATCAACTCCTTAGTCTTTTTGTTTGTTTTTTGTTTTTAATATCTGCCATTCTCACTGGTTTTAGGTGGTATTTCATTGTGGTTTTGACATTCATTTCCCTGATAAATGATGCTGAGGTTTTTTTTCACATTCCTTCTGGCCATTTGCATGTTTTTCTTTGGAGAAGTGACAGTTTAGCTCTTCTGCCCTCATCTTTTCTCACTGGATTATTTACCTTCTCTCGGTTGAGTTGTGTGAACTCTGAGCGTTGTTGGTATCAGTCCCTTGTGAGAAGTTTGGTGTGCAAATATTTTCTCTCACATATTCTGAGGAATAAAATAACTTACCTCTACAGAAACAAAGCATGACATCAGACATCTTCCGAGAAATCCTACAAGCAACAGGAAAATAAAGTAATACACTTAAATGTTGAGGCAAAGAATTCTGTCCTTTGTTATATTATTCTTCAAAAGTGAAAGGAAAATGCTTTCCAGATAAACATAAAATGGAGGGAATTTGTACCCAGGCAGATGTGCCTTGCAAGAAATGTTTAAAACATTATTTAGAGAAGGAAAATAATACAGGTTAGAAATTTAAATTTGCATAAAGAAAATTAGTTAAAAAATAAGGGAAAGCAAAATAAAAACACTATTATTTGACATAATAACAATAATGTATTCTTATTAACTATGCTTACGTATGTATCATATATCATATATGCATGTATCTATCCATGCGCATGCCAATGCATTACTTATACAGAAGTAAATTGAATGACAATGGTACAAGGGCTGGGAGGGAAGAATTAGAATTATTGTGTTGCTCTAAGGCACTCATGCTTCCTGTGTAGCAGTAGCATGGGCCCTGATAGGCACACGGACACCCTTCTTTCCCCAAATATAGGTCATGTTCCTTCCATCCACATGGAGTGCTGGGGTCATAAAAGTGATGACACAAAAACAGGAAACTCATTCTTTATAAATGTGTATATTCAGTATCCTTTCAGCCTTCTGGTAGGTGTTATAAATAAAAAGAAACCATTTTAATATTATAAGTATGTTTTTAAAAATGTATTTGCTTTCAGAAAATCCTTGCAAGAGGTGTCATATAGAAACATTCTTCCTTAAACTTTGAGACATTAATAACTTATTTTTCAGCTCTGTGTTGCCCCTTGTTCCTACATCTTTGCTGGACTATGTTCTCCTCCATCTTCTCCCCCCCCCCCAATAAAACCACATGCCACAGTCTTGCAAACAAAACTGCCCCCTTATCCAGAAGTTGGAATTCTGAGGACAGTGTCTCCCAAACAAAATTTGTGAAGCAGCGAATCCCAGAATGTTAACAGTAGATTCAGGACTGACTAGTTTCTGCATTCCACTAGCCCAATTTAAAAATACACAATTATCACAGCTACTAAAATACTTTTTTCTAAAAACTGGGGATTGGAAGATAGTAATCAATTGTCTTTTGCAGATCAGATCATATAATGCTTTTAAAGAGAAAAAGAAATTGGTCTTAGAATACAAGAGTTAAGTAAAAAGCAGTTATCTTCCTGTACAAGAATTTAAAAACAAAAACAACAACAACAAAAAAACCAACTTTAAAACAAAGAAGTCCTTATCTTGGGATTATATTTCACAAGTTTTAGGGAAGCCATGGCTGTAATGTCAATGAAAGTTTTAGAAGTGTTCTGGGACTCTAGAGAGAGGAAGGACTCTATAACACAAAATCTGATAGGAGAATAGAGCTTCTTGTGTCTTGGAGGTAGGTGAACATTCTTGATTTCACTTTGTAAAGTGAAAGCATAGCAGCAACACTAGATCTCAGCCTGATTAAGTCAACAATCAGAAATTCTGTTTAGCAAGAGTCTATTTTTAAGTGGTGACTTATTTCTCCAGTATAAATTTGTGATAGAGATCATGTGCACAACATGTCTTTCCTCGAAGAGGTGAAAATTGCTCCCTGTGCCTTCAATATAAGGTGGCTCTAGGATTCACTTTGAACAATAGAATGTGATGGAAATGATATCCTTAGACTGGCAAAGCTAGATCTGAAGATGTTTGCAGCTGTGACTATACCTCTAAACTGTGACCATCATGCTGTGAATCAGACTGGGGTGAAAGAACATGCAGAGACCCCATGATCTCAGTCTTTCTGGCTGGTCCAGCTGAGAGTGGCATGTGAGAGAGACTACCTCCTTCTCCAGGCAAGCCACCAGATGGCTGAATCTGCTGGTGAAATCAGCAAGAGAATAACCCAATCAATTCAAGATTTATGAAAAATCACAGATCCTTGTTTTACCACAAATAATTTTGAGATAATGAAATATTATGTTCAAAATTTAATTTAAAATGAATTGCTTAAAAGGTGAGCAAGATAGAAGGGTACTCAAAGATGGTATTTTAAAAATAAATACAAATCCCTTTCCTTGCAGAGTATAAAATTTGGATGAGCACCATCCAAATGCAATGTGGGACAAGCTTTTGACAGAAAGACTTGAATTAAAAATGAAATGTACAATCATACTGGGCATGCATATTCATATGCTTGTCATAACATAAATGTATATAGATAGCTATTTCCTAACGTATATAAATATAGGGTGTTTTGACAGATATGACAGATCTTATACATTTATATCTATTGCTATCAGTATTTTTAAGACTGTATGATGAATGCTTATTTGCTGCATTTCATTATTTTTTTAGCCATCGTATATTCAAAAAACAACTGCATCTTGTTTTTTAAAGAAGCAAACCATTTTGCTTTCCTGTTAACCTCTGACAGTGCAAAGTAAAATGATTCATTAAATACATACTCTATGACTATTTATGAGATGCTAACTAGATGTGTGATATGCTAATTATTAAGAAAATGCACATGTGGAACACCTCCAGGTGTCTCTCTCTTTCCCAGTTTGTCCCCCAGGTGTAGTGGTATTCCCTCTGGAAGAACATCAGGGCACTGTCCCATTTCTTTAGCTCACTTGTAAAAGTTCAAGAATAAAATTCCAAAAACCACGCTGTTTTATTTACAATAGCTACCAAAAAGGGTGAATGGTTATTTTTTAATGAGAAATGTTTTTACATCATGGGAACAGCAGGACTTGATGTTGTAAAGCTACATAAGTAGGAAAGCATTGGACACGATAGAAGAACAAAATCTCTCTCTAGCATAGTAATTATTTTAAAAATGGGTTCATTTTTCTGAATTGTAAAACTATTTTAAATGAAATAGTAGCTTGTGAATTGAAGAAACATGTAAAATGTCTCCAAAAATCTTGATAGAAAAATAGGTGTTGCTTTAATACTGACAGCAACAATGGAAACCCACACCTTTGCTCACTTGCAGTACACCAGGGACTTCAATAAAAGCTTCATCTGATCTAGTCTGAAACATGAGTTTCGGTGAAATATTTCAACATCATCTTAACCAGTTTGCCTACATCCTCCTATCGTTTTCAAGCTTAGGTGATCTATCAGACACAGAGTTCTGATCATGTCATTCATTCCCTCTCTTTGCTTAAAACACTTGAATCGTGTCCCTGCAATCTCAGAATCAAGGTAAAACCTCCAAAAGAAACCTCCACAGTATGTGTGATCTGACTTCTCCGCAGACCCCCAGTTCTGGCTTTCTTCAATGCCTCAGACTTGACAGACACATTCCTACTTCATGGTTTCCTTTTACTTATTTCCCTCCACTGGAATTTTCTTTCTCTGTCTTCTTCTAAGTAAGTACCTTTTCATCCTTCAGATCCCAGCTAAATTACTATTTTCTTAAATGAGCAAACCCAGATTTTCCTGACTTTCTGAAAATCCCTATTATATATAGTATCTTAGCCCATATTTCATTTTTAATGCTAATAATTAGGGAAAGTTAAAATGTTTTCCTCTGATTACTTACTGTTTCTCTATTACATTTACTACATACTTTATAGAGCCAGAATATTTACTTTTTCATTCATTATCTTATCCCCAATGGTTAGTTTTGATAGAAAACAAATATGTATTAAGCATTGAAAAGAAAAAGAATGAAGTAATTCACAAAACATTTTTCATGACTGGCTAGTAAGATACTTTTTTTAATCCTTTTTGGTTTTTTGCAAAGTAGCTGTAAATAACATCTGTTTGAAACAAGTATTTTTAGATGACATTAACCCTGGAAAATGAAGGATTTCTATAATAATATTATTGGAAAAGGTAATGAGGGTCTTGGTAGAAATGTGAATGGTAATACAGATTAAAACAAAAAAAAGAAGAGTTTAATATACTTGAACATTTTAAAAATTGTATTTATTGAGATAAAGTTGATTAACCTCTTTGGGTTTCTTTAAGCAGTGATTAAAAAAACAATCTATTTTTCAAAGATTGAAAAAAGTTTGAGGTCAGAGTACTGGCAGCAAGTTACACTGAGAAAAACAGTTGGTATATTAGATACAAGAACTTAAAATTCTCTCTGGATAGTGAATATGACTCATTATACAAATGGGTAATATGAAATAGTCGTACTAAGTGTACCCCTAAGACAATGATAACCAAGGCCCCAGGTAGGACAGAGTTCCACTGCTTCCCGTAACCTGGACTCTCAGAATATGGACCCTTGTACCTTCCATGGATGTGTTTATATCTATGTATCATTACATCCTCTCATCATTTTATTTATTTGATTGGTCAAAACTGATGTTCTGAATGCATCAACCCATTGCTTGATAGAATTCACCTGTCAGTTCTGTAACCATTTGAACTCTTCAGAGCCTGTACATCTTCAATAGAATAGTTCACGGTCAAATAGGTGCTGTGAAATTCTGAGATCAAAAGAAAACCCTGTGAACAGTATTCACCGGTGGTTTCGTAAATGGCAGCAAAATGTAGAAAGAAGTAAACTTTTTTTATACCCCAGTCTTTTATGCCTAATTTCCCCTTCATCTTTGCACTTGATGGTCTTAGATATGTTGCCTTGATGCTTTCCCACTCAAAATCTAAATGAGCTGAGAAACAACAAAGAGGAATTGCTGTCAGTGTTCACCTCAGAGAAAATGGCTGCCTAGGAGAAGTGAAGGTGAGGTGTAAAATAATAATTGAATGTTTAAAACATGTAAGTCAGTGGAGATAATGTAATTATTTTAAAAAGAAAACAGTGCCAGGAGTCAGTTCTAGAAGAGAGAAACATATTTACAAAAGTGATTATTTGAAGGCAATGCAATGTGACTGACTCTCAAGGCTGTGTTGTGTAAGGCTAAAAAGGGGTAGTTGTAATTAGACATGATTTGGTAAGAAAAATGGGAAATTATTGGAAACCTATATTCACACAGACTGGGAAGAGTCAATATTTGATGAAAAATGATGGCAGCATGCTAACCAGATGAATGGGTAGCTAGTTTCTGGTGATTTCTTGAAACTGTGTACTCGGATGGCTGAATGCTGAATCAGTGCTATTTCCTGTTCGTGTTGTCTCAGCCAACTATATGGCTTCCATTTCCTCATCTTTAAAATGGAGATAACAGAATAACAATACTGCAAACTCATGGGGTGGTTGAAAGGATGTGCTAGATAGCATTTGTGAAACAGGGGCACATCTCTCACAGCAGAAGGGAAGTTTCATCATTGGTCTTTGCTCTTCCTAAACACGCTGATGCGCAGGACCCTGAAGGTCTTTCTATGCCCCCTGCGAGCATAACTGACTGAGGAATCTTCAGATAATGACTGGATAGGAAGTTACGGTTAAATACCCCAATTCCTGTTTCTCTTGAGTCAGATGCAGAAAGTTCTCTCAGTGGTTCCCAGTAGGATAAGTAATATTGATGAGAAGGGAGTAAAGGAACACAAGAAAACGTGTTTGTTTGTTAAGAAGGAAAGATTGAGATTATAGCATTGAGATTGACGTCCAAAATGAATTATAGTATATCCAAGACACTGGGAAACGTATATTCTGTATGAAGAAGCCCATACAGAAGTCCAGTGAGGCTAGAACGCACATGCAGGTTGAAGAAAAAGAGAACAGTTTGGAATGGGTCAGAAAGTTGTGGTAATTGTACACGATCGAATATTATTCATCAGTCAAGAAAGACAAACTCATGTCATCTGCGGCAACATGAGGCTAGAAGGAATCATGTTAGCGGAAATAAGCCAGAAAGAAAAAGAGAAATATGGCATGGTTTCAATTATATGAGGGATATAGGGAAAATAAACAGGAAAATGAACAAGAATTATTTAAAACTGTCAGCAGAACTGAAGCATAGAGAGAGGGGGAGGAGGGAAAATTTGGGGGAGGGATAGGCATAAGAGATTATAAAAACATATTATTATAAACAAAAACATGAGAACAGTTGGGAGAGAGACACATTTGTGCTTACCTTTATGCAAAGGCAGTAGGACATTTACGGAACGATCATTTACAATAGCAAAGATATGGGTACAACCTGAGTGACCGTCAGAGAGACAAACAGATATGTCTATTTAGATAAATCTATATTTTTCAGATATTAAAAGGAATCCTGCTACTGGTGGTAACTGCCATCGTTACCACCCATCAATCGTAATACTACGAAGTGTTAAGTCAGTCAAATAGAGAGATACAAATATTGTCAACTCTCACTTACATGGAGAATCTAAAAGAGTCAACTCATAGAAACTGAGAACAGACTAGTGATTGCCAAGGGCAAGCTGGGGGTGGCAAAAGAGGAGCTGTATAGGTCAAAAGATTCAGATTTCCAGTATAAGATGAATAGATGCTTAGAACCTAATGTATAGTTCTAGTGATTATTGGTAACAACTACATTATACACTTAAAAATTGGCAAGAAAGGTTTTTTTTTCTCAGTATGTTTCTATTCAAAAAAGAAATGTATATTTTAACTGTTGCATAGGTTTTTTTTTTTTTTTTTTGAGACCAGGTCTCGCTATTTTTGCCTGTGGAAGCACAGGCTATCGTTGCCCGGGGTACCAGACTCAAGCAATCCCCAACCTCAGCTTCCCAGGAAGCTGGGATTACAGGTGCGCACCACCACGCCCAGCTATTTTTTTGGAGCTAAGTCTCACTACGGACCCCAGGTGGGACTCGAAGCACGATCCCTAGCCCCAGCCGCTTCATAGGCTGAAGCTTACAGGCACGAGCCACCGTGCCCGACATTGTTGCATAGTTTTAATTAACCTTTCAAGATTAGATCTTAATGCATATACCACCCCCAAAATCAACATAGTAAACTATCTGAGGAGATGGTTGTATTAACTATTTGTGGTGATCATTTTGCAATAGATTCTTGGATCATATCATGCTGTCCATCTTGAACTTACACAGTTTTATATCCGTTATACCCAAGCAAACTTGGGCCGGGGAACCCTCAGGATTTGTAGGACACAGATTTCTGAGGCAGTCCCAGAGATTTTGATTCAGTAAGTTGAGAATTCCCTTTTTTGTTATTACGGGTCCCTAGTTGATGCTGAGGCTTCTGGTCCAGAGAAAACACTTTGCGAACCACTGTGCTCAAGCGGCATTTTGCATTTTATCCTGAAGGCATTCATATTGGCAGATGTTAATTTTAATCATGCTCTCCAGAATTCTACAGATTATTTCTAATCCCTCTTTAACCATATCTGCAAGATTCTGAAAACTGCTTTTATATGGCAGCTAAGTCCACTTCCATCCAGGATAAATTTAGCTTGTTCCATGAAATATTCTTAGAGCCCATGGCTATCAGAACACTTACTATCCTGAGAATGCCCTAGTTTGCTTTAAAATATGACTAAATATAGTGTCAAAAATGTAACCTGATATTTTGCATGTTATGTGGCCAGGAAAGATGGTGAGGAGAGAAAATCTGCCTTTAGACAGACCATATGCTCTTACTGATGTTGCCTAAGTGTGCATTATCTGATTTAGCACGAACAAAGTACTATTTAACATTGTGTTTGTTTCAACAAAAGCCCTGGGGATTTCCTTCTGCAGGAGAGTACTTGATGACAATTAGGAGGTGAAAAAGCACCTTTTATTTTTATGATAACAAATGGTTTTGTTTACTGCTGTAGCTCCAGCATCAAGAGATGCTTGGCGCAGAGAAGGTGCTCAAGAAATATTTCCTTAGTGAATTATTGAATGAATGTCGTTTTTTTTTTTTTTCCTCACTGGTTTACAAATTTCAGCAGGGTATTTAAGCAGTATTTTAATACTGGGTTTTTTCCCTTCCCTTCGTGTTGCTAAAAGGAGTGATTTCATTGAAAACCTCATCATAGCCTTGCCCCATCGTCAGCTTCCCACTCACACAGATGCTTACATGACATACAAAGATTTCTGCCTTCATGCTTCTTAGATGATAACTTGAATAATTTGGCAGCAGTTTTCCAGGATTGTATTAAAAATCTTGAGGATTTAGGTCAAGAATCTGACTTCACTATTTTCGGCGTTGGTAAAATGACTACGGTAAGAATGTGAAAGGAAAGGAGTCATTATTTTATAGGTTTTTGTTATTGTAGCACACAGTTTACCTTTTTGTTTCTCATAAGAATTTCTGAAGGAGGTATTTCTATTTCCATCATCTCAATAAAGCAACTGAAGTTGAGGGATGCAGGGTAGATCAGTCAGTGATTGTTGTGAGGTGGAGGATTTGGTTGGAAAGAGTGAGATCAAGGATGCATTCCCATAATGGATGATTTCACTAGTATGGATATATCATCCCTCTGACAGTTAATAGATGGCTACAAAGTAAGCAGATGGAAATGAAAAGTGCAATCAGTAAAGGAATCTGTGACAGATATTGTATCTAGATTAGAAACACTGAATAGAGACGGTTGTTACCCTTGGGTGAATTGTATTTTTTAAAACTTATTACAGATTTAGTACTTCCTTTTCCTAGATTAATTATTCAACTGAAAACTTGCAAGAGTCTTCTTTGTGTTGTCTGTTCTGTACAGCCTTACTGCTTCTTTGTCTAAAGACAAAGACTGGCTGCTTTGGGTCATTACCTATGGTCCATATATTAAATTGACCCTCCAAGTGCTGGAAATTAATCCTTTGTTATTGGTTTAGCCAAAGGAAGTGAACTGGAGTGAAAGGGAGATCCACCCCACGATATCTCCTTATGGCCTTTGCTCAAACAGGCTCACTGACTCCAATCCAACATAACCCAGACATATCCTAGTGAGACTACAGATTAGAGAAAAATCTTAAAATCTACAGGAAATGGGGACAATTATTGGAGCGTCAAGTTAAGTACATTGAGTAGACTCATCAATGGTAATAAATGCCAAGGAACAGGGTAACATCTTCAGAGCTGGGGAAAAATAAGACAGAATTAACTAGTTTACTTTGCTCTTAATTTTGAAAAAGAAATGAATTTTCAGAGTAAAGGAGATCAATTGAGACATCTTCACTAAAGAAAATATTAAATCATGTACTTGAGCAAGAACAAAAGGAACTTTAAAAGGAAATCAGATAAGTTCAGGAAAAAGCTGAGCAGACTAAATGCACTAATACACTTTTTATATATTAAAATAGATTAAAATTTTGGATAACAATAGCAACTAGAAAATTTCCAAAGTGAAAGTATACTAAAATATATGTCTTGTTATGGCCAAGTTTAGAAATGCTTAATGATTAGTTATATGAGTACATTTTTGAAATGTAACTGATTTTCTAAAGAATCAAAATTCACGTGTCAATTTTAGAAACTACAAATGAAAAAGAACTTTCAAACTTTAAATCAACTAAAGACCCTGGGAAAAAAATGAAGTCAAGCAAATGGTACATATTGTTATACATGCAAATATAAATGCAATAGAAAAGTATCATTAATTGGAGCCAGAAAATTTTAGATTGGATTTTTTTATATGTTCAACTGTTTTGTGTTTACAAGAGACACAGCACTTCAAATTATATAGGAAGATTAAAATAGAAGGTTAGAAGGAAGTATCTGTGCAAACACTAAATAAATAAAGCTATTGTGGCAATATAAATATCATAATTGAATTTTAGGAAAAGTCAACAAAAGATGCAAAGCTTCTGTATTTACCACAGTTAATTTATAATTAAATTGTTCATTAATAAAATAGAAATTCTGTTACATAGTGAAAAATGAGAAAAAGATGAGTGTGGATAACCCATATATGCAAACTGGGTCTATTTATAAAGTAGCAAAGTGTTAGGTACAGTATTACATACAAGATGGGAACATTTAAAATATAGGTGGTATGGGAGTAGAATGGTTACCTGGCAGATGGGGGTAATTGTAAAAGTTTTATAAGAAAAGATTCCAAAATGCAATCATAGTCTTAGACACACACAAAAAATCAAATGTAGCTGATAAGAAAAATAATACATGATGCCAAAGCTAAAAATACACAGTGTGTGAGTGAGAGAGAGAGAACGAGAGAGAGAGGCGCTGGTGAAGAGAAATCTGCTATTTGCATCTTCAGTGTATGTCTCACCTGAGACTAGGACACCCACCCATAATTAGCAATCCAGGCCACTAGGCAGAGGAAAGAGGAAATCAATATGCGAAACTCCTTTCTTTAGAGGTTTCAACTCTCAGAGGCAATGACTTGAGCTTTGCAGAGCTTGTTCAGCCTTTGCTAACCCTCCTTCTGCTCTGATTATTCTCGGCAGCTCTGCCATCAGTCACCCTCCTCACAGAGCTCCCCGGCAATCACACAAACTCAGTTTGCATCTGTCAGGCTCTGCCTGAAAAAGTCTGAATTCATGCAAATGTCACTCCTCAGCCGGTAAAACACAGAGCGGGGCTCTCATTCAACAGATGGGCCACAGGCAAAGAGTAAGGGACGGGACGTGGTCCTGACGTTTCCCAGTTTCAGCGACAAGCAAGTTTAGTCATTTATTCCCACCTCTAAAACCTCCTTAAAAAAATTTTTTTTTCAATTGAATGGGGACATCTTCTTTCTCCCATGCTTAATAAATAGAACAACGGCAGGAAGCCTTTTTGAAGCTAGCAGTAGGGAGGCAAGATAGAATGTTCCAAAGAGCTTGAGACCTTGGTAGCAAGCCTGGTTTTCAGCCTTCAGTCAGCTACTTGACAGCTCGTTTTGAGGATATTACTTACCTAAAAGCACTTGGAGCTTTACTGGTTCTGCTCGGAGTGACTTTGTTCTACCCAGAGATACAATCTGCTCCAGACTCCCCCTCACCGCTTTTTCCAGCTACCATCACGTAGATACGTATGTTCCCTTTCTTTCTGTGGCTTGTCAGGGTCCTTGCTCAAGCTAAATCCTCTGCCTGGAATGAGCACAACCCTCATCCCGTGGCACTTCACTGAGCTAACTGCACCTACTCGTCAGTTTATAGTCCTCACGCTACCAGAGTGACAGGTTCATCTAACAATATTACTAACTGATTTCATTTCTGTCTCTATGAAATTATAGAAAGCTCTGTGTATAGGGACCGGGTTTGTTTTGTGCTTTTCGCAAGTTACTACTCTCCAAAACCAGTTCCTCACTCAAACTGCAACTGTTACTTGAAGCTTCAAAATGCTTCAGGGCCCCTCCCAGGGTGAGGGTGTGAGAGCAAGGCCCAAACATAACCGATTCCCAGGTCACAGAATGACTGAAGGTAGACACTAGCTCAGATACTTTCTCAATGGAAATCCCTGGTTATTTCTAAATAAGGTTTAAAAATCAGGATAAATTGAGATTGATACAGATGTTGCTAAGATGTGATAGTTTTCCCCAATACCCAGGTCCCCTTGTTATTAACATCTTGCATCGGCAAAGTACGTATGTCACAGCTAAGGAACCACAATGGCTGAGCTATTACGAATTAAATCCCACGCTTCGCGAGTATTACTCTAATTTTTAACCTGAAGTTCCTTTTTCTGTTGTTCCAGAATCCCATCTACTAGCGCCTTCTAATCAGTCATCAGGTCTCCTAAGTTTCTGCGATGCTGTGACAATTTCTTGGGTTTGGTTCCTGAGGATATGACAGTTCAGAGGAGTGCTGATTAGAAATTCTGGAGAATGTCTTTTGGTTTGGCTTTGTCTAGGAGGTTCGCTCATTAGAAAAGAGTGAGGCTTTGGAAGCGAGAGAACGAGATGGCGTGCATGCTTATAGCGATGGTTCGTGTTACGCATGACTAAGTGCTCTTGATGTTATCATTGATCAATAAAGTCACACTTCTTCTCTCCCTTTTCCATACTGTGAAGGGACTCAGTATGCATGACCCACGTTTACTGGGGGGAGAGTTCAGCCTCACCAAACCGAGGGCTGAAAGTATCACTTGAAATTCTTCTACATGGATTTAATTGTTTTTGGTGCGATGGTAAATGGGATGACTTTTTTAATTTCTTCTTCTGCTGCTTGGCTTTTTGCGTATAGGAAGGCTACTGACTTCTGTGTATTGATTTTGTAACTGGCTACCTTACTGAACTGGTTTATTGTTTCAAGAAGTTTTTCTGTGGATTTTTTGGGGTTTCCTACATAAAGAATCGTATCATCTGCATATATATAATGATAGCTTCAATTCCTCTTTTCCTATTTGAATTTATGGAAACCTGGATGTACCTAGAAGAAATCATACTAGCACAAACGAGTCAGAAAGAAAAAGTCAGAAACCAAATGGTTTCACTAATATATGGACAACCAAATGAAAGTACACAATGGGAGGGTGGGGACCAGCTGGAGCGGTCAGGGAAGGGAGGTGGTGGGTAACCCCAGGGATTAAAATAATGTGAAATATATATATATATATATATATATATATGTAATCTTTGATTTATATTGGGGTGGGCTCATGGATATTTATTTGCTCTCATTACAGAAAATTGTGGTTATTTTTGCCAAGCTGTATAACTGAAAAGTACTAACACAAATATCCTCATGTGTCTTTGAAACTTAACTTTTCATTACCTCCCTGGGCCACAATATTACAGGATCTCAACACCATCAGGGGAACTTTGCTCCAGACCACATGGAAAAGATATCTCTGTCATTTATCTCCCCATACTAGCAAAGAAGATTCTAACACACACCCCCATTCTCTGAACTTCTATTTTTAATAAATTATCTTGCTAATTGCAACAACATATAGTACTGGATCAATCAGTGATTACGCTCCTGGGAACACAGCAGATTCAATCCAGCTTCCCATCTGCAACATCATAGAGAATGTTCAAACACTGGTTGGGCAGCTCCTTCTCTGTGGGTTAAAATTATCTCAAGTTTTGTTCAATTACATAGCTAACGAGTCATACTAAATTTTTTTCCAGGAATTTAGCTGGGTCTGTCTTCTGGAAGAACTGAGTGGTTTCTTCATGTAATATGGGTTTATTTACATGATGTCTGGCTTATCAGAGTATGAGAGGGTTAGTGACGCCTTTTATTTCAACGATGCACTATCAGTTACCCACAAAGTATGCATATCTTCCTCCTGTCATATCCCAGCCTCAGACTTCACTACACCTCCCACCACCCCTCTCTTCACTTGCCACCCCTTTGTCTGCAATCCCTCCTACCTCTCCCATCTCCCCATTCCCAGCCCTCTCTACATACTCCCTCTTCCTCCTCCATACCCCTCCCTAACCACTCCCTTCTCCCATAATCTAATACTTCCCATTCTTTCTCATCATAGTCTCTTTCCTTCCCCTCCCTTCCTCTCCAACTCCCCTTCAACCCTCTTTCTCCCTCCCATCCGCCCCCCTCTCCCTTCACTACTCCATCTCTACCTCTCCCCTCATGCTACCTATACTCCTTTCCCCTCTGCTCCCCTGTCTTCTTGCCCTCTTCCCCTTTCTTCTCCAGGAATATGCAGATTCTAGAGAAAGAAACATATATTTTCACTTCTCAAAACACATGAAAGTTCTGGACAAACATGGAATTATAAATAATTTTGATTCCATTTTTGTAAAAAAATATTTGTTTCCCCTCCCCTTAGTATCACTACTAGAACCACTTGTTTTCAAAAACTATAATTCTGAAATTACTGCAGTTATTGACCAAAAGTTGCCCATTGCTTGTCATGAGTCAATTAGGTCAGCTGCCTAACTTGGTTCATTTTCTTTCTTTTTTTTTTTTTTTTTGATAGATTTGTGTATTTTTTACTAAGCATGGCTCCAAGTCTTCCCTCAATCTCCTCTATCACTCCGTTTCTCTGTAGCATTGGGAGTTTCTTTATCTAATGACATTGTTATAGTATCATTAGCAATAATTTTTAATGATCATAAAAATAGGGAAAAATATCTCCAGCAAATGAAAAACAAATGTCTCTGACCAGAGAAGCACAGTCATGTTGAAGGATGATAAGAAGAACTTACCTGAACTTCACCCAGAGAGCCCTGCTGCCAAACCAACTTACTGGCGAGAAGAGGCAAATCTTGCTTCTAAATATTAACAGTTGTGTGAAATAAAATTGGGCTGAAACCATGACCATAGATAATCCAGACTAGTGAATTAATGCCAGCAAGGGGTTAGAATGCACATCATTGACTTCCCCAAATCTCTAACAAATACAACACAACCATGACTTATTTTATATGGCTAGAGAATTAACGATAAATTGCTTATATAAATCATGAAAAAATGTAGTACGCTTTAAATGGAAAATATTTAGCTATATAGATATTCCTCTTGAATCACAAAATACTGGTTTCTTTGCTTCCTAATGAAACTGAAAGTATGTGAAAAATCATACCTCAGCACTGTTGTTCAGTATTAATATTTCTATTAAAGTAACAATTTTGAAATGTTGAATCTGCTCACTGCTTGGATTTAAAACCAATATATCCATCTAAAATGAGCAGAGATAGAGATGCTTACTTTGTCTATTAAAGAGCAGTCTTCTTAATGTACCTTCGGTTCATGTCACCACTGTACTATTACCTTTCACAAATGGATTTATTCTGCATGTTTGTAACTGTACTATATTTCCTCACATACCTAATCAAATTTTAAGTTGTACATTTTGATATTACTGGTTTTCCAAAAATGTGTAAGTATATTTTTGATATGTATGAATGACACATACTTTTTATGCATGTATGTGTGTGTATAAAAAATAGTACACACACATATCTGTGTATGTGTGCATGAAAGAACCGGATTTAAGAAAAAGCAACTTTTCTGAAGTTTTGCTTTTCATTTCATGTAAATTATTCTTGTCATAAACATCTGCATTGCCAACAAAAGAACACTATTCCCAGAATATATTACCTTATTAATAGGGGTGGCTTATTACAAATGTCAACTTTTAGGGTTTAATATTTAAGCTGATTTTCATACAAGCCCTAAGATTCATTGTTAGTGTATTCATTCAAATTATCCATCAAAGAATTTTGATTTGAAAATTTACAAATCAGCCCTCAAGTATCTTTTATTTTGTGGCACTCAACCTCATTAGCCAGTGAAATAAAATGCTTAAAGTCTTTTTATTTTATAACTTTTGCTTTTGAATTTTTTTCAAATATACAAAATTAATGCTGCTCAGTGTTTGTTTTAAATAGTATCTGTACATCATCTTTCAGAATAGTTTATAGAAGAAATAATTTTTAGGACCGAAAGTATATTAGAATGTATGTGTTGGTATATCTTAAAAGTATTTACCTTGACATGGTTTTGGAAAAACAAATGAAGCTTCTGGAAATTTCTCAGTCTGCTGAGCATTTTCCAGCCACTCTGGGGATCATTTTCATGTGACATATTTAGAAAGTGTACGCCTATGACAGTCCCACAACTTGAGCAATTTTATTGAAATAGAAAGCAAAGAACAAAAATATTCAATAATTATTTTATTGATGTGAAGGGAATGAATTATTCATGGTTTCAAAGTATCTGTGAATAATTCTAATTACCTGCTTTTAAAGGATATGAGACCCACTGAAAGTACATTAACAATTTTGATTGAACACCTGCTATCCAGTCCTCTATAGCAGACCTCAGAACCCACATCTACTCGGTGACTGTGTGTTTCTGTTTCTGATTTTCTAGGTGATCATTATATACTGTGCTTTGTTGGCCTCTGATATAATGCTTTGATAGCTGTAAAAATAGATCATTCAAGGTGATAAAGCCAAATTATTCCTAACTCAAATGCATTATGCATTTTCTAAGAATCTCTGGTCATTTGTGGCCATGAAACACATTTTAAAACATTATTAATGCTGTTGGAGAAGGTTTCCTGAGATAGGGACTCGCTTATATACCTCTGCTTCCTCTTCAGTGACTAGTGGATTAAACAGTTTAAATGTCAGATATTCTAACCAACCAGCTGTTGCAACCAAACCTTTTGACTGAATACCCTGTCTGCACTTGTGGTTGGATTGTTGTTATAATAAGTGGCATCACCATTCACCTAGTTATTCCACATTATTGAGCACATTTCAGCTTTACCAAAGTTTCTTCCTTCCAGTTCTTACATTTATTACTTCTTGTATTTATTTCTTTGACTGTTAAGCGCTCTACTACTCACTCCCATAGATGCCAAGTCCTTTTCATTCAATGCTCGATTTAGATAAATATTCCTGGATGTCTTCATTGATTCTTAGAGTGACATACATGTCCATTCTATATGTTCCGTTTGGGTCTTCAATGACTCTCCTTTTTAGCATTTATTTCTCTATACTGTAATAACTATCTATTTTTCTTCCTCCCTATAACCACCGCAACTGTCATTTGGTTGGATCTGTGTCATCAAAAAAGCTCATTCAGAACACATACCACGGCAACTAAAACATTGCTAACCCCTAAATGTATATGAAAAATCTTAGTACATTTAGATATAGAATGACAGTAAATATAAACCTTGGAGGAAAGCGACAGATTTGGTCAAATAGCACCTTTTCTCTGCATTTAAATGGTTTCAACAGATTCAATAAAATCAGTATCATGCAAAATTAAGACAAGGCTAACTTTTGATAAAGAGAAAAGCTGTTTATTGCCCTTCAAATTTCTCATAAATTATTTTTGTCCCTTTTAAAAACATAAGATCTAGATTTAGATTTCTAGAAGGATTCTAGCATTCTAGACTGAAAATAAGGATTCAACCTATCTCTTGGATACAGCTATGAATGCATTTTTCTCATAATTGGTCCAATATTTTTTAAAGAACCTACCTAAGATATTATGGGTAGGGAAAGTACTAAGAAGAAAATAAAGACAATCAAGACCATCAATTGAGTACTTATGGTATCTTTCCAAAGATTAGTCTTAAATAATACCTTAAAAAAACAAGTCAAAACATATTTTGGTATATGTTTGGGGTATGAGACAAAAATTACATTGCACTTTGATGAAAAAAATGCTTGTAAACTTCAACAATAATAATGTTTCAATAATGAAAATCTAGTCCTAGCACTGGGAGCCTATGAAATATTTAGGAACACAAACCATCCAAAAATATTCCTTGAAAATCTATGCACAAGTGAAAAAAGGCAGCAAACTTTTTTTCTACCCCTTACTAGCATCTTTTTTTTAATAATTCAAATTAATAGCTGACAGATTAAGATAGAATATTGAATTATTTTGATATTAGAAAGCAGACACTTGGTTATGCAGTGACTTCACTGATTACCATCAATGTGGATAATATCAAAATGTTTTCCATGTTTTTTTATGGACTTACTGAACTAAAAAAAAAGTGTTAAATATTACTTTTTAAGCAAACTAAGCTCAAATTTAACTGTAGTCTGTCACGGGAAGTAGATGAGAATATCGGGCTACTCTCTAAATTACTGAAATAAGGAACCTCAATTCCAGGCATGAATTCTGTGACTAAATATAAATCATATTCACTTTCAATCTCACTTTACATCACTTAAAAAGAAAGCAATTAATTATGACCTATCAATGTACCAACATTATAATCACATTGTATACTGGCATCAATAAGTTTTATAGAAATACACACACACACAAAAGGTTTAAAAATTATATACGAGGTTTAAAAAAGGTTTAAAAATACATACAAGAAAAAAGGTTTAAAATATATATAAAGAATATAATATTAATTACTGTGTTTGGATGATAGATTTACTCTTTCGTTTTATAATTTTTATACCTTCAATATGGAAGTTTTAGTAAATGATCTATGATTAGAAAGAATATTTCATTAATTAAAAAATTAAGATTTTCAATTAAGATTTGAGAGCTTGAGGGCATGATAAAAAAAGTTGTATGATTCTGATAGTCATAAAATTAGCAAGATTCTTAAGAATCATTATAGAAAAATACCTTTGCCCATCTTATCAAAACCATTGTAATTTCCTGAAATTATAAAACTATCTCATGGATGATTTAGCCTCAGAGTTTAAAAACTCTCAGTCTTCAAAGCAGTTAGCAGTGAGTAGCAAGAAGGTTAGTGGAGTCAAGGAGATCTTTTAATGAAACTAATTAAAGACCCAGTTAACGAGCAGATTTCTATTACACAAACATGGAGAAAAGGATGATATTTCCACTATTCCTACCTCATTCTATTTCTTTTAAATCCATTAAAAAAAAAAGGATTGGAGAATGTGTGTTACTTATCGCCCCCCAAACTCTAAAACTACTACAGCCTTTGGATAAGATGAGATGGATACAATTTAATAATTGTTCACCAATTGCTACAGTTTTCCTTTATCAGTCTTTTGAAAAGTTTTTCTTATGGAGAATTTTAAGTATAAAACAGACTTAATTTCAAATGATTTAATTATGAAATATTGCAAATAATGAAAAAAAATCTGGTAGTGGAGACCAATAGAAATATTACGCAAATCACATATGCGTTTTCAAATTTTCTATCAGATTTATGGGTATGTTTATATTTATGAGAGTTTTTTTTTTAAACTAAGTCTGAAATCTGGTGTGTATTTTACACATTTAACTTGTTTTACTTTGCTTATCACATTTTATATACTCAGGAACCACATGACTCCTGACTAATATACTGATATACTGTCCAAAAAGTGTGATAAAATAACTCCATAGCTCCCAATAATATTTTTCTCACTCAGATTTAAAATCTCTT
Source organism: Uropsilus gracilis (assembly GCA_004024945.1). Taxonomy (NCBI): domain Eukaryota; kingdom Metazoa; phylum Chordata; class Mammalia; order Eulipotyphla; family Talpidae; genus Uropsilus; species Uropsilus gracilis. The sequence continues at coordinate 79,080 of PVHY01000459.1, read as the reverse complement.
CATTCTTTAAGGAAAGATGTGGCAAAATATTAACACAATACAGATAAATATGATGCATTTAACCACCATTTTCTGGAAGACAATTATGCTTTTGTCTGTTACCCTCAAATTAATTGGTTCCACACCGTTCATCTTTCCTCTTAATCTTTTTATATACAAGGTCTATTGAAATAACTTCAGATTATAAAGCTTCAGGAGTGCATATTTGTTTTAAATTCTAAGTGACATTAGCATTGTTATCTTTGTGATGCTTTTCATTAAGAATAATTTCAACTGCAGAAATAGAAAACAACTCTAATTGACTCTATCAGTAAGGGGACCATGCTTTAAAATTGCTGCCTAAACATAAGCCCTAAAAGTCATAAGGTATGGCAAGTTTATATTAGGTTCATTTAGCAATTCACTTTTGCAAGCCCAGATTGTTTATTCTTCAATGAAATTTAAAACGTTGACTCAAATTGAGTATGTTGCTAGTTGCAATTGTATCTACGTACAGCATTTCCCCTTGGGTCTAAGAGAAGACAAAAAGTACTTTCCTGTGACTAACCCTGGCAGTGAACAAGAAATCTAACACAGCACTTCTGCATACCGTACCTTCTACCTCATGTGCAATCATTTGTTCACATCATCCTCCTGAAGTAAAACATTGCTAAGGTGAAAGATTATACCCTTACTCCAATGAGGCGCATTTTTGAGACAGAAACCCAGCCATTAATCTGTATTGTGACTGTAATAATTCCAAAGAGGTAACCGTTATGCTTGTTATAAGAATCTGCCTCCTATTTGCCAACCACCCTCACCAAAACAGTGATAACACTCATTCCTTAGTTCCGAATACAACAAAAGTAAACACTGTGTTCAGCTGATCTTAAAAAGGAGATAATATCAGTTGTCTGTGAATCTATTCTACAATTTTGAAGTAATCAGCATTTTATACAATAGCAATTTAACACTCGGTTCGCCCATGTGACTCAAAAACAAAGTAAGTCTATTTCAACAATGGACACTTAGATACATCCTTCTGTACTTTTGTAATCATTTTGTCTGTATCTATATACTTCAATCTTCATAACCTAGTTCATGCTATTTTTACTTTGAGTGCCTATCCCCATCATATTTTATCATAATTGTACAAGTATTTGCAAACCCGGTAAAATTATAAATTCTGTAATAAAGGCTTTCCAGTTAAACACTATTAAACAATATCATCTGCTTCAGAGAACACATTCAAACTTCTTTTAATTTTCTTACCCATAATTTTGGGTGGATATAAAACTGATCATTTAAATGTTTTTTATTTTAATTTCTCTAGCAGATGTCATCTCTCTCATGTTACTACCTTTGATTTTTCCATCTTTTTGTCCTACCTGTTTATTTGTACATTGCAAAATTCTGTGGAATTTCTTGAATGAATGAGACCCAACATGAAGATACTATGATCAGTGTAAATCTTTGTCTTTTCTATTTCTGTTAATTGAGAGTAATAATCTAAAGTCATGGTGCCCAGGCAGGAACAGAGTTATAGTTGCATTTAAATTTTGTGATTCTTCCTGATAATTATTATTTGTAAGTACTAAAATTACAAGCAATGCGTAATTGAAGAACCACAAAGGCTGATTAGCATTTGGAAGACCTGGTGGGCTCATCACAAAGAGGAAGAGCAGATTAGAGAACAAAGACCTGGTGGGCTCCATAATGACAATACAAAGGGCAGGTCAAAAAATGGGGGAAATAAATAAAGAAATGCATACCATGACTCAAATCAAGTTTCCAACAAGCCTTTGCATGATTTCTATACTGGTCATAATCAGTGACTAAATTTGTTTGATTTAGCAACTAGTGGTAGAGTCATAGCTAACAATACCTGGCTTTGAGATCGGGCTTTAGCCCACTGTTCAAAATGGTGACCAATGTTAACGTAACTGAAGAAAAGGGATGTAACACCATCAACTTTTAACCTGACAGACTTTACAAATGAAGTAGGAATTAATGTTATAAATACTCTGTCAGTTGAGCTTTCCACCCTCTTTCTCCAGTTTACATAAAGCATTTCATTAGTTAAGGCTTGATGGAAAACTTTTTCTTTTTTAAGAGGCAGCATTCCAATCTTGTTCTCTGGTCACAAAAATCACAGAACAATACTCTCAACATTAAGTAGCTGTTTCTCTATTAGATGATAATTATGTAACATATAAATTCACAGAGAATACAATTTGGATAATACAATTTAAACATATAGATAGGTCTTAATTTGAAATACAGTATTGGATGCATTTCTTGATGGTGATTGACTTGTGAATTAATATCTCAGCAAAGCAAAAGAAAGACAATTAGGGAAGTGGTCTGAGCAGCTTGAAACCTTCTCTTTAGTCTATACCTCAGTCAGGTATGACAGACTAGGGACTATTTCGGAGCAAGAGAACAGATCCTGCTGTCCTTGTATCCAAGCTTCTCTTTCTCTGTTTACATTCTTAGCTTTCCCAGTCCACCCATCGTCAAATATCCACCATTCTGCTGCTGTATTGAAACTGTACGTTTTGACACCAGATTGACACATTCCAGTGGCTAGACCACCATAAACTCAACAGAATTAGGGCAAGTTGCCTGTCTTGATAACGAACAGTGAGTACATAGCTTGGCAAAGATACAACAGTTTTGTATAAATATCAGATAATAGATTCCCCTTTCTCTAGATAAAGCCCTAGAGCTCATGTCTCCACTTGCCTTGTCGCCAAGGGTAGTTAAATAACACACGGTGCGCACAAGTGTATGTAGTGATCCTGAATATTCATCTCTTTTCTCTGGTCCCTGGCAACCACTGTTTTGTTCTAAAGAATATTTTTGTTTCATTTGCTTTATTTCTTTATTAATAAATCCCTATAGTATCTTTCTCTGACTTGTTTCCCTAATATGCTTTATGTTATGGCAAATGGCAAGATTTCATCTTATTTATGAATAGTAGTCACTCATTGTGTATCTTCTTTATACATTCATCTGTTGGTGAAGACTAAGATAGTCAGCAATTTCTGGCAATTGTGGCTACGGCTGCATTATGTGGGTGCGTGCATTTATTCAAATTGGTGTTTGTGCTCATTGGATACACAGAAGTGGACCATGTAGTTTTCCTATTCTTAAGTTTTTGAGGATTTTCTGTGAGGAATTTCACACATCTTTTATGATGATATATTTTCAGTTATGAAGAAAAAGAGTTGGTTTATTTAATAACAAAAAAATTATATGTTTTGGTATTGAAAAAAACATATATAACTTGTTATCAAAACTAGCACAAAATTGGACAAAGGACAACTAAATTCTGCTTATCAAGACATTCTGTTGAAGAAAAAATTAAACCATTTTATTTCTGGAACTGAAAAGCATTTTCCTCCACTGACTTGTAAAAATTAGAGATCCTGAAGGAGAAAGAATCCTTCCAGATGACTCCCATACTCAACTGGAGTGATACCTTTGGTGCAAATTGAATAACTTTTTATAATTAATTTGATGTAGCACACAACTACTTCATCTAAGATTGTCATTACACTTAGTCATGTGAAGTCCTTTATATCATTTACTATATAATGCTTATTTGCTAAATAATAAGCTAACTACATTTCTGGAGGCCTTTTTAGGATCACGAAGAAATAGATATACAAATATGTCAGTCATATTAAACACAGTAAATGCAATGGCAGGGGAATGAATAGGGCACATTGGGAAACCAAAGAATGGAAGTCACAGTTCTTTCCTTAATACCACTTAAGAACTTGTGGAGAGATGGGGATTAGACACATGAAAGTACAATCAGTCTCTGCATCTTTTGTGCTAAGATTACTCCATGATGCCATTATATTTTTGTATCTCCATCCAAAGGCTTATGGCTAATTTATATGCTTGACTGATAGGCAGCAAGAGCATGTGTGTGCACACAGTGGGTAAAAGCCTAGTCTTGCCATAAACAAACAAACCGAATACAAATTTAAAAGAAAGAAATTAAGAAAGAAATCGGATCCTTATAGTGGGTACAAAAGCTTAGCTCTGCATGAATGTTAAACCCTATTTTATTCTTTTGCCACTGAATTTAAAATGAAATTCAAGAAGGACTGTGTTGAGAGGAGTGAAGCAATTTCAAGTGACAGAGTTCAAAGGAGGTGGTTATGCATTTCTAAATGGGTACTGAATCTCTTTTAGAGATATTTTGCACTTAGAAATAAAAAGTTCAGTTGAGACCGTCACCTAACGTTCTGGAGAAAATGGCCTATGCAAATGGACCATATCTTTTACTGAAAGCCACAGTCATAGTAATTCTAGGCTTCATTCACTTGACATTCCACAAATATTTATTGAATGCCTACAGTGCACTAGGAGCTAGGGAAAAAAAGCATAAAGTTTCAAAGGAATCTCAGTATAGTTTCGGCCCCCAAATGGTATTTGTTACTAAATAATCTTCAACTACAGATGGAAAAAAAAATGGTAATGCTGACTTTGGCTGTAATTTGGTGGGGAGGGAGAGACAACTTACATAAAGGGTAACCATATAGCTTCATAAATAACTACTTCTTACAGGAAATGATGATGACTAGAATGTACATAATTGATAAAAGGAAGGGAAGCATGTGTTTTACTTACTACTTCAGAAAGGATGCTGCCTCCTACTGTGACTTTATGAACTGTTGATTGAAAATGGTGTGAGGGAAGTTTATGCCAAAAAGAAAAAAAAATACTATGGCTAAAGGAAATATATAGAATTAGCCTATGATAGATACATTTCAGTGTATAGTAGAGGATAGGCAGAATAAGCATTATTACCAACATTTTACATAAATCATGAATGTGTAATAATAGGCCCTAAAGATCATTATTTCTAACTAGTATCCCTTTCTCCTTGGAAGGTAAAAAAATCCTCACTTTTGATTTAGGAATAATCCCTACCTTCTTCCCTTCCTCAACTCCTCCACCATGCAATATGGGTCCCCTCCTCTAATCTGTTCCCTACTCTTACCCTCCCTACCTATTAGTCTCAATTCTCATCTGATCTTTAGGGTTTGTTTATATTGTTTTTTTCCTTCATTTTTTATAGTTCACGCATGAGTGAAATAATCTGGTATTATATCCAAATCTTTAATCCATGCTAGAGTGAACTTTTGTGTATAAGAGAGTAGTCCAGTTTCATTTTATTGCAGTGTCTGCTCAGTTTTTCCAATACCTTTTTCCATTGTATACTGCTGGATTCTTTGCTGCAGATTAGCTATCTAAAGGTGGGTTTATTTCTTGCCTCTCAATTCTGTTTCATTGGTTTATGAGTCTATTTTAATTCCAATACTATACTGTTTTGATTACTCTAGCCTTGTAGTAGAGTTTGAGGTCAGGGATTGTGACACCTCCATTTATCTTCTTTTTGTCAAGATTGCTTTGACTATTTGGGACCCCTTGGAGTTCCATACAAAGTTGTAGTAATGTTTTCTCAATTCTTTGAAGAATGCCATGGAAACTATATATTGCTTTGGGATCACTTCTAAAGAAATGTGAAATTAGGTTCCTAAATCATATTAAATGGTTAAGCCTCAATAAAAATATGAAAATAAAATAATATAATCCATTCATTACTGATGACAACTTCATGATACAACACAGCAAACACTCATCAGGTACTGGTTGAAGCCATGAAAATACATATTTACTAATCATGTTTTTCACTTTCTATATTTTACGATGCTTTGATATAATGAACCACAGTAGGCTGCTTCTCAAGGGTTAGCTAATTCCTAGAGATAGCAAACAATTTACCTCTAAGCTCACCTTTGATATGTAAGCTAGCCAATTCTGAATTCAAAGCCCACCTGTCTCCTCTTAACACATACTAGCATTCTAGACACAATGCTCCATCTGTCAATCACTCCAAACTATGTTTCAGGCAACTAGAGACCACCCCCAAAACCCAAAACCCACTCAAACTATCAAATTACACAATCCTAACCCTGAATAGTCAATTACCTAGCCTCACTCATTCCTTTCCACAAAACCCACCCCATATCTCATCTTTTCCGATTGCTCTTTATGCCTCTTGACAGATTCTGATGTTTTCCTATGTGGTGTTCTGTGATATGGCACATGCTTTATCCTCTTGGGAACTCTGCATAACAAGTTATCTCTTAAATGACAGTTGTATCCTCATCTGCAAATGTCACTGTTTGGGAATAAATACAAAATCCCAGGAACATTTTATAACAGCAGCTATGAACAAAGTCTCTACTCCTAAAGGATTCCGGCAGTAAATGAATGGACAAATAATGCTAGAGAGTTTTCAGTGCTCTAAGGAAAATAAAACAACAATGTGGAACAACTAGTTTAGTTTTGAAGAAAGACTTCATTGGGGAGGGGATTTCAAAAGAACATCACACTAAGAACACAGACTCATCATGAGAATACCGATGAAGGGGAAAGGTTCCCAGTGTAAACCTAGACGCCTGGCCTACAAGCATCGGTGTAAAGTGATCACGGTGGCTTTTATTTATAGGTGCTCTGTAGCATTAATGGCATTTTCCACACACAGATATGACAAAATGAAAGACAGGACATACATTATTCCTAAAACCTGGGACCCACGGAAGCAAATACAATTTTATATTATGACTAATGATGAGCTAAACGTGGCCAGGTATGGGTGAAAGATAATTTACAATTATTTCTATGCCCTAGAAAAATTAAACTATCTGAGCGGCGATACAATTAACGCCTTGATACACAATTCCACCAGATCATTCATGGTGTTCAAATAAAATGAAAAATGCTAAAAAAAAAAAAAATATGCAAATGGTATTTTTTTTTTTTTTGTCTTTTGATTTGAACAAAACCATCGGATGAATTTCAGCCTAATCACCTTTCAAACGGAAATGCGAGGCTGACATCACTCCCCATGATAGCAAAGCAGCCTCTTTATCTAATAAACCACCCCCCCCTTTTTTTTTTACTAACCTGAATTCTCCCTTTCGAAGAACAACAGCTTTGAGTTCAGCATTGAAAATTCAGAACTGTTTTCAACTGCTCTAGCCAGAGAGTCATTTTAATTCATAATGGGAAAGGAACAATGTTATGGGAGAATCAGAACGTAATTCTCGATGGAACGCTTTGGCCCAAATTACAAAGTGTTATAAAGAACAGGGCTGACTCACCCCAGGAATCAAGTCCATATAGTGACTTGCTCTATGATGGGATTTCTGGAAAATCTGAGCCGTGTGTTTTAATTTAAAAGCATTAATGACAAGTCTATGTATTATTCACCTCTACTAGATGTCAGCCACCACATAGGACCATTTCTTTATACTGCTTTGAGTAACAAATGAATGGCTAAAGGAAAATGAAAGCATTAAGCACCATACATTTCAATCTTAGGTCTTTACCAGAAGAAATGCAAACACACAAAGACATGAGAATGAAGTTGCTGTAGACAGTTACTCACAAATAGAGACTGGAGCAAATGGAAAGAACATGAACATCCAGGACAGTGACTGAATACTCAACAACACAAAGCAAAAACAGAAAACCAAAATCACCAACACACACAGAAAATATGGATGGGCTGAAAAAAATCTTTGTGTTAAGTAAAGGAGTCAGCATAAAACATCCCATTTATATGAACTATGAACTAATTTATGATGTCAAAATGTAAACCAATGGTTTTCTGTGGCAGAGGGCAGAGGAACGATGAATTGCAAAAGATGTGAGGAACCTTTCCTGGTAATTTAAATGTTTTGTATCTTGATATTAGTTGAGGTCTTTCTGGAATATAAAACTATCAAATCTCATCAAAGTGATATGCTTTAGGTGAATGCAGTTGTACATAAATTATTTGTTGTACATAAATTGTGTACAAATTATTCTTAGTCTTCTGCATGTTACTTTATTTCTAAATAAAGTAATAAAGGAGATGAGGAAATTAAAGAGGAGAGAGGTACTTGTCTAAAGTTACAATGTCAGTAGCAGGGGAAGTGACTGGATTACTTTTCAGTTCTTTCTGGCCCTAAACCTTGATTCTTTCTACCCCAGCTGATGTGGGTGAAAAATTCTTGAAGAAATAACCTTTGAAACACTTTCAGAATTGTATTCATTTTATATGTTATTATTATGTTCGGTTAATTTTCAACTGAGATAATATTGGGGGTATAACCATCGGGTATTTCTATCATAGTGCACCCACCACCAACTCACGCATAGTCTACCATCTTAGACCATGGTACTTTCTTCCCTCTCTGTTCTTTTCCCTCCCTCACCCACCCCTCCCTCCCTTAGTAGGAGGGGCTACACTTCTGTAGTTGACTATCAAGGGCTCATTTTTTAGTGTGTGTCTTTATCTGATGATGAATATTATTAATTTAAATATCCTAAAGCATTGTTACTTACAGTTCTATAATTTTTAGTTAGGAGATTTTTTTTTTCTTTTGATAAATTACCTGTGACAAGAGTTCTTGAAATTTTATGTATACATTTTTAAAAACATCTACTTGGAGAAGGTTACATTATGTAAACTATTTTACTTCATGTTTTGTTGATACAAGTATGTTAAACATGGTATATATTTTTAAGATATTAGTAGGTTATTCAAAAGTATGTATTCTTTTTAGTTAGCTCAAAGGTGACTATAAACACTTTGACTCCTTTTGGAACTTTTCTCCTTTCTAAGTCTTTATTATTGAACAAGATACAAGAACTGAGATGATACAATTTTGGCAACAAGACTCAGGATATTCAACAGGAAGTACATAGTAATGTTTAAACAACGAATGAATATGAAAAGAAAGTATTTTTGAAGTTTCCTTCAATCGATAGGAAATTAACTAATTATTGCCATATGAAGGGAAGGTGGTTTTGAGACAGACTTTATTCTTTCACTATTTCCTTCCAATTTGCATTTATATTATATAGATGAGGTAGTTAATTTTATCACTTTATACTTAGATGAACTAATGCATGGGTGACTTTGGATTCCTAGGAAGGCATTCTTGCAATTTTGAATAATAATAATAATTTTGAATAGCTAAATAACACAGGGCTTGTGAAAGTAGATAAGAATGTTTGAAAGAGAGTCATGAATGGGATCAAATTGAAAGGTGGTTCTAACTATCAAAGTAGAGATTCACCCCAAGATGACCTGTCTGCCACAGTATAAAATTCTATCAAACTTTTTAGTTTCACTCAAATGCAAAAGAAGTTGGCATCAAAATAGAGGTGATTTTATGTGTTGTTTTAGAATTAACAAAACCATCTGCTGAATTTATTCTTGATCATACAAATGCAAATTAAGGAATAGAGGCCTGGATTCGGCAGTGGGATGACACATTTGCCAAAAACAAAAACAATAACAATGACAACAGTTTTCACACAGGTGTGGCGAACCCATGTATTAGCATCTGCTTAGTTCTGTTCAAAGTTATGAAATTTTTAATGTACATTCCCCATACCCACTATAGGATACGGATGAAATTTGTCCCCCTCTGGTACACTAGTGTTTCCCATTAATAAAGGAAAAATTTAGTAACATGACTTAAACTGTAGTATTAGAAAATTCTCTTCGTCACTCAATTGTAAAGCTATTGAAATAACAACATTGATATCATTGTTCCAAATGCTGACTCAGTAGTAAAAGATGCTGTTTCTGAGAAAAGTTTTGTTACAGCATGCTGACATTGCTAGACATAGAATTTGGAACATATGATAGGATTAACAGATGTTTGTCTTTGTTTTGTTTTATCGTTTCTAAGCTTTTCAGTCTCACTAATGTTTAGGTTACACTGTCCTGTGTACTGGGCTTAACATCTCGATTGCAGTCCCAAAACCTAGATAGACAAAAGCTGCATGAGACCTGAGGGATCTCGGACACAAGGAGAGCTATGATCACACCATAAATTAAGGGTTAAATTTATTTCATCCTTATGAAAGATAATTTAGCACAGAAGAAAAACATGAACTTTGGCATTCGTGGGGATTGTTTCAATTCCAGGTCATACTTTCAACTAGTTACAGATCACTATAGGGTAGGATAGGTAAATAATATACCACTCTTTTCTCATATTTGCAATGCTAATACTAATGACACCTAGCACTCTGAATTTTTGAGACTACCCCATATTAGTCATGCACATATATCTGTGGTCAAGGTAGTTTTCTAATCCATTATTTATTGCTAGTTAATTCACTATGGTTTTAAAAATCTTTACATTCTGCAATGATGGTGAACATTAGTCGTGATAATGTTAGCTAACGCTTTGCAATTTGAATGCAGATGGTCTCTAAGTTCAAAAGAACTCTAATGTTACATTAATTTTAGACATGAAAATATTGAGGACTAGCAACTATGGCATGACTACCAAAAAAAAAAAAATAAGTAGCTAGCTACTCACTGTTGGATTTGTATCTTAACACAGAATTTCTCCTACAATATAAATGTGGTTCCACTATGCACACTGGAATTTAACCCAAAATATGCTGCTGGTTTGATTAGTATCAGTTTTGGAACCCAAATTCAAATCAGACTGACAGTCATTCTGACACTGGGTAGGAATTAAATCCTCTTAAGTTCATTTCCAATTTCTAATAATAAATTTGGGAACTTATGTTATATGCGTATGGCGGTATCAAACAATCTAAAATATGTTCAGCTGTCAGAAACTGTTTCAGGGTTCTTGATATCCTTATCCCTCTTGATCAAATTACAATATAAGCCATTTTGCCAAAATTGGGAAGAAAGAAACTTGATAGTAGCAATTCTTGTGGCTCCTTCTAACTTCTTTATGCTACTTCTAAAAACTGCATCTTTCATCATTGTTGACACATGCTTAAATATGACAATGGACACACATCCCATTGACAGTACTTCCCCTATACCAGGAAGGTAGCTGAAACTACAGATTGATAAAAGTTAATGTGTCCCGTGAGCAGCTTCTGCAGACAACCATGTGACACATTTAACCACCACCTGATCAACATGAATCCATGATTGCAACTATGAGCTACAAAGCTGCTTTCTCAGGGCGCTCTACTCTCTCCTTCAATACCAGAAGAACACAGCCTTCATCTATTCTTTCTTCTGACTTTACTCTTTATTTAGAGCTATTGCTGAAGCTCAGACTAAGAAACCTATGCACCAAACATAGCGGGAAGACTCATTTTCTTAGAGTCACAAAATGTTGGCTCATACTGTGATTAAAAATAATCATGTGTTCTTAATGAATAAAGTGCAAGAAAGTCACAGTTTAACATTTCTTTTTGAAAAATAATGAGCCCTAGCAGCACTGACTGATATCCTGGCAAGGCAACGACTCACGGAAACTGAGTAATGCCTGCCACCTTCCTTCTGTTTTTCACAGACCCACCATTGCCCTCTTGACACTGATGCTATAGTTAATTGATTATTTACCACTCTTATTTCCCATTGCATGTCTTCGCACTATCTCTGATTCTTTTCACTCACTTAATATAACAAACTATCTATATGACCAGTTTGTGACTAGTGAAATTTTAAAATAATCAAGTTTCTTATTCCTTCATAACAGTTCTCTGTATAGAATCATATAGTTTTTAACTGTCATTTTCTCCAACCGGAGCATAGCTTCCCAAAGCTGAGACTGCTCTATTACTTTTTATTTTGCTTCAGAATGGTGACGGGCATGTAAGCTCCTCAATGACTATATGATTGAGGCAATGAAATAAAATCCTCTTAACTCTTCATCGACTATAGAACACAAACTGGTAATTTTAGTTTGTCTCCTTAGTAAATAAGTATTTAGCCAAAAATTTTAAGTCTGGTTATCCTATATAAAAAAAATAACAAAAAAATTAGCAAGAAATCCTGCTTCACATGCTACAATGATGATGTTTATTAGTTTTGTTATCAATGATATAATAGTTTGCTACTTGTATGGTTACACATAATGCACATATATATGTATGTGTTGATTAGCAATAATGAACATCTTTAACATAAAGATGAAATATAAAGTTAATAATGTAATTTGACCTATTGTTTATCTTAGAGGAGTTGGATCCTAAAATAAAGAAATGTTATGTTTCAATTCATAGTTTCCACAGTTGATCCAATTCCCATGCCCCTCCTATAGAATGAGCATGTCAGTTTTCTTATAGAATATGTCAAATATTAATGTTATCAGATATTTAAAACTAATATAGAATACAAATTGTTTTTAAAAACTTAATCATTTCATAAAATGGGCCTAAGCGCAAGTATTTAATATAGCAGTAGAGGTGGAAGCTACAATAATAGTGTTAGTAGAGAGGTGACAGTGATATTAATATTAATAATAGAGTGTTATAAGAGAAGAATTTGGTTTGAACTATTGAGAAATGATTCTGTAGCACCAATTTTAGAGCCTAAACAAAATGTGCCACTCCAGTATGATATTGTAGGCATTGTTCCTGCTCCTAAAGAGCCCATAACCTAGTCATGAAAGATAAAAAAAACAAATGACTAACCATAATACAAAATGATGCATGGTTCTCTGTGGCTGGAAACGCAGGATTGTTGGAAGCACCGACAAACCTGATTAATTGTGCTGAGAGGTAGGAAAATCTTTCGATGAAAAGAACCACAGCAGTTACACACACATAAATAAAACCTAAAACATTCAAATACATATATGTATATGAATATTGATGTTAATTGCACACTGCTGTGAAACATTTTATAAAGGCCACTTTTATTTTCTCTATGACTGTACACTGGGTTGCTATGACAACAGAGATTAATTAAGAGCCTTTCTATTATAAATTTTAAGTTTTCAGGATTTAGAGGTATCAGTCAGTTTCCACTTGTGCATTTTTGTTGAGCAATGAAAACATCACATGTTGAAATATTTGTACAATCCTCATTACACTTATTCCCAATGAAGATAAACTTGGTTTTAGAAATTACTCTTCCCTTGACATTATCTTCTTTCTCATGGTATACAAAAGTATATATATATAATTTTTTTCAAAATAATCTGAGGGACAAATACAATATTCTTTTCATTAGATAAAAGGAAAAGATGGTGGCTCACTACTACAGTTAATATAGCATTAAAGAAATGTAGAATTATTCATTCCTCCTCCCCATACCACCCCAGGAAGCTATAATAATGTTAGTTTAATCATAGATGAAAGAGTTGATAAATACCTGCCCCAAGACCTGTGGAGCATGGATGCAGGTTAAGAGATATGCCTTAGATGAAGGAACACCTTTATCTTTCTTGCTTCTCTGGAACACTAGAGGTGGCTACTGGCAAGTCTCTTATCTGTGATGACAGCCCTCTAACCTCCTAGAAATGTCCACCCAAAAGCCATATGACTGAATTACCCCCACAGGTAATTTTCCTGTTATCATTCATCCTCCTGCTATATGTCACATACACTTGGGATTCATTTTTTTTTTCCTTCCCCATACCTCACAGTGATCATTCTTTGCTAAGGTATAAAAAGACCCCAACCATTAATAAAGACAGATCTGGATATATTCCCAGATCCCCAATCTGAGCTGAGGCTTCACGGAGCATTATCAGTCTCTTCCCTCTCATTCTTCTTCTTACACACACGGGATGCCTAACAAAAACCTAGATGGCATCAGAGAAGGTTTATTATTTCATTGCCCAGAAAATCATGTGAGTTGATCCAAGGAACACTGTGTCCAAAGAATCCCAAGGTTTCTGCTGGAAACAGAGTATTTCTTGGACATTGGACATTAGAAGTCTCTGTGCCAGAAGGGACAAGGAAGAGATGCACAGGTTAAGGAGGAAGAGGCAGGGAAAGAAGGTTGGGAACTGAATGGCATGAGATTTGACCACGAACAGCTTGCTCTGTGGGAAGTCCGACAGAACAAGGTGACCCCAGCCTATATAGACAGATACCACATGTCCACAGGAGATACTTGCTCCGGTAAAGTTCTACATCTGCTTACGTTCCCCTGATAAACTGTATTTTGCTTTTTTATTTATATATAAATTTCACAACATTGTAATCTCAAGGATTTGCCGCCCCCCCCCCCCCTTTCCCTCCTGCTCAAAGTTGTGTGCTTCAGTTTGGTGCTTAGCTTGTTTTGACTTTTCCTCAAGGCTTTTGTTTATTTTTTCACTCTATCCCAAATATTAGTGAAACCATTTGGTTTCTGTCTTTTTCTTTATGGCTTGGAAAAACTGTTTGCAAAAAATGCTTTCTTGCATGTAGCAGTTATTTGTCCTTGGAATTAATGAACACTTACGTCATGTATTGATAAGCTTCTCCAGGAAAGTTGTAGGTAAGCAGGCACAGGGCAGAGCAAACCTCAAGATTTGCTCCCCCGGCCTGCCCCACTCTGTTCTTTCATCTTTCTGTACTTTCCTGTTTGCATGTCTAGGTGCTCAACTAAGCTGTCCATCACAAACGCTGAAATACAAATTGTAGTATTGCCACTTGCCAGGGACCTGGGTGAGGCGAGAACAAAACAGTATGTGAAAGACATGTGGAGGAGCACAGGGTAGATCCTTAGTGGAAAGAACAAAGTCAGTGCATTGGTCTGTGCTCCCTTTGACTGACACTGACCTCTTGAAAAGAACTGACGGCATATAGGTTGCACAGTGTTGGGTCCCCAACCCCAGAGAGGAGGTCTGCTGGCAGTGCTACAGGTGAGGCAATTTCCCTCAGCAAGGGCATTCTTTTTTTTTTTTTTTTAAGTTAAATTTTAAATTTTATTATCTATCTATCAACCTATCTATCTTGCCTCATTGTCCATCCCAAGGTTCTTCCTTGTCACTCATGAACCATCTTAATCTCTTGTGCCCATCCCTCCCCCAGTTTTATCCTCCTCTTCTTCCTCTTGCTGTGTGTTTCACTTCTGTTGGCAGTTTTAATTTGTTCTTGTCTGTTTGTTTTCCCTATATCCCTTTTATAAGTGAGACCATCTAGCATTTCTTTTTCTTTCTTGCATATATCTGCTAACATGATTCCTTCTAGTCCATCCATGTTGGTGTGAATGACAGGTTTGCCTTCTTTGATTGATTCATAATATTCCACTGTGTACATATACCACAACTTTCTGATCCATTCATCTGTTTTAGGGCATTTGGGTTGTTTCCATATTCTCTAGTCAGGGCATTCATAGCAGTAGTTACAATCCCACAAACCATTCCCCCACTGTCTAGAACAGCAGGGGTATAGAAACATGTAAGGTAGCAAAAAGTTCAGAACAACTAAAGTTATATAAAATCACAATGCCATCTTTGAGTAAACTTGTAGTTCTTTTACTAAGTTATGGCTTCAGCTATTTTTGTTTTATAAATAGGGAAATCTAAAGCTACAAAATGGACAGACATCAGAAAAGGCAATATATGAACACTTAGGGCCCCAAGGGAAGGAATATGATTTCAAAGGAAAGCAATAACTCTACAGAAAATCTTCCATGTCTTTTTTTGTGGTAGGATCATCTTCTGATCAGATACAGAGTTTTAAAATCCCCATATAAAAATCACGAGATAAAGAAAACGCAGAAAAACAAATCAGAGGAGTATAAAAGAACTCAGCAAAAGGTAGTCAAAGATTAAATAAAACTGGAAAAAATCAAATTAATGATAGAGAACATGAATGAACAGAATGTAGAAACTGAAGTTTAAAATATGGAGACATTATTCAGATTGTCATTCATCTTCTATACTAAACTTCATATCTTCAAGTATCCTTAAAAAAGTGAAAGTAAACTTTCTTTTGTAGACTTTAAGTTCTTTTTGTAGCTTTCGAAATAAGTTTGACATGTTTTTAGCCTGAATGGTTATTTTAATAAAATTAAAACTAAATGTGGACATTTCATGTTCATATTACTAGCATGATATTGAGGAAATAGTAATTGCTATCAAATACTAAATATTCGCCAGATATAAATGATAATAGTTCATAAGGTGACCTGGTAAGAAAATGAGATTTAAAGTGAAATGGAATGACTCACTTCTGTGTTATCCATTCTGATATGACTTGTTTTAACCATCTGATATGGGGATATTTAGTTTCCTTGACTGTGTGAGAGTAAATATTTATTAAAAAATACTAAGTGAATGTTATAGCAAGGTATATAACAAAATTTAGACATAAAATATATTATTTTCTCCTGTTTTCAGTTTTTTTCTAAAGATCTTAGATTTGAAGACTTTTAAAAATTATAAAATATAAGACTTATCTTTTACATTAGATGTAACTTTAACAACTAATTGCTTTATTTGTGAAGAACAAAATAAAGACCAATTCACTTCAGAGACAACAGTCTATTATTTTGAGTGTTTCAGTTCTCTAAGGAAGACATGACTTTTTGAAATAGAGACTCACCATGGGTTATCATGTCTGTAGAACTGATGAATGATCAAACTGGGTCCTACAAATTTGAAGTAAAAAGTAATGAAATTCCTCTCATGGGGAAGTTCCAGGAATATTTGGCACAAAGTAAGAGCCATCTGAAAACAAATGTAGCCTCCCAAGTTGATGATACTATCATCAGAATCATAATATTGCTCTTCAAATTTTCTGACATAAAAATAATTGACACATTACATATGCTGTATCTTGGAATGTTTGTTTGTTCTTTTAATCACTCTCAAGAGCACTGCCCCTTTTCTAAGAGTTATCATTTCTCTGATCCCTGTAATTTGACAGTGATCCAATCCATGATGGCTATTTTCTGGTAAGGTTCAGGATTTCAACCAACTTTCCTCATTTTATGTGAGCATTCACACTCTCCTTTTGTCCTAGGATCAAACAATTTCTATCCCTTGAATTCAGAACTAATGTTCCCTTCCCAAAAGATTGTATACATTTTCTTTCAGTATCTAAAAAGTTACGTTTGGATCACGCCTCTACCCAACGTCATTACTGACCAAACTTCTACAAGAATATGCCTTTATCATCACTTTTTCTACAGTGATTTATGTTCCTGCTCTTACTCATTGAGTGGTTACCTTTTACCCAATTCTGTTTCCTCCTGTTCATTTAAACAAACACAAAAACAATCTTCAGTGGGTGACTTTCTCTGATCTAATATAGTCATAGCATTTGCAAGGATACTATTGTCTTGCAGTTTGCACCTTACAATCATGGAACAATATTTCCTGTCACCCAGCCTATATTTGAGAGTCATCCTGAAATTGGGGCAAAAGACTCCAACCAACAGGCCACTTTTAAAATACAGCTTCTGCCAGTCATCCCTCAGGTCCACACCACTCACATGTAGCAGTTGCTAAGCAAATGCTATTTAAACAACAGGGATTTATTAACAAGGGAAACAAAAGGTTCTCAAAGCCACAAGTGGTCAGTTATCTTAACCTAATCACCATGTAGTCTGAAAGTCCCAAACACACGTCCATGATGGTGTCTTTTTGCCCCTCCAAACCTGAGAGGTAGGCACTTCTGCAAAGTCCAGTCCTTCTCCAGCATGCCATGCTGCTCCAACAAAATGCTGATCCCAAATCAGCTCCACAAATATCCACCTTGCTGCGACTCCATGCGTTTCCCTTACCAGACCCCTCCTTCGGAGGTGTCATCTGGCCACATTTACCAGGCCTGCTTTCAGCAGCGCTTGGTCACCCCCAGCCTGCCATTCTGGCATCTGACTCCACACCGGTTATGCCTCTGCCGGCCATTCTCCCACCATGACTCCTTGCCATCTCCAGCTCATTGTTCCAGGGGGTTCACCTGGCCAAGCCACATGGACCTCTCAGTTTGCCATTATTGTCACTCTCTTCCTCCCCCCTCTCTTTTCATACGCCCTCTCTTCCCACTTCCTGTTTTCTCTCATGGGGGTCTTTGTCTCAGATACCACCCAACACAATTTTAACTGCATCACTACCCTGTATCAGTCTCTCAGTGCTGTGTCTTCTGAACCAAGACACAAATGTTGACTTCGTGTAGATACCTGTTCTGCCGTTACCCTTAAATAATATGTGCAAAATAGATTAGAAATAGAGTTCCCAGACTGAGGACTTAGTCTCCAATTACAAAATATATCTACACTAAAATGGAATGTAATCTTTGTAGTGTAAAACTACTTCCATGGCAGGTGTCATGAATAGAACAAAAAGTAGATTTTTTCTTGAGCTATTTTTCAAGAAGCCCTCCCCCA
Organism: Uropsilus gracilis; assembly: GCA_004024945.1. Classification (NCBI taxonomy): domain Eukaryota; kingdom Metazoa; phylum Chordata; class Mammalia; order Eulipotyphla; family Talpidae; genus Uropsilus; species Uropsilus gracilis. The sequence continues at coordinate 60,962 of PVHY01000459.1, read as the reverse complement.
TTCTATTTAAGTTTCCTCCTATGAATTTCTACTCATAAATATTAAGACTGAATATCTGATGACCAATGCTTAAACTGCTTTTGTCAATTAACTAAGTAAACTGTCACGATGTGTGGAGTTCTCTGTATAACGGATATATAGTAATTATCTTATAGTCATGACCTGTAAATGCTGTTCTGAATTTCAGGCAGCATCAGTTTTTTGGTTTTTTTTTTTCAGTCATTATCTACTGGATCCCATTTTAGGAAAAATGCTGGAGAAGCAGCTTTATCATACATTTCAGAGTAAGCAAGTGTGTGGTAGAGATGCCTAAACTACACAATCATGATGGAATAAATACCTGTTTATCAGATATTTCACTCTACCCTCCCCTCCAACAGTGATTTATACAGTACCCCCAAAATCTTAATTTCACACTTCCTAGTTTTGTGACTATCTGTTAAAAGAAATGGACACACCTTCTTTCTGGATTAAAAACTGGTTATAACACATACCTCACAAGATAAGTGATATAATTATGTAAAGTGCCTAACAAAAAGCAAAGTACTCAAGCAGTCAATAAATTTTAGTCAACTCTCTTTACATCCAAAAAGTAATCGTATAAGGCTTGACGACTTTATAATACAAAGATGACAACAAAAGTGACATTTTGAATCTATGATTAGAACAATCTCCCTTCTGAGTGATGAATAATAACAGAATTTGTTTTATTGACTAGGCAGTACAAGTAGCAAATACTTCTAACAACTGAGCAAGAATATTCTACTGTATGGCAAGGGATAAAAATAAATGCATCCAATGGCCTATGTCCCTACTCTAAAGAACAGATTATTCCTGGACAATGTTAATAGTCCAATGTGATATCATGTTGATAGGATGCAGTGCACTGCCACCTACCTTTATAAGGAATTTCAGTAGGATGCCAAAAAAAGCTGAGTAGAATAGCTTAAGTACACAAGGTTTAAACAGTTCTCTTACTTTTTAAAAATCATGACTTAAGATCATGTATTCCAGAAGTTATCTTTTCTCTTTTTACCTCTTAATTCTTGTGCAGCCTGGATCTTTTTGTAATGAGTAATCTTTAAGAAGAAAACAAAACAAAAAAAAACACAGTGATTAACGAAGAAAAAATGGCAAGAAAATGTATATCCTCTGGTTATTCAGAATAATGGAATAATAGAGGAGACCTAAATATCTTGCAGTCTGGCTCAAACACTCAAGCATCTCTAGCAACACTGTAACTTTATCAGAGAAGATATTAAGTGAAAAAAAAAAGTAAAGATAGTTTTTCTCATAAGCACAATCATGTGATAAAATTACAAAGCCAAGAAGATAATGTCAAATTAATAACTCTGTTTGAATGATTGCTGTTTTTTTACCATCATTATTATAGTATAATGCTTTATAATTCAAGATTAAAAAATAAATGCCATAGGAAATTCTCAAAAGAAAGAGAAACCCTTCTGAAAAACTAATCATAGCAGTGTAAATTTAAGAATTTTTAGGGATATTTATCATAGTGTTTATGGAATTTTAAAAAATCAGGAACAATCATAAATGCCAAAAAAACTGATTGGTTAAAAGAATCAATATATATTCCATAGTAGGAACACTATGCAGATATTAAGTAGCATGTTCAAAGATAGTTGCATTACATTAGAAAATCATATATAGAATACAGTTAAGTTAAAAATTACTGGTAGAATATGTAACAGGTATCCAAGTATTAGCAGAAGTGGTTTCTGGGAAATTTTTATTTTCCTTTATGAATCTCCATATTTGGAAATGTTAATCACCTTTAAAAATAATAAAAAGAGGAAGAACTCTCCAATTTGCTTACACACTTTAATAATGTGTTCTTAGGTTAGGCCAACATCAGTTATAATAAATTCTCAACCCCCTAACTCATGATTCCTTTTAAAATTCATTTGATGCCTCATATTGTGGCAGCCTATAACAGACGATGCCAAGAATAACTTTCTTTTGGTTGATTCTTAAATAACTCAAGTATCGAGATGTCAGTCTCAGAAATAGCATACTCAATATATTTAGATTGTGTATGTGATTCCAAGCACATTTAGATATCTAAGCATTCGTTATTTCCTATTTCTAATTTGTTCAAGTTCATTCCAGAGTGAGTTCACTCCCTACAATTTCAGATCCATCAAATGAACACTTCAGTGTTAAGTGGGATGCCAGGTCCCAAGCATGATGATGTAGTAGTATCTAAATACAGAAGCAGCAAGATAGGCCAGAATCAAGATGTGCAGTTAACCAACTGGGCTACAGAGGATGTCTCTTTGGGTGAGCTGAATCACTCTCACCTGGTAGAACAGTCAGCTAAATGTCTGGTAATCATGACACTAATCACATGGGAGGAGAGTATGTGATGCATCTGCTACCACAGAGAAGATAAAGATTTGTCTGGGGTTTGGGGTAAGGTTCCCCCAGATATGGATATGAATATAGTTTTTTGGCTGTCAGGAAGCACCCATGGGAATGGAGTAAGGAGACAGGAGAATAAAATCCATATGGAGGACATCATTTTCATGCTATTGTTGTTGAGATATATATATATATATATATATATATATATATATATATATATATATATATATATTTAGATAAACTAAACTATCTATTCACCACCTTCCATAGGATTGATGGAAGACTGCTCTCTGTCATTTTCCACCTGCCAAACCCATGAACTGAGCAAGTACTAAGAGTCAGAGGAAGCCTCCCTTAAACAAGCATCAAAGCAAAGAACTACAGCACTGCATCACCAAAGAGAGCACAGCAGTGCTGATGAGTGTCAAGCATACTCCTAGCCTATACATCAAGGAGACGTATGGACAGGGACAGAAGATGCTAATCAGATTGCGATAAGCCCCCCCCGAACTGCAAGAACAAAAAGGGAACACTGGAAATTATCTCAAGGGGAGTTATTGGCACATAACTTTTTTCAGAAATTTACCACTATGTATCAGTTCCAAAAAGTGTCCAAAGGGGGAAAATATTAAACAATAACATATTACTATCTGAGACTGTTCACCACAGCAATAATCATGGCAGTTCAAAGTTGGAAACTATATAAATACCCTTCAAGGAAGTTTTGTTCAAAATTATATGCCCTTGTAATGTAATACTAAGCAACTATTAAAATGACATTTTGAAAAGACATTTCAAGGCATGAAATATATCTTCAGTTTGTTGAGGTAGACAACTTGATGTCAGAAAAATGCTCAGTGTATGCTTTCAAAAAGTCTATATAATATTAACAAGACTAAAACATTATAAAATAACTAAGAAAGATAGTGTTAATATGTGTGCAATACTTAAGATATATTAAACACATCAAGGTATCCTAATTCTCCTTAAAAAACAAAACTTTGGAATAAATACTTTTATCCTGTACATTCTACAGATGTGGTTGCTCTAAGACCAAAGTTAATATAGTTGATATGTTGCATGTAAAAGCATAATAACTCATGCTCACAATGACTATTCAAAGTAGTGCTGGCTGTTGGCATGTTATGTGGAAGACAGACATATCAGGAGTTTGATCTTTTTAAAGCTATCAGAAATTCTCATTCACAGTTACACAGCACTTCTTAGACAGCAAGGTAGTAAAATATGTAAAGTAGAAAATGCTGGTTCAAGAAATAAGCCTCTGTTTTCAATAAAAAGTATAGTAGATTTTTAATTGAATGATAATGGTTGTATTATCATTACAGATTTTTGTTTCCTGAAATCTGAAAATGTGCTTAGCATCTAGAAAAGATTATGGATAAGAAAAATGTTGTAATCTCAATGAGTTTCTGGGCAGGTTATATTAATTCTTCCAATTATGGAAATGTACATGATAGTATTTAATCTGGGTGATTCATAAATATTTTTTTGGGGGAAAGGAGGACTGCACATGTGCTGTGAAAGATTTGGATACAACAGCTTTAACTTATAAAACTGATTTTACAGGCTATGCTCCTTTTAATATCATGATGAGTTCTGTATTTGTGTTACTGCTAATATTAGTAATCCTAACTTCTAAGCAAAGCTAAACTTTTCATTCTGGTTCTTTGTAAGTACTGATGACCTGGGTAGTGTCCATCTCATATTGTACTAGACTCTAGTTGGTACTAGACTCAGGGTCCAAAAAATGATGCTTGAAATTTTAGCTTACACTCCTTTAAGTACCAAAAGCTACAGACTCTATGAGCTGTAATGATTATTTCACACTTCTTTGCTTTGATAAAATATGGGTTAATTTAATTAAGCACAAAGGGAGATGTTCGGATTTTCATGGACTAAGGAAATTTCTAGAATTTTGGAAATTAAATTTTAACTCTGGAGTAATTTTTTTTAAGATGGAATAATAAAGATAATGAGAAATAGGTAAGGATATTGTAAACCTGGTTTATTCACAGCTTTGCCTTCAAAGGGGTTAAGATATATTCAAGAGAAAGATTAGTAACTATGAGTCTAATTCAGAGCATTTTCGTTTCTCCAAGTCATCATATAGAAATTTGATTCTCAAAATAATATATGGAACAAATGAATCCAGAAAGTATAGGAAATAGTTCTATAACTACTTAAGTATTGAATATTTTCAATGTAAGTCTAAATTCAGACACTACATCCACTTTCTACCAGATTGTATTCAGTTTTAGTGGTGTCAAATTAAATCTCAATTAAATGCAATTTGTTTCTATTCATTTAATTAATCTTCATATCTATCAATAGCCCTCATTAATTTTATTTTCAGTGAACTTTGATTAAATCACTATATTGCTAATTCCTTTCTATAAATTTCAATCAGCTTCCAATTTATTCAATCTGTATATCCAAAATCAATATGGTATACCCAATATCAGGGGGCTCTTTGCACTTAATGAGCTGAGATGGGAACGAATCTATCTCATTTAAATCAATGTGACACAGAAGAGTGTGCAATCCCCATACAAGTCAATACTTTAAATAAAAGTATCACTGCTGGTTTGCAGTTACTAAAACTGTTTAAATGATTCTAATCCACCAGGACTCTGTGTTTTTGTGCAATTCTGCTAGGTTTCAGAACCTGTTACCAACTCATTGTTGTACTTATCCATTCCCCACATTTACTAACATGAAGGAAAACACTTAGCCATAGCAAAGAGAGAGGAGTTCAGGCTAGATTGCTTTGAAGGTTGTTTCTGCCAATTCCGTACCTCTTACTTAGGCACACTGCCTACCCTGTCAGTGCTCCTAGTTCTTCCTACAATAATACAACTCCCTGTAATACTAGATTGCTGATTGGACTAAAACATTTAGATCTAAATATTAATTTAACCACTTAAATGTATTTTGGTTTTACCTGTTATGATCACAACAGTTTATAATTATAAAAATTTATATAAAGTACCACACATGGGATAAACTCATTTGCTATATACTATTATATGATTTATACACAGACATCTTACACGTTAAGTACTATTTTCCTCAGTTTGAAGAATTGAAGCACAGAAGATCATTTGATAAGGTCCTTATATTAATCAGTGATAAGATACAGATTTGAACCAGGTACATTTCAATCAAAACCTATCTTATTCTACAGGGTTGTGTGAATATATATTATTCACAATATCCCAGCTATGGAAATAACTGCACTGCAGATGATTGAATAAAGAGGATAATACATATATACCTAATGGAATACTGCTCAGCTGAGAAAACAAAAATTAAATCTTGCCATTTGCAATAACATGGCCAAAACATGGGGTAATTATGCTAAGCCTACAATAATAAGGAAAAATAAAATTACTGTTGGTATCACTCATTTGTGGAACATTAAAAAATTTTACTAAGCAATAAACAAACAAATGGTTCCTACCAGAGGAATAAAAGGCTCCGATTAGAACAGGTAGAGGGAGTTGCTTTGTTGGTGGTGAATGGTGATCATTTATGAATTAGTCTAATTTATGAATACTTTGTGTGGGCATGGTGTGATACATATAGTTGCTACGGTAAGAAACAGTATCTTCTGAGGAAACTTATTAAGTATTGCCTCAGTTGAAAAAAATAATTATCATGGCAGGATTCAGACCAAGACGAAAAGTACAAATAATGTATCCCAATATCAAACTGAACATCAGAGGAGGAGGCAGGTAATGGCAAATTGGTGAAAATGACTATGAAGTGAAGGAATCCTAGCATTTGGTTGGTTTTAACTTTTAGGCAAGAATATGTTAGAAAGCGATGCCATGACATTTTCAAATGCAAAGTATACACACACACGTGTTCTGAATAACATAAGAATAACATGAAGAATGCTTACATATGAACATGTTTATAAATGTTTCCACTTATTGCATGTTGTTCATAACTATAAAAATTTTGTTAGTTGCTTATATAATAAAGATATTTATTATATACTGAAATAAAGGCACTTGGATGGATACCAGTATTCAAAAAGCATTTAAGTCTGCTTTGCACCGCGTATGTAAATAAGTACTTTTGATTTCTCTGGCTAATAAATGAACAAAATTCTTGCATTGCATTTGGAACACTAAACTCTCTTTTATTAAATTCCCACTGGGAGTTGGTAGCTGTGGTGTTCATTAATAAACAGTTGTTCATTACTGAAAATTTAGAATGTTTTTTTTTGGAAGACATGTTAGGTATTTAAATCAAATCAATACATCCCCATGTCAAAAATACAGTAGCTACAATTTGCTATTATAATGTTAGTTTTGAGATGTTTGCAATAACATGAAAATGTCCAGTCAAGTAGGAAAAAAAGTAAATGAATCTAAAAGAGTAACACAAAACCCATCAGCCTGATATAAAAATGCTTAGCTTGCTGTAACTCAGTCATTTAAAAGACAAGTTCTATGTCATTTCCTTGCATAAGTATTGTTCCTTTTTAAGAAATAAACATCCATAATAATTCTCCCTCTTACATTTCCCTTAGCTCCCCAAGATATATAAAATGTTTCGAGGAAAATTAAAATAGACAACAGATAGGCAAATCTCAAAAAGATTACCATTTGCTGATATTCCATCAGATAAAGTTAAACTAGCTTTTTAATAAATGAAAAATAGTTTATGAAAGTTACAACTTTAGCCCCAATCAGAATGATTTTTTTCTTGTGCACGATTTGAATTGCAATTGAAGCCAGGTTATTTTTGCAGGCCCCAGATTCCCACCACATTTATTCCTATGAACTGTGATGTTTTTCCCAGTATTCTAAACTTTGACTGTTGTGATAAACCAATACAGTTAGAATATGAAAGCCTTTAAGATTGGATCATCAGAAGAATAACAACTCATGGGCAGAAGCGATATTTGTTTTCCTCTAAAAAGAATCAAGTTTGTGTTACTAAGATGATGAAAAGCATCTTCTGTATCAATTTCAAGACCAAGCTGATGATTGGAAAATAATAAAGTGGAGATAGAACTGAGAACAGGAGTGGGCTGAGGGTAGAGGGCAACAGTGAGGTCACAACGAAGGCCTTGCTGCAGGGCTCATCAACATGCTCAGTAGATGCTCTGAAGTCAAACCAGTGGCTTCCAGGAGCTGCCTTGTACTAAATAAATTGCAACCTTTGAAAGAACATAAAACAACCCAAAGTACCTAAAAAAGGAATGCAGAAATGGGAGTTAGGTGTGAGAAGAAATTCAAAACAGTCATGGAAGAATTAGCTATCATGAATACATTTCTTATCCCTCTACTGCATATGCTAGTAATAATACCTTGAGTGAGATTAATTCTTAGCCCTCTGCTGAGATTCACTAATCCTGTACTGCTCTGGTATTTTAAAGCTAGGTTTCTTTGTGAAAAGATTTTGGCTCAGTTGCTAAATGCATAGCAGTTTATGTTAGCAACAGTGTAAATTATTCAGGTGTCTTTAGTGCACCTGTCAGAAGAATGAAGAAGATTTGAAATGTACACGTACATAAAAGAGCATGGGTGGAAGATATGAAGACAAGGTCCTGACCCCTCTATTCTGTCTTGGCATCTGATAGCCATGTAGGGCCAGTATTTCCCATTATAAGACAAGCATGAATCCATATTGATCTCTAATGTCCCTTGAGCATGCTTTGGAGAAATTATATTTATTCACAGAGGAGGTACCAATCACTACAGAACTCTAATGATTTGTTTCAGATGAAAAATGAGCATGGTGTCAAATTATACCAAGCTCTCGGGCAATGTATTTATTTTATTTTCTCTTCTTTCCCAGCCAGGATGAATATTGTTATTTAAAACTCCATTACATCCCATATTTAGATAAAACCTATGGCATCTTATTATATAAAGTAGTTACATGCAATACAAACATAATTTAGATCTCCACTCTCTGTTTCTCTCACTGAATTATACCTTTAAAGAAGGCAGGCACTTTATTATTTATATACCCCATCCACACTCCAGCTCCAAAACATATGATATCCAGTGCATAGTAAGACAGCAATGTTTGTTGAATTAATGCTATTAAAAATCTTATTAAAATGTCAGAAAAGGTGTTATTGTACCAAATTTGAGTCCAAATGCACATATTTATGTGTGTATGTATGCATATATGTATATATACACACATCCATAAATATAAAAGTGTAAGAGTGAGAATTCAAATCCTTTTCAGAAAAAAAGGTAGACTATGAATTACGTATTAATGAAAAATTTGGTGAGTTTTGGATTCTTACTCCTTAGAAGACCATTTGTTCTACATTTCAATCATCTTTACAATCCCAAAATTACGATCTGGGACTTTTGCTTGTATTCAGTGTTCACTCACTGAGATGACTCAGTTTGAAAATGACACTGAAGTCACCATCCCTAATACTACCAGTTGTCTCATCTCACTACCTTTACCCTTTGGTTCCTTTTAAACTTTTCAACTCCCAGTAAACTGTGTGGAAAATTGTAAGTATAATGTGGGCATATGTTCCCAATTTTGATCTGTGGAATCAAAAGTGACTGTAATTTATATTAGCTTATGCTCAAACGTTTTCACTAGTTAATTCATCAAAACACAGATATGTTTTCCAAACACTAATTTTTAAATTCACATTAAATTTGCAGAGACATTTAATCCATATGCTTCTTACTGTAACTCATCATTTTGTAGGCGAGAACAGGTCTAAGTTCAGGACTATTTTTTGACTAAGACACTTTGAGTGTTTTTAATTAACATTTAAAACTTTTTTTTTAAGGCAGGAAGTTATGTTTGACAAAGTTAAGGCCAAACACCAAAAGGTTAGTGTTTTGTCTAGAACTCAGAATATATGAATCTTAAATGAATTTTAAACCTGGCTAAAATAAGCTATCTTCTGTCTGAGAAAAGTGTCGAGAAAAGTTCAAGTTTGCCACAAAGGAACTTAGGAGTACTTAATACTAGCTATAGATCAAGGAAAGCTACATGGAAATATATCAGTCTATTAAAGAAAATAAATCCTTCTACATATAAGGCATGCACCTATAAATAATTTCTTTCCTGTTTTTGTGGAATTTAAAGTTTTAGACTTTAGGTTTTCTCACTTAGAGAAAAATTAATTTTTCTCACTTAAAATCTACCCCTGAAAATGCCTAGTTCACACAAGTCAGAGAGCACCTACCCAGTGTGGGATACACATATCTCTAAATATGTGTGTGTGTGCGCATGTGTCCATGCACATGCGTAGGATGGGGTTCTGTAGCCATGCCTAATAGTGGGAATCATTAACGCACTTTTGGTATGACGGAAGTCTGATGATGATCTGACAAAATGAAGACTATTTAGCAGTATCTGAAAATGAATCAAAATTGTCCACTACACGCATTAAGGAACTACTGGGGTAGAAGGAAAGAAGAGATGCCCCAGGTGTCAAGGGAGCAAAAGGAGATTAGAAAGAGGATACTAGATGAGTCAGAGCTTAATAACCAGAAATAAGTTGAATACAGTGTGGGAGCCACCCTCTAAGTGGTTCTGCAGTGATTCTTATTTCCAGTATTTGTTCTCTTGTGCACCATCCTCATACAATGAATCAAGGTTGGTCCAGTGACTAATGAAATATGAACGGATCCACGATGTGTCATTTCCTAGGATAGTTTGGTCTTTCATCCTATGGAATCACTCCACATAGAGGAATTCAATCTTTTTTTTCCCACGTTTTTCTTTATATGTCTCCCCCCCCCCCCATAGTTGTAAGTTATAAGATACAGTTCACAGTCACATTGTCCTTAGCTTTATCAGTATGTTTTTTGAGACTAGGTCTCGCTATTTTTGCCCGTGGAACCGCAGGCTCACGTTGCCCGGGGTACCACAGACTCAAGCAATCCTCAGCCTCAGCTTCCCAGGTAGCTGGGATTACAGGCGCGCACCACCACACCCAGCTATTTTTTGGGACTAGGTCTCACTGTGTTGCCCTGAACGGGACTCGAACCGTGATCCCTAGCGCCGGCCGCTTCATAGGCTGAAGCTTACAGGCACGAGCCACCGTGCCCACAAGTATGTTTTTTTTAGACTCACTGGCCAGCTGAATCTGTTTACGATCTTTGTTCTGATTTAACTTTCATTGTAACTGGTGTATTTGTAGGAATACATGGGTACCTGAGCAGAGTGTGCTGTTGTTTCAAATTATCACAAACTTAAAACAAAACAATTTATCTTATAGGTCTGTTAACCGGGTCCAGCCACTATGGAAAGCTGTGTGAAGGACCCTCAAACTAATTAAAATGGACCTACCATTTAACCCAGCAATTGCCCAACTGAGAATCTACCCAAAGGAGACCAAAATACGTACACAAAGGGAAACCTGTACTTGGATGCTTATTGCAGCACTATTCATAATTACAAGGACATGGAAACAACCCAGATGTCCCAACAAAGATGAATGGATGAAAACGATGTTGTCTATATACACAATGGAATATTACTCATCAGTTAAATATGACAAATTTGATGCATTTGAGATAACATGGATGAACCTAGATGGAATCATATTAGCAGAAACAAGTCAGAAAGAAAAAGATAGACCCCAAATGGTTTCACTACTATATGGGATATAGGAAAAACAAACAAAAGGTCAGGAGGAAAAGTCAAACCGAGGAATTCAATCTTGATGTCATAAAGAAACTCGCAAATTTCTGTGTGTGAAAAACGGAACGTCAGGCTACAACCCAGCACAACCTTTCCAGTCACGTGACTGTAATCCCAGGAGTTATCTGATTATAAAGTTAAGCAAGATCTTAAATAAAATCACTAAACCACGTTCCTAAAAACCTGACTCATAGAAACCGTAAGAAATAAATACTCATATATTGTTTCTGTAAGTTGTCATTAAGTGTTGAGCCACCTTTTGTATATCTATAGACAAATAAAACAGTAGCAAAAGTTGATTCAAGAACAAAATATACTCACTCATTCAAACACCAAATGCGATGGCCCAGGTCCTTTGAGGTTTTAATGGAGCAAGGAGTGATTCAGTCTAGTGCTAAAGAGCTTGTATTCTAGTGAAGGTGGACCCCTTTTCATAAGCATTTCACATTTTAACAAATTAAAAGTCCAATGTTTATAAAGTAAAATTTCCTGTGAAGGAGTAATAAGGGGCTGAAGTAAAGAAAATCAGGTTAACTGGGGTAAGATCTTTTAAAAAAAAATTATGTTCATGTCCACTCTCAGGAGAAAACTTTTAACTTGGGATAAGTAGAAAAGATCCTGGACTAAGAAGGAAGGATGTAAGGGTAGTTAGGAAGTTCAATGGTAACCCACTGAGAAGTATTGAGCAGGGGAAGTGATATTCTCAACAACTAATTCAGTTAAAGATAGATGTTCATTTAACATTAAATTCAATTAATGAGAGTCATCAAAGTCCTCCTTTACATCAATGACAGTTTCTTGAGGACTAATTATTTCTGATGGTCAGATCAGGGTCCTTGCTGTATTGATATTTCTTGGTAAATACCAATATTTCTACTTTTTTTTTTTAATGTGTCCAGTCTGTGGGGAATGAAAGATGATTAAGATAGGCAAATATTTGGAAGAGGGATTCTGATACATAAATTTGTTGTTATCTATTATTAGAGTTTAATATTATCCAGATAAAGCTCTTTCTCAATTTGTATTTGGAACTTTATAATAATATAAAAGCATAGCAGTCACTGGCAGATTCATTTCTACGGGGTGGTATGGGCTTACGAAGTAAAAATCTTCCAAGGTAAAAATTTAAATTATATTTTATAAAGCAGTTCACGATAATCAGGAAAACCATTTTTTTATCTCATCCTCAGCCAAGTCTAAAATAATATCATAAGTAGTAAGTATAACCAGCTTTTTCCCCCCTCTCTGTCTCATATAAGGAATCCTAATCCCGCTGAATCATGGTGCAGACATGGTTTGACACAATGTAGTAATGAAGGTAACATACAAAAAAAGAACACGTTAATTTTGGATTTGCAATTTGCTACAATTCAAATAGCCCTATTACTTGAATAGTGGATATTCAATTTGAATTTTGCAAATTTTTTCCGAAAGGGTTGAGTGTCAACTCAAATTCAGTAATTTGCATTTTTTAAAAATACATTTCTCATCAGTGTAGAGTACTATTTGTCACCTGGCAGGTAATAATTTCCTATTCCAACTCCTAGTTCTGGTGAATATTTTCTCTTCAAAGAATATATTAAATCAAAAGAACACAACATTTTATGCTAATGCAATCTTTGTAAAAGCTGAGATAAAATTTCAAGTAGTGATAATTATGAAAACCCTACAAGAGGATTCTAGAATTATTGTTTTCTCATATTCACAGGGATGCTATTCTGTCAAAAAGAAATAATTTTATATATTCATTTTCAAAAGACCACTTTCAAGGGATATATTTCCAGGAAGTACCTTTCTCAAAAAGGCCATTTAATTAATCCACTGAAGAGGCACCTTTCATAATTATATATTTACAAGAGATATGTAATATATATATATATAATATTTGTCTTTGAAATGATCATTTTAATTTGAAAGTATCAGCTCAAAATACTGAATTTGGGGCATGATCAAATGAATTTATTTAGCATTAATTTTGTTTCAAGGTTTTGCCAAGATTCAGGTATTCAAGGGAAAAAAAAATTTCAACCAGCAATTAGTACAGTTCAGATGATGATGTCTTTCACGCTCCATTGCTATGATTTTCTATGGAATCAATTAAGGAAAGAAACTACCATGGCAATCTAGAAAGAGACCAAAGTGAAAGAGAACTTCGTGGAGGAGGTGACACTTAAGCTAGTTTTAATGGTTGAATTAGAGAATTGAGGAAAAGTGTCATAGGCAGAAGGACCAGAATGTCCGAAAACCATAATGAGTAAAGCATGGAGAAAATAGCTTCCTGATTTGAATTCTAGCTTACATATTTTTTGCACAGTGGGCAGAAAGGGAAGTTAACAAAAAAAGAGCAAGATCTTAGCCATATTATGATTTTATGCTAAGGCCAAAATGCAATGCTGGGGTTATTTTCACTCACATCTTAAATCTACTTTAGAAAAACTTAAAAACTAATTTATGGATTTTGGGGAAACAATATCCTCTGTTATATCTGCCATGCTGATATTTGTCTTAACTTTACACTTCTGGAAGAGAAATTCAATACTCAAATACTCCTGAAGGTGGCTGGCATGTCAACCTTAGAGAGCAAAATCCTTAATTAAGACTCAGATCAGCCATGGTGAGGCAGCAATCTTTCCCATATTGATTGGGATAAACTGCTTAGCAGAGTGAAATGCCATTGTCTCTGTTTATTTTCTTTATGCTGCTAGAGTTGAATTTTCATGACTTGTGCTTCAGCAAAATAAACTGAGGCATCTCCCTCACTTCTTGACTTCTAGAAGCTGTACCAGGTCATAGCTGCCCACCAGGGAGGGTCTCACTTTCGGTACCCTTGCTCCTTGCCAGCAACCCTATGGATGGTGCTGGTAGATCGCCGGTGAGAAGGTGCTATTGAGGACAGTGTGGGCGACAGACAATCAAATTTACAACTGAATACTTGAAGAGAGAAACCATGATGCTGTTTAGAGCAGGAAGTAATTAATTCAAGTAGAACTTGGATTCCTCCAACCCATCCACCCCCGCCCCAAAGAAGGACCCCACCAAAACCTCTTTGCTTTAGCCAGATTTTTTTGTGCCATCAATAGTAAGTCAAATCAAATGCCTTTTGTGTTGGTGAAAAAATTAGGAGTTCAGTGTATTGTTATGCATGGAAGTAGTCATTAAATTGCTTTTAATCAAATCACAGGGAGTTTATAGTTGGACTGAAGGTGATTTTCTATATAACATTAAGCCTGGTTGCCCATGAACCTATTCTTCTTAATGGTGTAACTGCCTACATTTAATGTCTTTGGGCAGGTTTCCAGCTACCTGATATGAAATTCATGACAACTGATTCATTTAGGATGGGCTTCTTGGGGGACTGCTTAAGGTGCCCCACTTCTGTGCTATCCTGCTCACTGTCCTGCTTCTTTTGCCCTGCTAAGAATCCCACAGAGATTAGTTTCAGTCTGCTCTCCTGGGGTAAAACTGTAGAAGTCTTGCCTCAGTATGTCTTCAATCAAGCCAACAGTGCTGAAACTTCATATTCCAACACTTATCAATCATCAGTCTCGAGAACCCAAAGAGCTTTTACTTTCCAGATCATCCAACTTTTTCACATGCTGGCATCAATAGCCCGAGAGGAGCATGGCAAAGAGGACTGCAGATGCTAACTTCTGTAAGCCTATGGGTTATGAAGTTGGGAAGAGCATGAAAGACACTTCTCCAAAGAGGAAATAGAATGACCAACAGGCACATGAAAAAATGCTCAACATCACTAGCAATCAGGGAAATGTAAGTCAAAACCACAATTAGATACTACCTTATACCTCTAGGAATGGCCTACACCAAAAAACCAAACAACAAGTGCTAGCATGGATATGGAGAGAAAGGAACACTCTTACACTGCTGGTGGGAATGTAAACTGGTCCAGCCACAATGGAAAGCTGTGTGGAGGACCCTCAATTGGACCCAGCAATTGCTCTTCTGGGAATCTATTCAAAGGAATACCTGTGCCTGGATATTTATTGCAGCACTATTTATAATTACAAGGACATGGAAAGAACCCAGATGTCCCAAGACAGATGAATGGATGAAAAAGATGTGGTACATATACACAATGGAATATTATTAATTAATCAAAAATGACAAATTTGATGAATTTATGATAACATGTGTGGACCTAGAATAAATCATATTAGCAGAAACAAGTCAGAAAGAAAAAGACAGAAATCAAATGGTTTCACTAATATATGGGATATGGGATATAGGAAAAAATGAGCAAAAGATCAGGAGGAAAAGTCAGAACAAAGTAACAACCAAACTAAAGGACACAACTGGGGGTGGGGGGAGAAGGAAGGGAATGATCAGGGGGGAAGGTGGTGGGTAATCCCCAGAGAATACAACGGTGTGAAATATATATGTATATAAATTTAAAAATAATAAAAATAAACAAGAAGATAGGTAAATAAATAAATGAAAGTACTCATGGTTATCTGCTTGAAGCAGAGAAATTATTTGCTTGTACCTAGTCAGTAATTGAGTTGAATAATGGGCATATAAGCAAAGATTTGCTGAGACGTTACAGGGACCTGGGAAAGGTGATTAATAACTAGAAATTCATGAAATGCATGACATGCAGGTCACCTAATTGTCTAAGACAGGTTCCACCATTTCAGAGTGCACAGTTTCACCAGAGGCTAAGCTGCTATCAGGAACGGTCTGTCACTGATAAAAATTAAAATATGAAGAGCTGACCTTTGCCTTATTCTTGAAACATGTGAAAGATTATCCTCTCATCAACACTACTCACAGGACTGTCTGAAGTTTCCTCTGCAATTAGAATTTGCATATCACAATAATAGAATAATAATCGAATAATAATAATAATATTACAATGATAGAATAATATAATTAACCCCCCTTCTGTCCAATCCTTATTCCCTCTCTGTTCTCAGTAACTCTTTCTGAGAAGCTTCCTAAAGGGATATAGGACTCTTGGTGACATATTGGTCCCAGGGAGCAGAATCTAGAATGGTATTTCCTTTTTTTCTGAGGATAAACATACATAAAACAGAAGTATCCAGTTAAATAATTAAAATTATATAATTCAGAGGGGTTGGGTATTTGCACAATGCTATCCATACTTCAATACCCTAAACTTGAATCCCTCTACTCGTTACACAGTAACTCCTCATTCTTCACCAAACACAAGTCTGTATTCTTTCACTATGAATTTAATGATTCTGAATATTTCATATAAATTGAATCATAAGAGATAACTTCTGTTGTCTAACTTCATTACTTGGTATAAAGTTTTTAAAACTAATTTATGTTATTTGTATCATATTTCACTTTTTTATATGGCTAAACAATATTCTATTATATGGAAAGACTATATATGTGTACCCATTAATCTACTGAGATTTAGGTTGTTTCTACTTTTCAGTTATTATGTACAGTGCTACCACAAAAAACGTGTGTAGAAGTGTTTGCTTGACAGTCTGTTTTCATTCTTTTGGGTGTGGAATTTCTCAGTCATATAGTAATTCCAATTTTAACTCAATAATAGAACACCTACTTGATCTATATAATGAATACATCCTTTTAAATTCCTACCAGTAATATGTGTTTTATAGGATTTATAAAGTCTCATCAATAGCTGTTTTCAAGAGTTTTAATACTGTCATTCTAGTGGGTATGAAGACATGTCTCATTGTGGTTTTAATTTGCAATATTTCTAATAACTAATGATGTAGAACATTTTCATGTGCTCACTACTACTAGTCCTCTACCAATTTTAACTAACTTAATTTGTTTTTTAGTTATGAATTTTTTTTGCATATTACAATGAAAACCTGGGGTTGCATTACATCCAACTGGTTTGTAGACCTTCTCATTATGCTATCCTTACTCTTGGCATGCTATAAAGTTACAGATTTGGCAAACTTTACCTAAAATAAAAGTAGATAGGGTTTGTTTTGTGGAAGAAAACATCCTGATAAATGTCCTTTTTCAGATATTTGAGTGTTTCTAAGAGTCATATAAAAGGTATTGTAGAAGCATACACCCTTGCTGGGACTTATAAATGAATTTGAGTGAGACAATAAAAATTATGTGAAAATTTTTAATTAACATATCTAATTAAAAGCTAAAGCTTAAAACCCAGACTCCTTCTTTTACAGTAGTGAAAGAAACTCTCATCCTCAAGAGTGTGTGTCCAGAAAAATACTAAGGATCAAGTTGTAAATTTAATTTTAATGATAGCAGAGCTCCTGGATAACATTGAATCCTTAAAACCTTAGGTAAGAAACTCAGGTCAGAATGCTGATTGAAAATAATTGGAATACTATGATCTGTGGTGGAAATATCCATGATAATTCACTCAAAGATATGAAATGCAGATTCTCCTGAAATTTCTGTCTGAAGAATTACTTATTTCCCCTGGGTAAGACTAGGGCCCTCCTTATACCCTTCTTAAAGATGACTTGTTGGTAAAATCATGCATTGATAAGGAAGGAAAGAGACTAAGACTAATTACATGGAATGAAGTACTATTCAATAGTTTAACACATCAAAAATGACTTAAAAGAGAATTTTGACCCAACTCAGGGCATGGGGGGGAGGGCCTTTTCGGGGGGAGAGGAGTGTGAACATTAATGCTTAACTATGAACCATGTGTCATATAGGAGAACTCTTCTATGATACAGGTTTTGCAGCCCTGTAAACTTCCGCTAGAATAGTTGTTGTAATCCTGTAGGAAATGATGAACCACAATAAGTCAAAGAGAAATGTCAGTGTTGCTATGGCAGAAAGTAGAAGGAACTAATGGGCTTACAGAAATGAAGACATGGAAGGGTAGAGATACTATGTAGTCTGAAAAATTCATCTACAAACTACATCTCACAAGAAAACAGAAGATATTTATTTACTAAGTGATAAGGAGGTTGCTGGTGAGAAAACACACTAACATTACTGAGAAACTATTGATAACTATCTTCTGAGTGCTAAGGCTAATGGTAAAATATATTGTTACAGAAGCTGACTTCCTTATAGCAGTAGGTACCATGGGGTCCCTGATTTAAAAGATACCAGCTAATAGTGCCTATTTGTCAGGAGCGCCAAGGAGGCTGTTATTATAATAAGCAGAAAATTTCTAGTATGAGGATCTCAATATTCAGACAGTTATTGGAATGGCAACAAAACGCAGCATACCCAGGGGGCAAAACAGATGAAAGCCACTAAGTATCAATTGATACAATAAAAATAAATCAAAGATGGGTAATCATAAGTCCTTCCCCCAAACTAATAAAAGTGACACTTTTTTTAAGCACTATAATCCTTGGATTTGAGAGACCAGAGTACTATAATCCAGTATGGATACATGGTATACAGAAGTGATTTTTCCAGTCCTTTCTCAAACACATATCCACTTACCTAGATCAACAAACTACTCATAAATGGTACTATTATGATATTTTTTAAGTAAATAAAGCAGAATCCACTTGATGCTACTAACTCAAGAACTGAAGCCCTGCTATTCCCCTTTCTTCCCTTGTTGATAGAATGTATGCTGGCCAGACACTAACAGGAGTCCCAGGCCATGTCTAGCTCTTAAATCTGGGGGCACCGGATTTATGGATTGACTCAGTGATCGTTTTGATGGAAATATATTTGAGTTCTGGAAATGCTCTTAAACACACCTATACACACACAGACAGAAGAGATCATCACATCTGTTCATTTTCAATTCTGGATACAAAATATTCCGCACATCACTTCAACTTATTGACTAAAGGGTGTCACCTTAAATGGAGTTTAGAAGTGGGAAGAAGTTATTATCAAATCCACCTTTGGTACAAAGAGCTGTAACACTCAGGAGACCTTCTGGCATTTGATATTAACTGTGATGGAGAAATATTCCACAAAATACTCTCTAGAAATGCCATTTTGAAAAACTGCCAAGTGGAACTCTGGTGTTCTGTGGCCCGACTCTGCTCTCTATAGCAGCAATGTGTATAGCATTCCAAAAGCAGGTTCTAGTAATGTCCATGTAGAGACAATGTCTGATATGGCTCATTGAAAGACCACACAACCCAGCTAGCTAATCATCGTAAGCTGGATTGTGTCACTTCCAGTAAGATATAGATGTGGAGATGTCAGCAGCAATGCTTCCTAAGGTGAAAATGCTCCATCCGAAAGATAGTGGCAGAGTAAGTTTGAAAGGTAAAAAGATACTGGATGGGCAAGTGACCTAGAAGCCCACTAACCATTTGCTACATGGGCTCATACCTTATGGTGAGCTGATGGAGAGCAGGGGAAAACAATAAATTTGGTTTATAGGGGTGTTGGCTTGGTATCTGGTAGTAATCCTTAAAATGTCCAGCTCTTATTGTACCATTCAGAGGTGATACTGAAACAGGTAGGGCAGAAGCCTTCCAATATGGGAATTTTGAACTCTATAGCTAATGATTTGTTTCGTGAAGAGAGTGAAGTAACCCACACCAGGGATACATGTACATTCCTAGCAGAGGTAAATATCACAGCTATGAAAGCTTCATGGACATGAACTGATGGGAGAGAGAACTATTACAGAAGAAACACTGTGCAAGCAAGCAGCTAGAAGGGGGAGCAGAGAAAAAGCTAAGCAGCAGTGAGATGGGGAATGGTGCTAGTTTGAAGGCAAAGTGAAAAGGATTTTCTGATGGAATGGATATAGTTTGTGGAAGAAGACACTAAGATGTGAAGGAAGTTTCCAAGGCTATGTTGCTACACACACACACAGAGCTTACTTGAAAATACTAGAGACAAAAGTGGTAACAATTATACCCTCATTTTTGATAGCATTTAAATTCATTCATATATATATACATATATACACATATATACACACACACACAAAATCTTTCTTGCTATTTGGTATTTAGAATATCACTTTGAAAACAGTACAGTATACATTTGCTTAATTTAAACAGTCCACTGAATACCATTATTAATAATTGTGTAAAAATGTATAGTAATCATAGAGTTTCTCTAATATTACTATCAGTAACACTTCAGGAAATATATAGCTTGCTTTTCCCTTGCACTTGATATTATTAATAATTAGTTACTTACATATGTCATTTTTGTAAATGATATTTTATATAAAATTATTACATATTATGACAAATTTCTTCATATTACCTTACAGAAACAACACAATATATATGTATATATATATAAACATATATATAAACAAATAGTTTCCATTTTAGTAGGGACAAATTACAAGTGAAAAATATCTTCATTTGTTCACTTACTATTGATAAACAAATGTTTTTCTATGTCCTGGATAACCGCTTAGTATTTTCTCTTGCAAAGGATCTGTTAAAGTCTTCTCCCATTTTACTTCTTGAATTTTTGGTATTTTTTGCATTGAGTTGTATAACTTTTCTGTACTAATAAAGACTTTGTCAGTTTGTCAAATTTGCTGGAAATACTTTTGGCAGCTTTTTTTGAAATTGACTTTTAGAGCTTTTTGTTGATATGTTGCTTTGTGCTTACTTCTTTATTTCCAAGTTTAAAATTGTACCCACATGTCAGAAATTTTTCTCAACAGTCTATTGCATGTTCTGCTAGTTATCTGTGCTTTCATCATAATAGTGATACATTTGCCTCCTGAAATAGCTCTCGCTGTATAGCAACTTCATCATCACATACAAGGAAAACAAGATAGTAAGGAAGCTGTTGTCTGACTTCAGCCCTCCTCCCTGACCTTAGTTTTTAAGCTAATCCTGTTCCTACACCCGGACCTTACTTAGATAGGAATTTCAAAATGAAATCTGCAGCAGTATTAGGCCTCAAACAATAATGCTTCACATATGAGAGGTAGATTTTATGTTTTCAGTTGATTATTAACTCTATAACACTGAATTGCTAAAAGAGGAAAACTTTCTAAGTTCAGGAAGCAACATTTCATAAACCTTTTGATATTAGCTCCAATTTTCCACCTCTTTTTCCTTCCACACCTAAGTCACTCTTTTTGCCAAGTAACTGCATGCATTTCTAGTGGATTCTTTGATTTTTAATACGTTTATTGTGCAAATCAAAGAATAGTTACTGTGTTGTGTCCACTTTTCTCATGTTAATTTTTGCCACAGGGATAATGTGTATACTCAGTAGAGCCAAATAATAAATGCAATAACAGAGGAAAATTAATAACTGAGAGGGAAGGAAAGTTTTTATATTTTTAATATTAAAAATAGATGTGAGGTAGCATTTCCCATACCATTGTTAGTAAAATTTGCAGTTACTCAGGTGGAAATTTGCTTAAGAGCCAGCAGGTTTGCTAACAGCCTCTGACAACTACTATCTATTTTTGCATTGACGACTTTAAATTCAGCATCATGTTTTCTGCCAAGACTTCAAAGAGTTGGAGAATAAACAAGCAAAATCTTGGATGGGAGGATGCTGGATGCAGAAAAAAATAACTGACCGATACACACATTAGACCCTTTGCCCATGTCATTGTGGCAGGTTTGAAAAGAAAAGGTTTGAACAGCAAGGATACAAAAGACCTATTCCCAGACCTCATTTTAAGTGACAAGAGTGCTCAGCAGAGGTTTGGGAACCCCTGGTAATTCAGCTCATCTCAGTATCTGATAACAGTCTCTCAATAATCTTCATGAGCCCTTCTACAGAATACAGCCCAAGTCTCAGGTGGATGCAGATATGCTACAATGTCCTCTGTTACTTTCAACATTGAATAGGAGAAACAAGTTCACTCTTCCTATTCATGTTCACACAAATAATTCCTCCTTTGCCTAATTAATATTAATTACAGGTATCCTTTTAGAAGAGATGGCTATGTTAAGTAGGAAGGGGCCGGGTAGGGAGAAACAGAATTATTTTATTTATCTATATCTCTGTTTCATTACACATTGTTAAAGAACTTTAACTTCACATTTTATTTTGTTAGAGTTCTGTCTTATAGTGAAGTTTTTAAAATCAAAAAGTAGCATAATTTAGAAGAACTCAAAACTATTAAAACCTTCTAAGAGCATTATTTAAACATTGCCTGGTTTAGAAAACCAGTAACTATCAACCCAGTCTTACAAATCTTGTTTTCTGTCAAATAATGATTTAAATGACACATAAATTCACTTTACTATTTTAAGACTGACAAGTATTTTAAAATAAATTTCCTTATTGAAAATACATTAATCTAAATTATTTGCTAACTTGTGTGAGATACTTGCTATCAACTCAAAATTAACACAGTCACAGGGTTAATATTTAAATGTTTTAGAACAGGGAATAATATGTCTCCAAAAGAAAATGAAACAATAATGGACTTCTCAATTATTTACTGAATTGAAAAAATCATTATGCTGCTGTCAAATAAAATTTAATCCCTAAAAGTGGATTTCTTTTCCAAAGGAAGCTATTTTTATAGCAATCACACATTGTGGTGCAAGTGTCTTCATAAATACTGTTATCTTAATTACATTAAAAATGTGATCACCACACTGGATGTTTTCACCTACAACTGATTATTTCCATTAAGTTTTAATCTCTAATATAGTTCAAGTACAATACTGACTTTTCTACTAAAAAGAAAATACTAGTTGTGTGCCACCTTGGATGAAAATGCTTTGGATTTTAGAGGTCTTTGAAGTTACAACCTTACTTTGATAAAAATAGAGGTATATTTTAGAGCATGTGAACATGCCAAAATAGCTTTATACATTTGTAATGAGGAACATAAGGTCAGCATGATACTTGTTTATTTTCTTTAGCATATTGTGAGAGTGAGAAGGTGTTCCATTTTCTCTAGGAAAGAGACGAGTGGAAATGAATTGAAAATACATTGGAAAATGTTCATGTCAGACATACAGACTTCTTGATTGTTAGTAAAAAGTACACCTGTATATTTGTTGTCAAGGTGTTATAAGCACCAATTTTTGTTAGCATATTGAAGTTAAATCCTGCCTAAAGCAAAAATAAATATTTTTCTATATGCCTAGGATGTAACATGCCTAGGATGTTTTTTGAATTTGAAACATTTCCATAACATATATGAACAAAAATCAAGCTTTTTGTTCTGTAGTTCATTAAGATCAATTTTATATTCAACCTCTTCTTGCATAGATTCATTGTCAGTAAGATAGATATCTCCTGATAAAGATGATGAAAATAAATCAGCATGCATGGCATTCTCACTATGTGACATCCTTACAATTTTCTTATAAAATAGAATATATTAGTTGGTTGAAAGCTGTCCCTTTACCCCCCCCAAAAAAAAAATTCATATTTAAATCTCTGGAATTGTGAATACTACCTACATGGTACAAGATTCTATGTGACTTACTTCGGAATAAGTCTCTTAGTAGATATAATTTACTTAAGGATCTTGTATGAAAAACAATCATGTATTTCCAGGTAGGGCTAAAATTACTGACAAGTGTCCTTTTGAAGGAAAGGTGGAAGGACAATTGATAGTGGAAGAAGAAAGAATGGAAAAGACAATGCCCTGTGAAGATGGTGGCTTCATTGCCCTTGTAGCCATCAGTTGAAAAATATCCAGAGCCACAAGAATGCAGCGGTGATTAAGGTGTTTCCTCCAGATTCCTTGGAGTGAGATTAAATCTTGGTTTTGGACTTTGCCTTCTAGAACTATGAGAGAATAGATGTCTATTCAAGCTACCAAGTTGGTATCAACTTGTTGGGACAGCTGCAGACACTGACAGAAGTGTCAATCATACTCAATAAACCAGAGAAGAAGATAGGAATAAAATTCACTGTCCAAAACCATGAAATTAAGGAAAAGGGGCTGGAAGCTGGATCTTTCCAAACCAAAGACCCTACACTTATCTTGAGAAAGGCGTAACATGTAAATTTTTCATTTTCAATTCCTTCCTAATATGGATAGTGCCTATATAAGTAGTTTCATCTAACTGCTGCTGAAAACATGTTTTGTGACTTCAGACTACCCAAGGAAGAGGAGTGGTTCTGCTGTCTTTGTAACAAGTTAATGTAAAATATGGTGAATTGAAGCAATCATTTCATTCTCCCTATATTTTGTGGGTCATTTAGGAAGCAGGGATAGGTAGTTCTGAGTAAGTGGGCACAGAGATGAATTCAGATTAGCACTTCCATTGACTTGGACTGGATTTCTGGATACTTCTTCTTGAGGCTTTGTTCTTTCTCTTTCCGTGCAGTTGAATCCTATAAAGCCTCTTTTTATGGGCTAGACTTCACACAACCTTGTGAACTCAGGTTAGTCACAGTTCCTACGAGGGCTAAAGGCCTCTACTCTACTAGGTTTGCCAATTTTAATCTCAATTCTAAGAGTGTCTTTCCAATCAATATCATACTCAGATTTTATTCCTCTCACCAGTTCCATTAAATTGACTACTCATTCTCCTTTTGAAGCTGTTTCCTACTTTCGATTTAATATATCACCTTGCACTGACACAGACTAAGTGTCTGAATCTAACTCAAAGATACCACTTTTTGATTCAACTACCATTTATCCTACCTTCTTTCAAAGAAAAGCACCCTTTCAGCATGTTGTCAATATGGCACAAGAAGAAAAATAATAATGGACTGTAACCACTGGAATAAAATTTCCTTCTGTTTCTATAATCAAAAACACAGGTCTTCAGTGAAAAATCATTCATTCATTATTTCTGCCTTGAGATGCAGTCGAGTCTGACCTAATAGAAAAGATATATTTACTTATTTATGTTATATGTGCGGGTTCATATAAATGTTTGGTGGAGTATAATGTGTCAGTATAGAAAAAAATAGTGTCAAGACTGTGTAAAAGATTCACAATTTGTTTTTAAGGATTTGAGTGCACGACATTTATCTGTGGTTTTCTCATATAGTAGGGAGGAAGTGAGGAAATTAGACAGTTCCAGAAAACTGTTAATTCATGCCCACTCCTCACTGAGGTTTATCTATGAAACACTAATTCTACTTATTGCTTGATTTATAGCCAAAACATGGTGCTGGGATGAGAGAAAACTCTCAGTAATTAAGGTAAGAAGTAACTGGTATATACTAGAATCATCCTGCATATTACCTACAGGATACACTGGATACAGATGGAAAATAAATCAGATTGTTATATATAACCCCTAGAGTGCATGCACCACTTTTAAAAACCTCAATAAAAGATTCTATAATGTAAAAATTCTGAGTAGGCCAAGAGTGGATTTTAATAGTCTCCATTTTCAACCTTACACTGCCCAGCACTCTTTGGTTTTCTCCTTTTTCCCCCATATTTTTATTTTATTTTTCTTTAATTGATTGCATATATATACATACTAAATATATATAAATATTACATAATTGTATACCCTGAGGTTCTCCTACCACCTTTTCACCTTAATGTGTTGTGCCCATCCCTACCCTGATTTTACCCTACCTCTCCCTCCCTGCTTTATGCTTCAGTTCTGCTGACAATTTGATATATTTAAGTTTTACTTGTTCTTTTTTTTTGCTTTCTTTCCCTATATCCCACCTATAGGTGGAATCATCCAATATTTCTCTTTTCCTTTCTGGTTTATTTTTGTTACCACGATTCCTTCTAGGTCCATTCATGCTATCACAAATACATCAAGTCCTCTTTTTGATTTCTGAATAATATTCCATTATGCAAACATACCACAACATTGATTCATTCATCTGTTTTGAAAATTTGGATTGTTTCTATATCCTGGTTATTGTAAGTCACACTGCTGTAAACATGTGAGAACAGGTGTCCTTTTGAATTAGTGTTTTTGTATCCTTTGGATATATTCCCAGAAGTAGGATTGCTGGATCAAATAGTAGCTTCAATTTCAGTAGTTTGAGAGTCCCCCATGCAGCTTTCAATAGTGACTGAACTAGCTTGCATTCCTATCAGCAGTATAAAAGTCCTGTTTTCTCCATATCCAAGCAAGCACTTGCTACCTGTTTTTTTTAACGATCATTCTTACCTCTGTGAGGTGGTATCTCATTGTGGTTTTTGATTGATAGTTCACTGAGTATAAATGATTTTAAGCATTTTTTCATAAACCTGTTGGCTATTTGTATTTCTTCTTCAGAGCAGTGTCTTTTAAGTTCTCCCCATTTCTTGACAGGACTTTTTGCTTCACTTTTGTTAGGGTGTATGAGTTCTTTGTACATCTTTGACATCAGACTCCTGTCATATGAGTGGAGTGCAAAAATTCTTTCTGATTCAGTTGAGTGTCTCTTTGTTTTGGTTATGTCTATGTTTCCTTTTTTTTTTTTTTGACTTGTATAGATGTATTCTGGAAGATAATTATGCAATATAGAATATGGAATTATTTACCTATGTTTTCTTGAGGAGAGAGACAAAGGAACTGAGAAACTATTCAAGGAAATAATTGAAGAGAACTTCAATGTTAAGCAAGAAATGAAAACAGAGACACAGGCAGTTAGAACACCAAATGACCATAAAGAAAACAAAACTACTGCAAGACACATAATAGTAAAACTTAAAAAAAAATAATTCAAGACAAAGAGAACTTAATGAAACTGGAAAGAGGGAAGAAACAGATAATCTATAAATGACAACCTATTATGCATACATCAGACTTCTCGGAAGAAACTCCTCAGGAAGAGAAGAATGGAGAAATATTTAACAAATTTGAAGAAGAAAAAATGCCAGCTAAAGATACTTTTCCCCTCATTCTTCTATAAAGGAAAAATATGGACCTTCTCAGACAAAGTCATCATAAATTCACTTCTATTAATCACCCCTTCAAATAATATTACAAGGAACTTTAAAATTTACACCAACGGACAAGGAGAATGTATTCAGATAATGAATAGAAACAAAAAAATGAACAAAATTATCAGTATGGACTGCCACATACCAGTAATCACCCTAAAATGTTAATGAACTAAAGGCACAGATAAAAAGACATGGAGTAACAGAATGGATTAAAAAACAGAATCCATCCTTCTGTGGTCTCCAGGAACCATACCTGACTGATAAATATAAAGATAAATGGTTGGAAATTAATCCTGCATGCAAATGGGTTCGAAAATATGGTGGGTACAGCTATACTTATATCTGACAAATAAAATTCAAACTGAAGAAAAGGTGAAAAGAGACAAGTTGACCCCTACTTAGTGATCAAGGGGTAAATACACCAGGAAGATGTAACACTCGGTAAAAAGATGCACGAAATGAAGGAGCACCAAAATACATCAGACGATTGCTACCATCTTTGAAAAAGAACAGAAGGGAAAATACATACGCAGGAGACTTCAACTCCCTACTCTTACCAACAGCTAGATCAATGAGAGAAAAAATAAACAAGGGCACAGTAATTCTAAATGAATACCTAGGTCAAATGAATCTAGTAAACATCTATAGGATAACTGCAACCCCCAAAATCTGAATGCACATATTTTACAAGTACACATGGATCATTCTCTAGAATCAACCATGTACTGGGCCAGAAGATCAGTGTCAACAAAGCCATGAAGACTAAAATCATACCATCTGTTTTCTTTGACCATAAAGGCATCCAATTGGAAATCAACCATGAAAAGAAGAACAGGAAACCACCCATTTCATGGAGATTGAAGTCTTCACTATTGGAAATGAGAGGGTTAATGAGGAAATCAAAGAAGAAATAAATATTTCAAAATGAGTGACAATGAAGATGCAACCTTCATTGGAATGCTGCAAAAGCTATAATAAGAGGGAAATATATAGCAATACAGTCCCACATCAGTAAACAAGAAAATACAAAAAGGAACAACCTAATCTCACATCTGAGAGAACTAGAGAAATAACAGAAAAACAAAACCAAGTAGAAGGAAGATGATCAAAATTCAAGCAGAAATAAAACAAATAGACACAAAAAATAGACAACCAAAAAGACCAATAAAACAAAAAGATGGTTCTTTGAAAAAATACATAAAATTACATAAACCTCCAGGCTCACAGAGAAGGGAGAAAACACATATAAATAGAATAATAAATGAAAGAGGAGACAACAGACAAAAC
Source organism: Uropsilus gracilis (assembly GCA_004024945.1). Classification (NCBI taxonomy): domain Eukaryota; kingdom Metazoa; phylum Chordata; class Mammalia; order Eulipotyphla; family Talpidae; genus Uropsilus; species Uropsilus gracilis. The sequence continues at coordinate 32,911 of PVHY01000459.1, read as the reverse complement.
AGAAATCCAGAGTATAATTAGAGATGACTACAAACATCTATATGCAAACAAGTTAAAAATCCTTGATGAGATGGACAGCTTTTTAGAACTATACAACCATCCAAAACTTAATAAGAAGACAGAGAAAACCAAAGTAAACCAATCTCAGGCATAAAAATAGAAACAGAAATCAAAGCCCTCCCCAAAAATAAAAGCCCTGGACCAGATGGATTCACAAATGTGTTCGACCAGATGATCAGAGATGAACTTGTGCCTATTTTACAAAATATGCTTTCAAAAATAGAGAAAGAAGGAATATTACCAAGTACATTCTATGAAGCCAACATTATACTAATACCAAAACCAAATTAGTATAACACAGAGAAGGAAAACTGTAGGTCAGGCTCCCTGATGAACACAGATGCAAAAGTTCTCAACTAAATCTTAGCAAGTAGATTCCAAAAATGTATCAAAAAGATAATGCACCATGATGAACTGGGATTTATCCCAGGTAAACAAGGATGATTCAACACCCAAAAATCAATTAATATTATCCAATACATCCACAAAAAAGAAAAATAAAAACCACATGATCGTATTAATAGATGCTGAGAAAGCATTCAACAAAGTTCAACATCCATTTTATAATGATGGTCCTTGAAATTTTGGGGATAGAAGGAATGTACCTTAACTTAATGAAAGCAATATATAACAAACCTACAGCCAATACCACCGTAACTGGTGAAAAACTGAAAGCCTTCCTTTTGAGATGGGCAACAAGGCAAGGCTGTCCATTCTCACTACTCATTTTCAATATAACAATGGATGTCATTGCTAGAGCAATAAGGCAAGAGCAGGACATACACGGGATCAGCAAGGTGACTGGTTACAAAGTCAACACACAAAAATTAGGTCACCTTTTTGTGCAAAAAATCAGTTTGAAGAAGAAATTGAGAAAACCATGTCATTTATAATTGTACCAACAAAAATTAAATATTAGGGAATAAACTTAACAAAAGATGTGAAAGACCTATACAAAGAGAACTATAAAACATTGCTAAAAGAAATTGAAGAATACACAAAGAAATGAAAAGACATTCCCTGCTCATGGATTGCAAGAATCAACAGTATCAAAATGGCCATCCTACCAAAAGCAAGCTACAGATTCAATGCATTTCCAACAAAAATCTCAATGACATTCTTTAAAGAAATAGAACAAATACTACTGAAATTCATAATGAAATAATAAAAATCTTCAAAAAGCAAACATCTTCCTGACCAAATGAGACAGAATGGAGGGATTGTACTACCAACCTTTAAAATACTACAAAGCCATAATAATTAAGACAGCATGGTATTGAAATAAAAACAGGCACACAGATCAATGGAGCAGAACTGAAAGCCCAGAAATAAAGCCACTAATGCATGATCAATTTATGGTAAAGGCGGGGGGGGGGGGGGACACACAGTGGAACTAAGACAGTCTTTAATAAATGGTCCTACATGCAAAAAAGTCTAGACCATTCCCTCATACCATACACAAAACCCAAGTCAAAATGGATAAAAGACTTGAATATTTAGTTCTCTTTATAGATACTTGATCAATGTGATACCAGATGGAATATCCCCTGTTCAAACAGGAGCCTTTAAGTAAGTCACAACTGAATGTACTGAAATCCCTAAGGTTGGAATCTGCCATCACTATGGAATTCATTTCAATTCTCTTTCAATTTGTATAAATTCTCAATAGCATACCAATTGCATTTGGAGACAAGAAATCCAAAGAATATGTTTTCAGGATTTCTAAGTCTTTCACAGGACTGTATAATTGAATGCATTAATATTTTAACAGTCCATGTTACCTACCAATGCCTTCTACAATCAAGTGGCTGGTGGATAAATTATTGGAACTCCCATCTCATTTACTGTAACAAATAAAATAGACATCTTTCTGGAATAAACCTCCACCACTCAAACTAATGGGAATTCAGTTAGACTTTTGCAAAGCTCAGGGAGCATCTATTAACAATAGATGCTGAGAAAATTATATTACGAGTAAGTGTTTTAAAGAGAAAATAGAAACGGCCTAGGAGTTGACAGAAAACAGAATCTGCAATGGTCTTATGATTGATTTTGGAGCGAAATTGCTATGGATACTTAAGTGTATGAATTGCTTTAAGATATTTTACGCTCGTAAGAGGGGATATTATTGACTGAAAATATACTAAAGTATCTCAGTAACTTATGATTCATATATAACTACATATTAAGAGATTGTTTAAAATTCATATTATCGATCTAATTGATTTCTGCAGTTCCAAGGGAGTCATTGAACATTTTGTAAATAATGTATCTGGTAAAGATTGGGTCAATGTTCACAAATTTATGGGGTCATTTCTGGATTTGATTCTGAAAGTAATTAGAATGTTACACACAGGAAATAAAGTCTCTGTAGGTACCAAATATAAGCACCCAGGTTTTATTTGACTAAATACCGCTGTTGCAAAGTTTTCTATTCAATCTTAGAGTTAGCTATTAAAGTGTCCAAGACAGTAAGGAATTTCACAAATTTAAGATAATGTTTCACCTGCTCTTTGACTTGTGAGGGGCCAGATGTAGGGACAGATTCTAAATTTTGTTTCTTTTATCTTCCACTATGAACAAAGAAGAAAACAGTACTTTGAGTATTCAGAACATTCAGGAATTGCTACTCCATAGGAAGTGCTTGAAAGCATTTTTATTAAGTTAACTTATTAAAAATATATGAGTACAAATATTATGTAATAAGTGATATGTAAAATATTTAATATGCAAAAATACTGTATGACTCATACTATTTTTACTATGAATCATTTACAACTTTAGCACAAGGCAAGAACAAGAAAGGGAAATAAATTAATCACCCCTTAAAGCGATGATAGAATTTATGCTACAACTTTACTCCAGAAAGCATTTAACTTAAAAAATCAGTTAATGAGTAGTTTCATCCTTTGAAAATAAACATATGAATTACAGTCCCATTCCCCATTTTGCCTGCCATAAGTGTAGAAACAAATTAAGCCAAATTTGTATCACATGATTCAAAATATAGAATGACAATTGGTTTTATAAAAGAAAATGTTTTCAAAAGAAGTTTATCAACATACAGGACTCTAGAGTTATAGGCACACAGTAACGGCATACTGCATGCATGGAAATTAAATCTGGGGAAGATATTTCCTGGGTCTTCTACAAGTTAATACTGTTTGTCTTCATTAGTAATGACAGGAACCAACCCAACACTGCAGGAAACCTTTTAATCTATTCCCATTTAAGAACATTTACCTTTTTAAAAAAAAAGCTTAAAATAGGAGCTAGCTTATTAAAATCTTAACCATGACTTTTCCTCAAGGCTTAGGCATTGCACAAATTATTTCCCACCACCTCTTACGCATCAGTGGTAAAATGAGGGTTTTAGTGCTCAGTCAGGGATGAAAAACAGGTGTTTTTGGCTTTGTTTTCATGATTGCATTCTCTCTGATCTTTTGACCTGAGCTTGCGAGCTTAATTTTGAGACTATAGTGAAGCATGACCAGAAAGAGTGAAATGGTATCAAGTCAAGGACAATATATCTAAGTTTCATCCTTTTCTGTAGTCTATTTTGGCAATTCAGTAAGATGCCATTGCAAGGAGCTATTATATTTTTTTTAATGAAAACAGTCTTAATTTTAAAATGTCCTATCTATTTAGTAAGTTTCTCTGAGCAAACTTTTTTGAGCATTCACTCTTGATCAGAACTGATACATCGGGGACTGTGAGACTCAATGCTTTGTATAGGAAAATTGGGACATGATTCACACAGAGTTGAAGGATGCTTGATAGCTTTGTTCATATTGACTTTCCCCTGTCTATAACCTACATAACATTCTTAGTTCTGTGATAAATTCAGGGAGAGTAAAATCTGGAAGAGTTACAGTTGCACTAGAAAAATGAACCTCGGGGACAGTTAGTAACAACCTACTAGTGTTTGTAGTAGCGACCCATAAAGAGTGATAAAATTGTAGCATAAACACAAATGTATTTTACTATTATCAAGTTCATGGTTACCCAGGTCAAACTACTCTGGCTCAAACATGATTCTACCTACCCCTTACTAGTTGTGAGACTTTGGTAAAGTGCCAGTGTGCCAAAATGAGGATAAAAATGCTTTATTAGATTATTGTGGAGAAAAAATATGGATAAATCTATGTAAAATAGTTAGGAAAGTACCTATAAAAGAGTAAAAAGCTTCAAATATTAGATGCTATTGATGTTATTATTAGTAAGCATACCAACAGAGATAACTTTGCTTTTCTTGGGAATCTAATACAGATACTAAAAATAGAGGGAGTGTACAGTTATATTAAAATGTTGGTAGGTGAAAGTTATGGCATTGTTCCTTGCTAGTCTTTAACTTTTCTATAAAAATATTTATTACTATTACTATTATTATTTTAAAATAATTTATTATTTTCAGTACATATTATTTTCAAATCATGTATTAAAAAGAAGAGATTAAAATAATTGATAACAGCAATTTTCACCCTAAGTTCAAAATACCATTTCACCCCATTAAAAATACTGTCATGTTGAGTGTGGTAATTAATTTGATTGTGGTGATCATTTCACAATACATACATATATCAAAACATCAAATAGCACACTTTAAATATATAGAATTCCAAATGTCAAGCAGACACCAATAAAAACAGGAAGAAACAGAATCCTCTGGCACTTAATGACAATTTCCATATCAGACACAGCTAAGTATGCTATATTTGTATTCATTGTCTAGTATACTGTACATAGCAAGTTATGAGGTATTGACTATGCTGTTTCACAGAATGGTTTACTCTCAATGTGAATTCTGCAAACCTTGCACGGTCTAAGTTCAAACATATATGTAGTGAAATCGTATACAATCCTGCTGGCTTAGATCTACTGGAATGTGATTTAAAATGAGGACAAAGTCTGAAACATAATAGATTAGATTTGGTTTCTACTAGATACACTTCTGAATTCTGATTCTGCCGTTAATGAATTTTGTGATATTACCAAATCCCCTCTCTGAACCTGATTTTTTTCTCTATAAAAAACAGAAATCATTTTCCTTAGTTTTCAAGGACTAAATGATTTTAAATATCAATAGTCTTTTTGCAAAATGGGGGGCACACAATACGTGCTTAATAAATCACAATCATTGTCACACTATGTTGAGAGAGTACCAAAAATAAATAAAACCACCCTTACCCTCTCACTTTATCCTAATACATAAAACATATAGACACATATTATAAATAGAAAGTCATAAAATCTGAGGTGATATCTATATTTCTATAAATATATACATATATGACAAATATATGGATCATTAAGAAAATAGAATTAAAAATATTCTGAGGACAAAAATTTTGCTTCCTTTATTCATTGACTAAATTATATTTCTCATAAAGATTTAAAGTGAGCATTTAAACAAAACATGGTGTACAATCATTCAGGGATAACAAACTGCAAGGTTTATGATATGGTTTCACATTTGTATTGTTGAAATCTGTCGTATCGCTCTTGGCGAGCAAGTTTTGGTGGAATTTTACTGAGCTACTCCAGTTGGTTCATGTTTTCTTTAGAAAAACCCTTATCAACTTCTTTCATTTAAGACTTCAGCAAAATCTCAGTAAATTATTCAAATCTTTTCAGGATAAATCTTTTAACTCCATTTTTCTAATGCTAATGTGAAGAGTAGATATTTCATGATATTTTTCTTTTAAAGATACGCAGGTAAGAATTTTTTAAATAAAAAATAAAAATGAGCTGAACGTTGTCCAATGGAGAGCGAACCATCTCCTGCAAAAATGTGATTGCATCCAAGAAATTCAGTAGTGTCCCGGGTATCCACAATCTTTCCAGTACAGTTATCACGAAGCTAACAGACATATTTACTATAAAACTCTCCCTAATCAGGCATAATTCCTGGGTGATCATTGTCAGTGGATTTGATGCCTGCATCGATATTAATTGCCCAAATTTCAGGCAGGATTAGGCAGAATACAAGAAAAAAATCAGACAGACCAGGAGGAAAAGGTTTCTTAAGCTATTTTAGCAGCTTAGAAGTAAATCATAAAATGTCAACCTACAGAAATTGGCTCCGATAAATATGATTTTTTCCTGAATTAGTTCAGTAAGCTTTTATCCTTTCTGAACACTTTCAGTCAATCCTAAATACTTTAAATGCCAAGCTTAATATTGAACAGTTATGCTATAGCACATATAGAAGATTGAAAGCAGCAGTTATTCTAGATGAGAATGAGTTATTTTATCTTCATTTACACCCATAAATGAAAGGAAATAACCATCATGCAAAAAGATTGTAAACAAATGAATACTTGCAATGAAGTCAGAGTGTGGCTACCAAATGAGAGAATATAAATTAAAGAGAACTGCATCATCATTTCCATCAAGTTATTTCTGCAGTATCTGCTTCTCCCTTGCCCCACTGAGTGTGAGTATGTCTGAGTTCCTGTGAGGGAATATCTGGTTCTAATTGTAATTTAATTTTACATTCTTATTTAGGGGGATTTAGATTTGACAATGACTATAAGAACTGTGCACCAGCTGTTACTTGGCTTCCATTCCTGTGTGGTCTCTGTCGATGCACATGAGTAAGTTCCAATAATGCTGAGGGAACTTGTGCCAGGAAGGATAGTTTGCATCCTATAACTTCTACTGGAAAAGCTTTCTTAAAAAAAAAAAAAAAAAAAAGCTACATATAAGGATAATCCATTTCCAGTTTTCTCAAAGGAAGATTACTGAACATAATTTGATTCCCAAACTATGATTTAAAAACTATTAAACAAGAATCATATTAGCAGACATTGAAACTATTAGACAAGAATCATAAAGGATGCTAGATCCTAGGGCACTAATTTGGAAATCCGGAGATGGGTTCAAAACTGAACTCTCACAGCTGTGTGACTTTGAACACATCAGGTTGTTACAAGGCAGAGGCAGGGGTACCCAGGTACTCCCAACTCTGCCCACTTAATGGGTTCTGCCATCCACTGCATCAAGACAAAAACATACTCTTGTGCCTAATACTTTCAATGGGAAGGAATTGTTATACAATTCTTGTGCAACAGCAATAGAGATGCCAAATCAAGCACCCAAAGTTACCCATCCCATCATGGGTAAACTCCCAGGCAAACAGGATTGACCCAAAACAGGACTATTGAGGCCCAAAAGTTTACCCCAAGTCTAAGGCACCTTCTGGTGGAAAACAAAGGGGAGGGGAAGAAGGCATCAGGCAGCACTGGGAGGAAAGGAGCAAAATCAAAATACAAGTCAAATTAAAGGGTGCCATTGAAAACCCCACCTCCATCCTCTCAGGGACTCTAATCTACATCTCTTTCATGCATCTCCTCCTCCCATGTATCCCCAGTCTCTGACAAGTCCAAGATCAGTCCAAGAAGTACAGCTTCTTCACCTCTCTTCCCAGTCCATGTGCCTCCATATCTTCTTCCTGATGTCCATCCTTCTCCCTGTCTTCTGCAGGTTCCCCTCCCTGCTCTACCCCCACACTTCCTTGGGTGGGGCAGGCAACCTGGAACCTCCCCCTTCCTTAGGGACCACCCTGTTACAGTTTGGTCTTTCAGGGACTTGTTTACTTCAATTAAACTACCTTGCTTTGATTTTAACTTGCCTGAGATCAGAGACCATTTCATGTTTCCTACTTTGTTGATAGCATTTGATATAAAACAGATGAATGAAATATTTCCTAATGAATGCTTGAATGTTGACACTACAATTTACTACAAGAATTCATCTTTCCATGGTTGAAAAGAAATATTTAATGTACCAAAAAAAAAAAGTACCTCTTAATAAAAAATCCCCTCACTTTATTCTATTGGCACAGAGTACTGCTTAAGGCAGAAATTTAAACCTTATTTAGAAATATGAAGAAATTAAGTGGATTATTCTTTGTTTAATGTTCATAGAAGTCTACCAAATGGCACTGTTTGTAATCAAGCAGATGCTGTTTTATTCCCAATGACAAGATAATGTTTCAATGGTTTGTTAAAAGGGGGCTCATTCATTGCTTAGTTCTATCATTCTCCAGAACTTCTGTCAATGTGTATCAGTAAAGCAAAAACTCAGGGAATCATAGTTGTCGTACCTGCTAAAGTTTGAGTTCTTAAAAGCTCTGAGTCATGTTCTGTTACATTCCCACTCAAGTTTAATGCTTCTAACTCAACAGATGTTAAATAACATCTGCAGTTTGAATGAACACCATAAACATAGAGGGATTAAAAATGTTACATAAAAAAATCCTTGAAATCGTTACCAAATATTTACTTAGGTAATTTAGAAAGTAAAAAATTTCAAGTGAAAATACAAAACTATAAAAGGGTGCTCATTATCTGATTACAATTTGTTTGCCAAGGTACTCTTAACACAGGAGTATCTAATAATTCCAAGTTTCTATCACTGAATATCATTATTTACCACCTTAGAAATTATAGAATTAGTCACTTGTCAGGTTTAAAGGCATCTAGGCTTACCTATCTGTAAAAATCAGGGAATTATGGGAAACTGACTAATTTTACCTAGCATATCTGTTAGTGAATTTTGGATATAGGCCTTTAATTTTCTTAATATACTTTATTCCACCATTATACCTTATTCTGCAAACATTTCCATAAAATATATGTGTGAATTTTCTGAATTATTATTCTCCCTGACCTTCTTAAACATACTATTCTTTTCTCAACTAAATTATTAAATATCTCATAAAAAGCTATTTTAGAAGAAACATTTTTCTAGGCAAGGATTTATCAGTGAGAACATTTTTTAAACTAAGGATTAAACTAAGAACAGTCTATAAATTAATATAATTTTAATAGCTTCTTCCTTATCATGATTTAAATTTAATGTAAATATCATACACAGCTTTAATGAGATGCTGTAGGAATGTATTTTTAAAAATTATTTAATCCAAATAATTCTCTCAAAAGAAATTTGAAATCAAGTTTCCTTGTTTTTATAAGTTATTTGAGTCATTTTATCTTTATTGAGCAATGAGTAATAATGTTTTTTCATACACTCAGCTATTGATAGTTTCATTGAGAGCAGACTTATTTAATAAACTTTATAATTCTTGACTTCAGTGTTAGAATTATTTCCCCTGAAGCATTTTCTCAAGGTAAAATCAGCTTGCATTCTCATTATTCCCAGCTCATCTTATTACAGTATGAAAGCAAATCTTACTGAATTGGAACAGAAACTGAAAATAAACAGTGAGAAAATATTTGTTTCTCCAGATGTGTTTTAGAAACACAGCGTTCTCCCTTGTTTCTCTACTAAGCACTTAAATATCTCAAATATCTCTACTAAGCACTTAAATATCTGGCTTCTCTAAATTAATGAATGTCTAATATGAACGAGTCTAAAAAATAAAATGAAATATATGAATGCTAAAATTGTATTTATTATTTTATGTATGTATGTATGTATGTATTTATGTTTTGAGAGGACCAATGTCTAACATCCTTCATGATAGAGACTGGTCTTTCCAAATGATTGGGGTTATGAGGTAGAATTTGTACATTTAGATGTGAATAAGACATGGTAAAGCTAATAGACCTAATCAAGTGAAAGTCTATAAAGGAAAGACAATGTTGATATTTGAGGGTGTTCAGGATGACCCTAAAATAACATGTCACTATCTTCAGAGGTCCTCTTTAAATATCTCTTAACATATTCAAATATTCTGATATTCTTACGCAAAAAAAAAAAAAATCATAAGGTAAATGCTGCAGAGTATATTGAGTTTCATAAGGAATTTAGAGGAGCCAAGGGAACTAAATACAGATATTCAGTTTGGGAAATCCAGTCCATTCTACATTGTGAAAGATCCCTTTTTCCTCTTGGAGTCTTTCAGAACTTAGAGACGGAATGTAAACAATGATGTTTAAGACTTTTTTCAAACATATACTACCAATTAAAGGAGGAGAGCAGTAGATAATTGATTGCTTATAGACCTTTGAGAACTAATTTAAGGGATAAATATGGCTGCCCATTAAAGTAGCAAATCCAAAAGAATCACTATAAAACACATCCTTAAGATTCTCTATTTTTGAAAGCTTAAAAAGAAAATATCATACTGATAATTATGGGGGAGAGGGATTTTTTTTTTTTAGAGATAAAGGGGATTTAGAGATTTTTTTCCCATTTTCTTTATTTTCTAAATGGGGCAAATCAATCACAAACTGAGAAAAAGTCATATCCCAAATTACTTAGCATTTTTTCTGAGTTTTAGGAACCTAAATTAAGTGAGGGAACAACAAGAAATAATTTTATCTTGTGAGAGATAATACCTTTTATAATAATGTTCGGAAGATCCACTTAAAATGGAAGAAAAAAATGATAAGTTTATTCACAGGCTTTTTAGAAAGGATCATAGTAACACCCTAATATTTAGTTGTTTTCCTTTAATACAATCCATAATTAGCAAAAATAATTATTAAATTTAAAAAGGTGACATTTTGGTTCAAATCTGATAGTTCCCTTTGGGAACTTATCTGGACAGGACATACTTATTTTCAGCAAAGATTTGAGATTCAAAGAAACCAAAGTGAGAAAGAGAATGAGAATGGGTATGAAAGAGTATCTTTTCTTGTAAGGGAATATACATTCCAACAATAGATTGTAAAAGTACCCAATATATGGTGGTTGATTACATTTCTGATAACTAGTAAATTGACTTGGAAAGTGAATATTGATATAGTGAGAACAGGAACCAATGAAAGGTAAATTAAAACAAAATAAAATAATCAAAACAAATCATTGAGAACTTTGGACATTATCATCTACAACATACGGTTACATGATGTAATTGAAATTGCTTATCAGATTGAAGTGACTCAATGATTGGTATTTCAAAGAAAAAGACAAAAATATTTCCCAAATTACTACTCCTAAAACAGAGTTTATGGTAAAATTTAGTCAGATTTGTAGGCACTATCATGTACACTTCTGTCAAATAAAAATGTATTTGAGAGATTGTAAAGAGATTGTATACAATCTCTTTCTGATGATCAGTTCTCAGTATCACTGTATTCTCCAAAAGATAATGTCACTTGTCATTTTGATAGGGGTGTTGTGATGAAATTGGGGTCTGTGGCCCCCAACATGGTAATGGTGCATTAGAATAGCAGCCATCGTGTCCTGGTGGGTGGGGACTTAGAGAAGGGAAGCCAAGCCTTCTCACAACAGTAACTGAGAGAGGGGATTTAGGAAGGAGAGAAAGCAGAAGGATAATGGGGGAGAGCAGAGTTGTAGCAGGGAGGCTGGAGGCCTTGGAGCTGCCACTTCATGTGTGGCAGCAAGGCAGGAAAGGAAGCCACAGTGTGGGCTTTCATTCCCAGCCCAGGCCATTGAGGAGCCAGGAGAAGCATATTGGAGAAATTTGTGACTTGTATAAGCTGACTTGGAACCTTTGGACTTGAAACTTTAACTTTGAAACTGTGAAGTTTGGGAATTATTTAGAGACCTGAAGAGAACTTGCTGTGATGATGTTTTCATTGTCTGATGTCTGAAGTGGCTGCTGCTGTTTTATCAAGTGAGTCTTGCTGGTTTGGGGCCATTTTAGAGTGGAAGCTGAAAGAATGTTGGAGCTGTGTGAGGTGGATCAATGACACCTTCCTGTTTTCTGCTGGATTTGAATCTCCCGCTTTCGAAGGAGGAGCAACAACACCATCTTGTACTTTTTTGGTTTGAAGTAAATAGATATGCCTTTGGAAGAGGATCAATGATGCCATCTTGGTTTCTTCATCTGGCTTTAAGTTGGGACAGCCACCATTTTGTGGACACACATGTGGCTTGGGACCCATGTGCAGCTTTTTGGGACTAGAGACTGTATTATGTGGTAAGATTACCAAAGGGGTCCTTTATAAAGACTTGCTTAGTGACTTGTTTAGGTTTTGTGACTTTTAGGGGATTTTTTTTTATTTTGTCCTTTAAATCTGTTTTTGCCTCTTCCTAAGCTTAGCATGGTTTTGCTACTGCTCCTGTTGGCTGGGAAGATCGTGATGAGTGGCTCGGCTTAAAGGGCAAGTTGCTCCTATTTGTAAGTTTAGTTAAGTACCCTACTTTGTTTTCTTACCCAGTTTCAATTCTAAAGATTGTAATGGGTGATACAAAAATGATTTTCCTGTAGTGTATAAAATAGCATGATGGACATTTTGCAGGACAAATGAAATCTATGGGCTTCTTCATCTTGTCCAACCAAGTTCTACCCTACCTTTCTAGGTTCATCTCCTCATACATACTTATTTGCCCTCCATTACAATCACAGTGGATAGTCAGCTTCATAAAATCCATTATAAGTATCAGTTATGCCACTTGTTGTGCTTAAAATAGTTTTCTATAATTATCAAACTGACCCTAAAGTCATAACCCAATTGTATCTTTTTTTACACATATGTGTCACTTCTCATGATAAAAATCCATTGATTTTTATAACTATTATAACACCCTTTGTAAATTTCCTAATAGATAAACATGGATCTCCTGAGGGTGTGAGTTCCCTTGGGATTATGACCATTGTCAGAAACCTATCAGCTGGAAGTTTCCTATTATTTCATGCAGAATTAGGTTTGACACATATTTATTCACTTGAAATGTCAGCTGAGCAGACCTTAAGCAGACCTCCTAGGGTTGATGTGTGTGTGTGTGGGCGGGGAAGGGGATAATTTGAAAATACACATTCTGAGAAGGTTTTATACCAAGAATGTTGTCCTAATTCTGGATACAAATAATAAAAAGTCATACTTCACTTTATTACTTCTGTGAACACAATATATATATAGTTACAAAGTTATAGCTATTTTTAAAATTACTGAACAATAATATGCTTCTGCAGAAAATGTGCCTCTTAAGCGTTAAATAAAATGAAAAATAAGGTCACTCTTATACCAAGTGTTAAACTGAGGCATTTCAAGCCACATGTGATTTTAAATAATATTTTCTATATAGTTGATGATGGAATGGTTGAAAAACCTCACTTGATTGTCTGTTAAATAAAGATATATTTTCCTCTTTCTCTATTAAATGATGTTTTGTCCTTGCAACATATTTCTGTAAGGCATTAGCTTTCAGCAGTTGTCTCTTATCAAACTAGACAAAGCTTTCAACTTAATTGAATTTGAAAAGTACAAAGATTGAGCTGACTTACCAAAATTTATCTGGTAGCTTTAAACACGTAAACAAAATGGATGAAATTGGTATGCTGGCTTCAGCGTACTGGTTGAAGGGAAGGTGTAGTAAAGGAACATTTTAATTAAAGATTGAAAAGTCAATAAAAATGAGATTATATATACAATGAAATTTATGGTGATGAACTTAACATTTTTAGATCTGAAAACATCTATCTACATATTTAATTTCTAAAGCTTTCTAAATTATCTACATCATGATCAAATCAATATAGATGTCATTTTATAGAAGCATTTTTAATATTATAGTTCTCACAATGTTAAAACTCCAGAGAAGCAAACAAAAAGTACTAAAAACAAACAAACAGAAAACAAACAGAAAACAGAAACAACTACTGACCAGTCTGGAATATGAAGTAATCTGATGCCTTAGCATATGTGGACTTGGCTAAATGACTACAATTTCCTAGACTTCAAAATCTTTTAAACATCCAATTATTTTCCAGATACAAAGTTATCTATGCTCTCTGTATAGTCAAATTCAGTTGCCATAGAGGTTAATAAAAGACTTAGGGAGGGTAAGGTCTGTGCTTTTCTAGTTGTATTTCTTATTGTATGAAAAATGATTTTTCCTCTTCTTTCTGTTGCTGAGGTTTAGGGAAAGGGGACAAAAACATATGAGCATATGAGGTTTGTTGTGAGACAGTCAAGGAAGATTAATGAGTTACATACGTATAAGTAAATACATATTCCTATATACATACCTACACATAAAATATTAGTATGTATTATATATTATGAATATTAGTATATATTATATATTATAAATATCATTAGTATATGAACATGTGTGTAAATATAACACACAATCTATATTATAAAGTTAATATGACATCTAATATAGAAGTCTGTACTGATGCCATAAGTAAACAGTTGAATAAACAGTAATCTTAAGTAAACAGTTAAGAATGGAAACACTGGATTTTGTGGTACTATATGCTAACTTTTTATGAAAATGCATTGTTTTTTATGTGCTCACGGGAGCATATGAGAGTTCTAACTGCTCCACATACTTCCCAGCATTTAATATAACTAGATTTAAAATTCAACATTTTACTGAGTATATAAGGGTATTTCAGTATATTTTAGCTTTATTTTTCCTGATAATGCTGTCAAACATTATGTCATATTTGCATTATTAGATTTTTCTGTTTTTTCAAGTGTTACCTATTTTAATTGGATTTTTCTTTACCTATAGCTGAGTTGTAGCAATTATTTTTATAGCCTTAATTTAAGTCCAATTTATCATCTTTTTCTTTTGGGTTATTTTTGTTCCACTTAGGATATCTTTACCTAAGCAAATCCTGCTAATATTTTTGTATTTATATTATTTTTAAGAAATTTTACAATATGGTATCAATGGTCAAGTTTCTTATTATTTTATGTAGAGATCCACTTGTTCCAGTACAATTTGCAAACAGTCTATCACGCCCTATTAAATTACCTTGGCATCTTTGTCAAAAATCAACCTACAGTGTATGCCTTAAGTTTAGCTCTGGGTTGCTTATTCTATTTCATTCATCGTTATGCATAACTTCTCAACAATGCAGGGCTGTCCAGAGTGTGATATATATTCTTAAAATCAGGTGGTATATATTCCCCCAACTTTACTGCTCATTTTTAAAATTCTGTTGGTTTTATTAATTTTGCATTGTCAAATGAGAAAGAATGAAACCTTGGTGGCTGAAAACTATTTTGGTACTTCACAGCCTCCTTGAGCCAAAGTTTGAATACAGCATGACTAACTTCTCTTCCCAAAGTTTCAAGGCCAAAATCAAGTTGTTTGTTGCAGTCATATGTCATCTATAGCTCAGGACCCCCTTCCAAGACATTCCAATTTTCAATAGAATTTTATCCCATTTGTTAGAATTGTTCTCTTGCTGGCTAGCTGCCAAAAACTACTCTCAATTCCTGGAAGTTGTTGTCGGGTTCTTAACACAGAACCCCTCCCACAAACTTCACATACTCACAAGCTTCCTATTTCTTCTTTTTTGAAGAGCTAGTCTCATTGAGTAGCCCACCTGACTAAGTCAAACCTACCCAAGACAATTTTCGATTTGATTAATACAAAGTCAACTGATATTGGACTTTTCTTTTTCGCTGGCAAACTTCTTTACTTTTGCCAAGTATGTAGTTCAATTCAAGGCATGGAAATGATCGGTCACAATCCTACCCATAATCAGGAGCAAAGATTATGTAAGGCAAGTAGACCAAGGGGGAAGGGGATTTTGAAAACTTTAGAATTCTTCCTATCACCACTATTGCATTTCCTTTCTACGTCCCTGAAAATTCGACAACCAGATTGTTGACTTCTACAGAAAAGAATATTGTATATTTAGATTTGTATTGAATCTATAGATGAATCTGAAGAATGACCTCTTTAGAATATTGAATCTTTTAATCCATTCTCTATTAACACTTATTTAACTTCTTTGAATGTAATTCACTGCATTTTCTTAATTTTCATAATGTTATTTTGTTTTCCACTACAGAGGTAATTACCTAAATGAATTTTTGATGCATTTGGCAAATGGGCACATATTATTATTATTATTATATTTTTATTTTAGATCATTACCCATCCTGGGGTTCTCCCATTTCTTACCACCCATGAACTATCATTTCAGTCTTTAGGGTATACATTTCTAAATGATATCTGCAGTGAAACATCCTTTTCTTTTATATACATTGTGAACCAATGCTAAATACTATAGAAGTATTAATATGCTTAGAGCTGAGACAAAAGTAAGAGGGTTAGAGATTGCTTAATCAGTTACCTGCAGTGGACGTTTGGTCCTTTAACCCGCTATAGACTAATGTACTTTGTTTTTCCTTTTGTCAATAAGTCTACGGAAATCTTCAAAGTATAGCCCTAAAATTATACACATCTCATTTAATGTGTGTCAAGTGTTTTGGTGTCTAACAGCATGCCTATGAAAGCTGATCAATGTCTTGAGAGAGAATACTAGACTTGAGGATTATAGATGATATGGGGGGGGAGAAAGAGAGAAAGAGGAGGGAAAGAGAACTGGTGAGGAGATATTTCAAATCATAAGTCAGTAAGAGTAGTGAGATAAATTTAAAGGGCCTCCATTAATATGGTAGAGCTATCCTAGGATGGCTACCCATCCTGATCAGGGAAGAGTAAATCATTACACAGGATACATAGGATGAAAGAAAAAAAAAAATCAGCAAATAAGGAAAGCTACAATGGAACTGGTAAAAATCTAGAAAAAAAATGAGCAAAGGCCTAAATTATGTATGTAGAGTCAAGACTGTAGATTCAGAACTGATTCAGGGGATAATCTTGTATGCAGCACAGTAGAGGTCTTTCTGCTAATGACCAGAAGCATTTGGTTCTTTAGAACTGGGTCTCCAAAGTGTTTGCAACTAAGTAAAAATTGTCATCACAGCAGGAACACGGTCTGGCAAACAAACTATCAATAAAAACAGCTCAGCAGAACAAAAAGAGTAATTTCCTTATATTTTTCCTTACCAGTATTATTATACATTTACATTTTTTGACACACTGACTCAGAACAAAAGGTAATAGAGATAGTGGAAATAGAGTTGCCCAGGATAAATGAAGGTCAATAGAAGCAAGAGTACAATTTCAAAGCTGAATTAGCAAAGAAACAAATTCAGGATATTGAAAGCATACAGGTAAGAAGAGTAATTTCTTTAAGCCAAAGCAAGGCTTTTGAAGATAAATCTCAAGTGAGAAGACATAAACTAAAATGTGCAAAGGAAGAATTTATAATCAATAGCCAACGTGAAATCACATATTTCACACAAAAGATAAACCCAGACTATTTACCAAAATATTTGAGCATCCCCACCATAAGCAAAATTAAAGTGATTTTCATATTAGGTGTTCATGAAATTCTCTCACACACTACGCAGTAGCACATTACTGTGGGTCTAGCTAGAAGTGGTTGATAACAAAAGCCTTCATCCATTTTCTTCGGAAAGCTTTTATGATCCCCATATCCCTTGTGTACTAAGTGTTTGCCACAAAGTAAATTGTTTAATGTTACTCTCATTTCAAAAAGCCCATCTTAGCCTTGCTGGAATAATAAAATAAATTAATACACATTAATCCTAGTTCCTTCCACACTCAATAAGTGTTAATGATTCTCAAAAACATGTTGTTGTCGTTATTATTTTTAGACCAAGAAAATGGCACCTTGACCATATATCAAACAAATATTGAATCTGGTCATGTATCAAATGAAGTTATATCTGTGAACCAAGGTGTGAAAATGGAAGCAAAAGCCAAACTAGAAACGCTTGTCTTTATGGAATTTACATTTCAATGGGAAAAATTGATATTAGACTTGTAATTAAAGCTGTGTGAAGAATCTGAGGAAATTTCATAAAGGATAACCTGGATATGCAGGGCAAGGAGATCTAGTCTGATATAAAAAAATCAAATAGTATCTCCCTGAAAATTAAACTTTTGAGCATGGTGTATGATCCTAAACAGGCAAATTATTCAGATTTTTAATTGCCATATTTTCAAAATGAAGCAACTTGCTAATGAGCATAAACTTGCTAAAGGCAAAGTAAAATGATAGCAAATCCACAATTCTTGACCACAACATTGTAGATGTGAACACATACTTGTGGTCAGTAGTTGATCTTGATGTATTATTAAGACATGAATCTTTTACCCTAAGTCTGGCAAAAGGCAAATCCTTCATAGATGACTACAGTTGTTGCTCTTTATTTATGAGGATGAGGATATGACTTTATACATGATAATATAAGCTTCAGCGTTTGATGCAAGCGAGTTGTTTTTAGCATGTAAAGTTGGAAGAAATGATTAGGAAACAGCATAGTAAAAAGGTTCCAAGAAATTTAGAATCCTGACAAATGAGGATAGCTTTCATTAATAAAAATATATAACCTTCCTGGGTACAATGGAGAATCACAAAAATCCCCAAATCAATGGAATTTACTCTATGAATCATTTTTTTTTCTGTTCTTCCTCCCTGAAACACTTATATCTCTCACCAGAACTGTTTCAGGACCTTATGCTATATTTATTCAATTTTGTCCCCCTGAGAATTACCTCAAACAAAACTTCAGATTATTAGAGAGTGGAGGCTGTAGTAGTCTGATTGTTGGAAGAAAAGAAAAATGTGAAAGAGGGCTTTTACATTTATGTTTAAAAAATAAAGACAGTTGTTAATGTTTTCATGCTGACTTGGAGATTTTAACCATGTTAGTTATTTTTAAAAGGCGTGTTTAAAGGTTCCAACAGAAGAAAGTCCATCTCTGTAAATTTAAAGTTATTATTTATATTATTTATATTATTTATTTTGTTTCACTTCATTATCTACCGCAGGATTTTCCCACCACCTTTTCACCCATGAAAGATCATCTCAGTCTTTTCTGCTCCTCCCACCCACAATTCCCCCCACCAAGCTCTATGCTTCAATTTTACTAAAAATTAGTTTTAAATTGTTCTTGTCTATTAGATGTTTTCCCTTTGTCCCTCATTAAGTGAGACCATCCAGTATTTCTCTTTTTCCTTCTGACTTATTTTTGCCAGCATGATTCCTTCTAGCTCGATCCATACTGTCACGAATGACATGAGTCAAACACACTCAGTATCTGTTATAGATAATAAGACTGGCATTTTCTTCTGTTTTGTATACATAATTTTTAAAACTACAGGTAAAACATGGAAACTAATTAAAATGGGAATTGTTCTTTAAAAAGAGCTAAAGCTATATATAAAAAAAAGACAAGTGCCCACATTATTTTAGTAATTTTCACCTGCATCATTAGTAGCAAACATTGTAGAACTTCAGAGCTAGAGTATCCTGATTGACGACAAACAGGTTAAGAAGTGGTGGTTGATGATGTAATAACCAATATTTAGAACTGTGACAAGATATTTTACATTTCTATTTCTTTCCTCCAAAATTCCAGTAAAATCAATGGTGTTTGGTGGTGGAGGACAGTGAGGGGAGGGAGAATTAGATTAGACATTATACGTTCCTTTCTCAATTTTCTGACCTATAAGTTTCTTACAATTTTCACTGTAGAGACAGTAGGGTTACATTCCAAGTTATGATTTTCCAATTGTATTTCCAGAATTATGTACTGCTTAATAAACAGACATTGGGGCCGGGTGCAGTGGTGTGTGCCTTTAATCCCAGCCTAGGAAAGGACACTGCGACTAAGAATTGCTTGAGTCCATGAGTTCAAGACCCACCTGGGGCAACATAAAGAGACCTAGTCTCAAAAAATAGCTGGGTGTGGTGGCACACCTCTGTAATCTCAGCTACCTGGGAGGCTGAGGCTGGGGATCACTTGAGTCTGTGGTACCCTGGGCAATGTGAATCTGTGGTTCCCCAGGCAACATAGCGAGATCTACTCTCAATAAATAAATAGGTAAATAAGTAAGTGAATAAATGAATAAATAAATAAATATAACATATAATTAAAACATAGTAGTCCCTGCTAAATATTTCCCTAATATTCCATTTTTCAGGGTTTTATGGTTAAAAGTGAACTTCAACACTGCTAGACAATGACATGCAGAAAAATGAAACTAGATTACTTCTTACAATATTCACCCAAATAAACTCAAAGTGGACTGAAGACTTGTATATAAGACCAGAAACTCTTAAGTACATAGAAAAAAACTTATGCAAAAAGGTCAACAAAACCAGTGTTAAGGGATATCAATAGGGGCTTCACTCAAACAGCAAGGAAAATAGAAGCAAAAGTGAACAAATGAGACTGTATAACATCAAAAAGCTTCTGCACAGAGAATTAAAAGAAAACTACACCCTACACCCTTTTGAAAGGAAGAAAGTATCTGTAGATCATACATGTAATAAGGTCCTAGTATCCAAGAGGTACAGAAAACTCATACAACTCAAAATAAATTCCTAAGTCAAATAAATGAACTCAATCAAAAAATGGGCAGAGGAGCTAAACAGACATTTCTCCACAGAAAGCATACAAATACCACAGGAAAATGGTCAATATCCCTATCATCAGGGAAATGCAAATCAAAACAATGGCAACATCACACCTACTTCATCACAAACACCCATATCAACAAAACAGAAACAAAAAATTTTGGTGAGGGTGTATAGAAAAGGGAACCTACCCCGTTGGTGGGAATGCAGGCTGGTACAGCCCACGTGGAAAGCAATATGGAGATTTCTCAGTGTATTTTTAAAAAGATGTAACATATTATCCAGCAATCCCTTTTTTTTTTTTTTTGGCTTTTATTCAAGGAATGCAGAAACACTTATTTGAAGGGATAAATTATATACTCCTATATTCATAGCTACACTACTTACAATAAGCTAAATTTTGGAAACAATATAAGTCCCTAATGACAACTGATTCATTTAAGAAGTTGTGGTACATATCTACGATGGAATACATTTCAGTTTTTTTTTTTTTTAATTAACTCTTTCCACTTAACAGGATCAGGAGGGAGATATGTTCAGTGAAATAAGACAAGGGGAGAAAGAAAAATACCAGATTTTATAGTCATATTCAGGATACATAGGCTTTGACAAGGCTAAATCAAACATAGGCATTGACAAAGCTATAAACCAAAATCAAGTCTAGAAATTTAACTGCAGAACTGAGGCTACAATAGGGGGAGGGTAGGTGTACGAACAAAGTGGAGAGGGAATTCAAAGGTTTACAATAAAGAGATATGGGTAATTGGAGGTGGGTGGGATGTGGACCTATTTCTTTGTGTCATATACAGTACTGTGAACCAATGTTACACCCCCCCCAAGTCCTTTGAGATCAACACTAATAAGTCATATTTTATTGTTTTAGACTGTGATCAGCATGTTGAAGCTTTACCAAATGGAAACAAAGACTTAGGATCTTCAGCATTGTATGAGGGGAAATAAGATAAACTATTTAAATTGTATAACAAGATAAATCCTGTTTTTTAGTTTCCCAGAAGGAGAATGATTACTTTTCAATAAAATACAGTAAACACACAGACTTGACAACATGATGCACAAATACATAATACACAGAGAAAAAAAAAAAAAAGAAAAATGACTTGGGGTCAATGCCAGAGTTTTAGAAAGTAGTTCCACATTAAGAATGAAAAGACAGGCAAGAATGTTACCAAAGTTTTGAGATAGCGTAAGTATAAATTCAGAATGTAAAACTAATTTGAATTTATTTCTTTTTCCTCTTTCTGTTGATAAATTTATTCTAACTTGACATTTTCCCTGTCCTCCATCAAGTATACCTCATTTGCAGGGATAATTTAAGAAATAAAAATATATGTTTTAAAAATATGTAAGAAGTATGTGTTCTCTTTCATACTTGAACAAGTTGTATATTCTGACATGGATCTTTTCGGTCCTTCTTTATAAGGTGTCAATGTTCCTTTAAACTCTAATAGACATCTCCACTATAGGCAGACTTTTACCCCTTTCTATATATAAAGAGATCTCTAAGAATTCTTTTTAATCCACTTCCACAATACAATTCTTTGTAGATAATAATAGTTATGATTGCAATACAGTGTCTTTTATCTTCAAGAAATCTCAAATGAAATAAAATACCCTGACTCACTGAAAAATATTTTTTATAAATTAAATACTTTTAGACTTTCTGCACTGTAGAAATATTTTCATCAAAGCAGTCACAAAAAAAGCATTTTGACCACATTTAAAAGGAAAGCAATTATCCCCATAAATAAATATGAAAAAGGGAAATGTAAAACATTACCATTATTATTCAAATTATCTTTTAATTTTATTATCATTTTATTTACCTTATAACCATTATATAGCAATGATTCTGATTTTAAAGAAGTTCAAATGAAATAATTGGAGATTATTATCAAACACAGAAAGAACTTATATTTAGTAATTCACAAATGTAAACTAATGGATAAAGAATATTTTGCTATGGTTGTATTATGCAACTATTTTTAACATTCATAAGTGGTGAGCAAATACTATTCTGATTTTAAAATAATACATAAAATAGCATATGCTATGATCAGATGTTCTGTATCACACTAAATGTATATGTTGAACTCCTAACACTGGAAGAGGATGGTGTAGGAGGGAAATGATAAGCTTATGAGGGCAGAGGGCTCATGAATGGGATTTGTGCCTTTACAAAGGAGGCTCTGGTCTTTATTTTCTTCACTCTGGTTTATTTTACTCTCTCCTGTTTGTTGTAAATAATAAGTGCTTATCTTTTTATTTTTCATAGCTGAATAGTATTCCATCATGTATAAATAACATGCCTTCTTAAACCAGTATACACTTAGGTTGTTTCCAAAGCTTAGCTAGTGGTAAATTGTGCTGCTGCTTCCACTGTGTGGGGAACACAGCAAGGAGTAGGCAATATGCAAGTAAAGAAGATGCTAATAAGATGGTGCCTTGATATTGTTTAAATCTCTAGAGTTGTGAGAATTTCTGTTCTATTAAGCTACCTAATCCGTGAATATTTATTCTAGTGACCATAATGGAGTAAGACAGTCTGCTTGTTAAATTATATTTCTATATTTTATCACCAGTTATTTATAAGGTCATATCATTATATACCATTTAATTTTGTTAGGTTTACATATATTTATGTAGCCTTTACAAAAAATTATACTCACTAAATGTAGAAAATAGAAATAGTATCTTATAATCTAAACATAACTAAAAAGAATAGTATATACTTACTTGATGCATAAAATTAGATAGCTATTTATTTTCTTTCTAGTTTTACCTATTAAGAAATATTTATGATATTCAAACTATTACAAATACTTTAATACTTTATTAATCTTTTAAACTTATCAGGTGATAGGATAATATTTCAGTTCATGATTTTATGTTTGACAAATATCAAATTTCCCATTTAACTGCTATTCTTAGAACTACGATTACAATCTTCATTAATAATTTTATTTTTCCTATCTTATTAATCTTTTAAACTTATCAGATGATAGGATAATATTTCAGTTATTTCTCACTGTTACCTGTTAAGAAATTACAAACTTCATTAATAATTTTGTTTTTTCTATGATCGTTGTAATAAATTCAAATTGTTTCTTAGAAAGAGAAATAAAACAGAATATTTGAATTCTTCATTAAATATTGTAAGTTATACCAAATATCGAACTGCCATAGTGATAAATACATTTTTTCACTATATTGTGAACTGTCACTGGTTTATTATCACTTATTTTCATCCTTATCAAGCATGCATAATAAAATGTTGTTACTAATGATCATTTTTCACTTCCTTCCTTAATATCTTAGTATATTCAACCAGTTGTCCTTCTCTTTTTGGTAAAAGAAATGAAGAATGTTTTAAATGTTGACATAGGTCAAGGTTTATCTTAAGGGGATTCCATTCTCCTTTTTATCTGTTTTATAATTATACTGATCTTAAACAGTCAACCATAGTATCAAATTACCAAAAGCAGCTACATGGGAAGAAAAAAAAAAAAAAAGCACAACTATAAGTGATTTTCAATTAGAAAGAAAATGATGACACTGGATTTTGTTATTCTAGGCCAATTCATATTTTCACATTTGTCTATTTTTAGCTAAGTAAAAAGGTAAAAGGAATTTTTTTATCATATCCATTAACATATAGACTAAGATGGAAGTAGGGACGTATTTATGCATAGAACTAATGACAGCGTTCAAAAGTAAGAAATGACAGAAAGACATGATTTCTGCTTTTCATCTGGGTTTTGGGATAAGTTTGATGACTGGCCACTGGTACTTGCAATTCTAATCTCTCTTCCACCTTTCTCTATAACACTAACCAGTCTATTTTATCGACATCTACCAGCCACTGATAATCTATAGCAATTCATAAAGGTAACAGCTCTAATTTAAAGAGCTTAGAGTTGTAACTACTAATGCCCCAGGCTCTCGATCATCTGACTGATAGTCACAGGAATTATTTTTTTTTTCAAATGTATGCTTGCTCTTCTCTACATCATGCCCAACCCATAACTATTTCTAAAGATCCAGTACAGAACCTAGCATGGGTTTCCTGATCTGTGCACAACACAGTCTTTCCTTTCTTTATGCTTTCCTATCATTTCAGATAGAGCTACTCCGGTTTATAGTAAAAAAAAGTGATACATTTTCATGAAAATTATCATCTCTAGGCACACCTTCAGTCTATCAAGCAAGTTTCCAGAAGAGATCTCACAGGACCAGTCATAAATGAAGTTTCTTCTACCTGCTACTGAACAGAAATGGAACAAAAATTCTTGTAAGAAAAAACAAAACAAAACAAAAATTAATGAGGTACCAGCCTTGTTTTTCCTTTAGATGTGTTAAACTGTGTAAGATGCTTACACACTTCAGAAGGCAAAAGTTGAAGCTGGGAGAGGAGTTTGTTCTCTTTCATTCAACAAGTACTGTTAAGTC
Organism: Uropsilus gracilis; assembly: GCA_004024945.1. Lineage (NCBI taxonomy): Eukaryota > Metazoa > Chordata > Mammalia > Eulipotyphla > Talpidae > Uropsilus > Uropsilus gracilis. The sequence continues at coordinate 8,238 of PVHY01000459.1, read as the reverse complement.
TCTATTATGTGCTAGTGGACTGTTAGGCTTTGGTTGCACAGTAGTGAGATGATCTAACATACATTAGGAGGCACACACAAGCAAAATAGCAATAGAGTACTTTTCAGACAATCATAAGTGATAGAAATTAAAGCAAGGGATATGGTAGTCACTGAGACTTTATAGTGACGGAATATTTCACCAAGGCAGTAACAGCTGAATGAGGATCCTCAAGAGAAGAATAGGAGAAGGTCTGAGATTGGCATTGGAGGTGACTCCTTGCCTCTTTGCTTTCCTTTCATCTCTCGGCCACCCACCTCTTCCTTCACCTCTCCTTTCTCTCACCTTATCTATTTTTAACACTACAATTAACACTCCTTGGAAGCTGATCTGATTTGGGTGGAAATTGACATAAATTAGCTATATAGGGTGTGCTCTTGGTCTCCATGTGGAGAAATAGAAGAGAAAGAAGGAAGACTGGGCAGAGGAAGAAGCGAGAGCAGTGATATCTTCCTATCCACAGCATCATACAGCATTCAACTCCACGGAATTCTGAAAACTGGATGACCCTGCAGAACTATTTCAAATTAGGACCCCCCACATGAACAAGTCATTGGATTTAGACTACCCAGGGAAGGAGAGGGAATCTAGGGCAAAGCTATTATTGAGGATTGCCTGCCAGCAGCTTTGCCTGCAGCTAGGAAATAAACTCTCCATTCCTGAATGGGAATCTAGGTAAGGAGTTACAGCTCTCGCCACACTCTCCTTAACTTCTGTGTATCTTTCACACATAACAGGTACTCTCCGGATTACTTCTCAAACCACCTTCAAATGTAAGGCAAAGCCCACCTTTTCATCTATTGGGACTCTTTCTTTCGATCATGTCTAGAATCTACTCATTACTCTCACTATAGAGTCTCCCTAGTTCACACTTGTTCATTCATGTCAGACAAACATCAAAATTTTTCCTTGGGCCTTTGGGAAGTGAGATAATTTTGTTAGAGAATTTTATCAAAATCTTACAACATTCACAAAGATGGATAATGTGTAAACTGCACATGTGGGAGGAGATTAAGTGAATGAAAGTGTTAGTTAACACATTCATCCATTCAAGATTAATTCCTTATAGCTATACCATAGGCCAGGTTCTGTACTAGGCACTGTGGATACAATATTAGGCAACATAAGGCACGGTTACAGCTTTAGTATATTGGGAGATAACAAGAGTCTCTTAAATACATGTTAAACTAGAAGATTAATAAATATTACAGGTAGCAGCAGGCCATTGTCTGATACAAGTCACAGGAAATTTGTCAAAATGAACAGAACAACTTGGAAGAAGTGAGGGCTGAATAGAGAGATATGAAGGAATTTGAGGAAATAACCATTTTCTAGGAAGAGGGCATCTTAAGGGTTCTAATCTTTATTTGAATGCTACTACAAAAACATCAATGCCTTCTAGATAGAGTTGGGGGCAAGGTTATAGTCACATTTAAAGATTATTCTAGTCTAGCTGTACGGATTAGAATGATAGGTGGAAATTAATTAGAAAACAACTTCAAAAGTAAAGGGAAAATATACTGTGATCGTTATCATTATCAGAAGGGTAATGGTGTTAGAGAAGACAGGAGGGAGCCAAGAGATTAAACAGGTGTGTTTACAAGATGTGGTGACAGAAAGTGGGCGACCAGCAGTGTGCTTTTTTATTGAGATGTTCCTTGAGGTCCAGGCTCCTGTCTTTACCACCCTTCTCTTGTCAACAGGAGGTTGACCTGTACAGACTCCATCATAGCACCCTTCTTGGCTTCTAGTTAGAGCGAGGTAATAGGGAACCTCAATGGCAAAACAGAAAATGTAAGACAGTGAGGTGAAGATTGACTTGCTGCACTTTCAACCAAAATTACTCCTCTAAAGGTAGCAGATCTACAGGACCTTTCCTTCTGGATGCCCAAGATTCTTTTATGGTGGAAATGGTTAGAAAAAAATCCCCAAGATACCCTGCTGTGCCTGATGGTAGCCCCACACACTGTCTACCCTTCCTAAAGATTCCCATAATTAAAATATTTTAGTATCATTTCATGAGTGTGCTGTTTCCTGCTGGTTCCCTGACTGATAAAGTGGGTGAGAGATTAATATCAAGAATTACTCATGAGGTTTTTGCTACATGAGAGGATTGATTATGGTATGATTCACTGAAATCAGAACAAAGAACAAGAGAAAAACATGATGGACTGAAGGTGGAATGTACTGTACTACGACTTCCTTATACACATTCAAGTGAATATATTAAATTTCTCTATATAGATTCTATATATTAAATATAACCCAAATATATTAAATTCTATAAGTTCTATATGTTAAATATATTCCAAATATATTAAGTTCTCATATACAAGACTATATATACATAGCCTTGCTTCATTTTGATCTTCTATAGTTATATATATATATATATATAGTATACACAGAGAGCTTATATAGTTATATATAGTTATATAACTATGTAAGATCAAAATGAAGCAAGTTCCTTTTAACTATCAACCACGTAGAAAAAGGGCTTGGAGGGCAATGGAGGCAGAATAGATGGACCTGTAGGCACAGAGGACCAAAAAAAAAACTCTTTGCCTTCAAGGAGGTGTTTATTCCCTCTGCCCAAATAAAGTTTAAGCAGAAATGTTTTATCTTTGCACTTATCTTTCCATAGTATATGTTTGCTTTATGTATATTACTTATGGTGTGAAAGCAATCCCCTAACACCATGTCTTACATAAACTAGTTGCTGTGTAAGTGTCGGTTGAGTAAATGAATTTCATATTATATGTGGATTTTAATTATCCGCAGTACAAGAGAACATGGAAAACACAGAGAAGGCATTCCAAATAACACCCCACAGGCTTAGCAGCAACTTTAAAAGTGCCGTTAGTGTTCTGCTGGTGAACATTAACTTGCTTTTCTGCCTACACTGCCATTCCAGTTGGAACAGTCTCATAAAGTCAGAGAGTCCTATCCAAGTTTTCAGTCCTCAGCTGAAAGTTGTCTTTAAAGCTTAAATTCCCTCATTTCACATGAAGAAACGAAATAGAGTCTTGAAGTGACTTGTCCACCAATTTGCAATGACTTACAAGAACAGGCAACATTTTAAATATAAATTTCGGGATACCATATCAAGTATTGATTTTTTTTTTTCATTTTGATTTCTTCCTCAGGTTATCCTTTTCTTTTTTCTCCTTTATAATTTATGTGCCAAAAAAAAAAAAAAAACCCATGTATTCTCAGATAATAAAGTAATAAAGAGAAAAACCTATGCCCAGAAAAATGAAGATTGCCCTTAAACACAGCAACTAACAAACTGTCCCCCTACACCCAAAAATGCCCACACCCTCACCCTGGGACCGTTATTCCTTACTTGGAAAAAGACACCGCAGATGTGGTTAAGGTGAAGAACCCTGAGACCGAGATGTTGTTCTAAATTTACAAAACAGACTGCAGAAAAAAAAAAAAAAAAAGGAGGATCTTTCACAGTGGAAAAAGGCTACAGAAAGGGCAGTCAGATAGATCAGAAGAGGGTATGCTTTCCATCTGTCATTTACCATTGAATGCAGGTGGCCATTAGAAGCTATAAAAGACAAGAAAACAAACTCTCCCCTCTAGCCTTTGGGAGGAAGACAGAACTTGATTTTAGTCCATTTCAGAATCTCATCTCTAAAACTAAATGAAACTTGTGGCCATCTGTTATGATGGCAAAGTAAATCTCATAATTGTCCATCATTTTGTGTAAGTATGTGAGTTCTTTAAAGTGGAGAATATTTCCTGGTTGCAGAGAAGCAGAGAAGAACAAAACAAGAGGAAAAACATAGCTATTGTTTAATATTTGATATACTGTTTTCCCTTCTTAACTAGAAAGACATACTCGGAATTAAAAATACCTATTATCTTTTATAAGATTTTTATCTATATATATCATTTATGTAACTAGTAGCTTCTTAATTTTTCACTTAATTTATTGAACTATATTCTACTTCTAGATGTACACATATGTTAGATATATACCTATTTGGATTCTATGTGTAGAAAATATTTAAGAAATAGCTTGATTTTTCACAATTTTTTTAAGTTTGGGACTATTAAACTAAAGATCAATATCTTGTTTACAGTAAGATAGCTTTTAAAATATATTTGACATTTTTCCTTTTTTCATTTAATCATTAAAATTTTTTGAAATGCATTATAGTATATAATTGTCAATAAGTTTTCCCAAATTTTCTGACTAATTGAAAAACCCATTGTTTCTCACTTTCTTTACATTTACAGACTATTTAAATACTCCTGGATATTTTTTAAAGTACTTATATTCTGCTCCATCAGCATACCTTTTCATAATTTAGACAATATTATATTACTCATATTTTTATCATACATTGCAACATCTCATGATATATCTAATGATATCTAAGCATTGATATCTAATATCATGATATCTAATATCTAATGATATTTTGTCTGTGCTCTTCTCATTCACATTTTTTCAATTCTCACATTTTTATACATTTGCATATATAGAAAAATAGTATGAAATTGCAATAAAATCCCCAATGGAATTTTTCAGGAATAAAAAAATGACTTAATTTAATTAAAAAACTGTCATTTTTAACAATATGGTATTTTCTTGTTCATAAACTAGAAATATTTCCACATTTGTTTGTCTTCTTTTATATCTTTTAATAATGTTTTACTTTTTTCTCAGAGAGGACTTACATATTCCTTATTAAAATTTTCCAGGATACATTTTATTTTTAGACCTATAATGAATGATAACTTTTATCCTTCCAGCTTTTGTGGATATAGGATTATAGGAAATGCAATGACTGTTAGCAACTTCCAAGTTAAAAGTATTCAGTTGAGTACTGTGGGTGTTAATTACTATTCCAAATCTTTATGTAAATATATTCAAAAACTTCACTTAGCCACATGTCATTAAATATCTCTTTCACTGGAAATAAGAACAAAGGTATTCTGTCTTGTGATATTTGTCAGATATCCATTTTATGTATGAAATATAATTATGGGCAATAAACAGTGAATGTTTATTGTATATTAAATGTCTTCTTGCATTTTTCCAAGGATTTGTTGTATGTTTGGTTGCTCAAAATAATTTTCAAATTAAAGGAGGAGTTCTTTTTGCATTCTGGACTAAATGTGGAGGGAAATGTTGTTTTACATACAGTAATTTTGATTCATATTAACATATTTTATCTGTTGATTCATTTGTCATTACTATGAGAGGTTCAGTCAAGCTTAATGCTTGTAGAAGTCATAAAAACTAAAGGTAAGTGGAAATATTGTGTCTAAATATGAAGTCATATATAGCATGAATCTACCAGCAATGCTTGCATTCTTTTATTAAAAATAATAGTGGTCTCCTCTAGCTGACTTGTATAATAGATTAATAAGAAATTTTAGGGAAGGTTATTCCATTTTTTATGTAAGCACGGAGATCTTATAATGCGTTACTAATCTAATTGCTAGCATTACTTGTTATAACAAAGTCTTAAGTGAAAATATATGATCATGCCAACCTATATTACTTAACCCACAAAAAGATTTTCAGTTTCTCATCTATCAGTTACATCTATAGTCTCATCTATCAATTACATCTATAGTATTTCTCTCACCACGCTTATGACACTCAGATTCTGAATAATATTGTCTATTATAGTGATATATTTAGTACCATGTTGTAACATTTAACCACCAGCTGTGATGCTCTCAATTTATTTATTCAAATACATTATTATTGACCATGGCTGAGTTTGGAAACAAAATGATCCTCAACACTGGGAACAAGAGACAATGCTGCTACCCTCACCTCATGGTCTTGACAATTAAGCTTGTTCATTTAGAACTGCCTAAAACTGGCACCACAGAGAATGAGGGAGACAAATATACATTTCAAAATATTTGGAGGATTGCTTATATTGCAAATATTGATAACTTGCCCTTCTATTTACTCTTGATTATCACATAGAAAAACACATGCATATACATAAAACTATAGCTCATAGATTCACTTATTAACATTTTGTGTTTGATAAATTTTAATGGATCAAGAAAAAAATATTTTGCTTGCCTTTAAAGCAGTGTCTAGATGCTGAAATTTCCATAATCACCAAATTTGAATATAGATGTATTTTGATGATCATATGAATGTTTTCTTTCATTAATTATGATGAGAAATGTCTTATTAAGTGTTGACAACTCTAACTTCTAAACTGCCAAACTTATCCTATGCTGTCCTTATGGAAAAGAAAAAGATTGATGTTTATAGCAGTAGTTTGTCCTAGTTGTTTTTATGCTAACAATCCAAAACATAAACTGCACTACCATCTGTTAATTTCTAGTTATTGATAGTGTCAATGAATAGAAGTGGAGGAACAGTCCTGCAGAATCTTAAAAGTCCTCAAAAGTGTATTCTTGGATTTGATTGTTCATGCATATCCCAAACATCTCTTATTTCATTTCATCTTCTGAATCTACTAAGATTTCCAAACAGTTGTCTTAATGTTAAGCAGCATGAGGATGCATTTCAGGAAGCTGCTTGTGTATTCCCTTGTTTTGCTTCTTTCTAGCAAATGGATCCTTACTATCCTTGAATTTCACTTTGAAACATTGTCAGCATTTTAATCTTTGCCCAGGTTCTCTTTAAATCCAAGTCTGATGAGTGAATGAGAAAACTATAGGGTTGAGTGTGATAATGATGCTGGGCAGGGTAGGAGTATGTAAGGTTTAAATAATAGGGAGACAAAGGTTAGACATTAAGAACAAGATACTGACACTCAAAGGGAAGCTCATAAGGGATAGATGGAGAAACCTGAGGAATAAAGATTGTTTGGGGACATAGAGGGTTTTGGGGGGAGAATAACTGAAAGGGCTTTAATCAAATCTAATGCATTATGGAGTAGAAAAGAGATATAGTAGAGAGCAGATTGAGGGTAAGGATATTATGGCTAGAAATTCAGGGTAGGGAGACAGAAAAAGTTGAAAAGGATAAAAAAATAGAAATGAAAAATAAAAACATCTGGGTATATTGTGCACATGTTCCAGGTGCGAGACACTGAAAAGTGGCAATGGAGGAACAAGAAACAGGAAAATAACCAAACCAGAGAAGTCAGATGAAGATAGAAGCACATGAGGAAAATTCGAATAAAGCAAAGTAGAGGGAGAAGAGAGAAACTAAGAACAATGGGGCAGAGGAAAAGGAGAAAGTAAAGGAAATAAGAATTGTTGGTCTAATACAGTTGCAGTATGTTATAGAGACAGAGCAAAGGAAAGTCTCTGAGGTAGAATAACTAAATTGTGCTATTCACACAATCATCCCCTGTTCAGATCTCTAGGTTGCCATTAATCTTTGACTTTCTACCAAGCCTGCGGTATTACTGACAATCTCTTTCTAGACCTGGGGTGAGGACAGTGCAGAGGCTTCTACTTCGCCTTCTCTACTACGATAGCCTTAGTTATCAAGCATGTTACCAATCACCAAATACACACATTCCGTTATCACCTATGTGACCATTGTATCACTTGTCTGTCTGTTGTGACTTGCCTCTGGGAACCAGGCGTAGCACAGTCTGCATTTTATGCTAAGACACTGATTCTGTTGTCACTCACCTTTTTTCATGGAGAAGTGCTTTCTGCTGATACCAATTCTGTTGGGAGAGTCTTGGTGCATCTCCGCGGTTCAAGCTTCAAAAACACATTGCTTACTTGATGTGTGAATGGGAGTATGTACTGATTTGTCACACATGAGATAGGAGTTAGAAACTGCCCAGACACCCTAATGAATTACAAAGAATTTACAACCCGTATTGTAAAATGACTAAGCCACAGTAAATTTGTACCATATATGTCTTTTTGCCCCACCATCTGACAAGCAACTTGTAAATAAACTCATTTCTTACAAAAGCTAACAAAATGAAAAGCAGTGTACCTAAAAAGAGTATGCATCCACTCTGAGTCTGAAATAGTTATTCTAGTCAGCCCAGGCTCCTGACAGAATACCACATGTGGAGTGATTTAGAAATAATATGATTTTAGTTCTTACTGTTTCAGAGGCTGGAAATCTGTAATCAGGGTGCCACTGTGCCATGAGAGTCCTCTTTCAGGCTGTAGACAAGTTTACTTGTCATATTTGCCCTGGGTAAGAAGAGGATAAGAGATTCTTTCAGTTCCTTTGATAAGGGCACTAATCTTATTCATAAGGGC